>CM038673.1:217588698-218096326 GCA_021605145.1 Aegilops bicornis | reverse complement strand
CAAGCTCCTCTTGCGGGGGCCTTTCTGCATGCAGGTGGCCTTCCCGACAAGCTCCTCTTGCCGGGGCCTTGTCTTCTTAATCAAATACTTTGTTCTTGAATGGCTCCAAAGGCCACGGAGGATCTTAGCGGTGGCGAGGCAAACCCTGCAGCGAGGTGCTGCAACTGTCCGTGCAGTGCGGGATACTAGGGTACCCCTACTCTAGTACCGGCAGAAGCCCGGGCTGGGCCGTGCAGTGCGGCGCTGTCGGGCCAGGCCCAAAAGCGATTGCGGTCACCAGCGGCCTCGACCACGTCGCAACTTCGCCCGGACCCACGATCCCCACTAGCAGCACGCACGGACGTGGCGTCGTGCGAAGATCGTGGGCGTGGTCGTGGGGGTTTCTTTATTAGGAAAAGCGGGCGTCCGCCTCCCCCTCTTTATAAGCGGAGAAGCGAGGGCAGGTCGTCCACTCCGCCATTGTTGTCTTGTCAAAGAAAACCACCGCCGCTCCCCTTCTTCTCCGGTCTTGAAGAAGCGGCGCCCGCCCTTCATACAAGCACGCTCACCGCCGCCCGGCCTCCTCCGCCGCCCTCGCCATGGCTCCAGCCGACAAGGAGAAGAGGCGTCAAGTCGGCGCAGCGGCTCGCGGCGTTCGCGAGGCGGGCCATCTTCCCCCAACTCGGCGCAAAGGAGCTGCGGGATGTCTTCTATCTCTTTTGGTCGGCGGAGCAGCGTGCGCATCCAGCGCCGAAAAGTACTCCCGCCTCCGCTTCTGATTTTGCTAGCTGGGTACCCCTTTTTGCCCTTTTCTTCTATTGCGGGCTTTGCCCACTTTTCAGTTCTTACTGCGATATCATGAACACATTTGGCCTCCGCCTCCTTGATTTCACCCCTAACGCTGTCTTGACCATGGCAGTTTTCGCGCATCTTTGCGAAAACTTTGTCGAATCCCACCCAAATGTGGCACTCTTCGCCACTTCTTTGTGCCCAGCGTCGAGAGAGGAGAGCCACTTGCGGGAGGGATAGCTTGGGTCTCGGGATCGGCAAGAAAGAGGCCTATCGGAAGGAGAGTTCCGTAACAAGTGGGAGGTGGAGAGCCAATTGGTGTTGGGTCGTGAGGAGAACCCGCAGCCCTTCCTGCCGTCGCCAAACCCCAATAGTGTGCGGCGGAGATTGGATAACTTGGCGCCCGGAGGATCACGAAGTTGAATAGCTGTGACCAGTTTTCGCCTCGAGCTTGCGGATTAACCGTGGCGCGGTTAGCGCGACTTCCTTCGCCCGCGCCGCTCCCTTGCGGGAGAGGAGGAGGCCTACTTGGGAGTTCCAAAATCTGGCCGGACATCATGAGGCTGCGCCCGGGCCTGAACTGGAATTTCACCGTCTTGGAGTGGATGCGATCTTTGCTAGAGCTGTTCAAAAACGACCCGATCACCACAGTGGTTTAGGTTGCGAGGGAGTCGTCCCATTGTGCAACAACTTCGGCGCTCGACCGCATCCGGCGCCATGATGCCGTTGTCGCGATTCCCATGGGATCGTTCAACTGGCGAGAGCCCGGCGAGTCGTGCAGCAGTTCTTGACGACTTGGAAGAAGTGCCGATCCGCTCCGGCAAGCGAGAAAAAGCATACATCAAACAAGCAGCAGTAGGAGTTTTATCTCTCGGAGAGCTCGAGAAGCTGGGTAAACTGCTCGTGTGCCTCGCCTCGATCCGCTTCTTCGTGCGATCTCGCCCCCTCCGAACCACAAAGGGGCCTGGTCCGCCGGCCCCATAGGTGTCCGTGGGTACGATCAGCCTCCCGAGCATCTTTTGGCGCGCCCTGTAGGGGCCGCCGAGGCCGTGGAATCTGATCCGGCGTTCACACGAGCAGCGTCCTCAACATCTTCC
The DNA here is from genome assembly GCA_021605145.1 of Aegilops bicornis. Taxonomy (NCBI): domain Eukaryota; kingdom Viridiplantae; phylum Streptophyta; class Magnoliopsida; order Poales; family Poaceae; genus Aegilops; species Aegilops bicornis. The sequence continues at coordinate 218,094,461 of CM038673.1, read as the reverse complement.
TCAACATGCCACCGAAGAAGAAGGCGGCGGCAAGAGAGCCGTCCGCTGCTGTACCCACCCTCACCGCAACAAACGGGTGGTGGGCGACGCCATGGAGGAACGGGCGCCGATGAAGGTGTTCGCGACGTTGTTAAGTCCAGGCCAAGGCCCGCAAACCTCGGCGTCCGCGCATCCCCAGCGCCCATCTCGAGGCAGCGGGACCAATAACGCCATGGCGTTCACAACGCCATACGCTCGTTGATTGAGACCCTCAAGACCCAGCATGCGGCGCCAACATCTTGGCACGAGTGAATCTGATATACGCCCCGACAGGTGCTGCTCCTTCTAACGAAGTTAGAAGTCCGAGCATATCCGCTCCTCGCACCGCTCGCCAATGCCACCCACTACTCCAGAGAAGCTGCGGCGAGCTCACTGCCTCGACTACCCTCCAACGGCAACAAGGTCGACGAGTGGAGGGCCACTATCCGAGCCTCATCGGCTTTGCCAGCGGCGACGCTCATGCTGGCAACGAACGCCATCATTGCCGCGGCAAGACGACAAGGCACGAGCCGGTGGCGACGACTGTCGGAGGTGCAACCACCGTGCACTCTCCGCCACGAAGGCCGAGATCGCCCGACTCACCGGATCCACCTCGACAGCGACTCCACTGCGTCGCCGGATCCATGAGCTTCGCCCGCGATCGGCGCCAAGTTCTTCATGGCGACAACAAGAGGGCGCTTCGAACTTCGCATCGGCGCCGGAGAAAGCGCGACGTCAGTCCGACAAGCTGCCTGGGCCTTCTGTTGACGCAAGGCGCTGCGGCGAGGAGCCATGCGACTTGTCAGACGCGGTAGGTTGCCACTGCATTCACTCGTGAGCTACGGCAAGTCCAGTGGCCCAGCGGAAAAAACTTCAAACCAGACGTGCGGAGAAGTATGATGGCAGGACGATCATTCGGAGTTCCTCGGCATCTACACCATCAGCGGTGCAGGCTGCGGGGGCGGGGCGACAAAATCCTCGCCAACTACTTCCCATCGTGCTCAAGCCCAATCGACGTATCTTGGCTCATGCACTTTGGACAGCTCCATATCCTCTTGGGCAGATCTGTGCCATCGCTTTGTTGGCGCCTTCACGGTGGTCACAAGCCTCATGGCCAAGAGAAGTGACCTTCATCTGCTGCGCCCGAAGGAAGGAGAGTCCCTGCGCAAGTTCATTCGTAGATTCAGCCGTGTGCACTACAACATCCCGGATGTCCACCTGCCCGGTGATCAGCGCGTTTCATCGTAATGTGCGGAACCGCAGGATGAGGGAGGAGATGGCGATGTGCAAAGTCAAGGACGCCGCTGAACTATGCGCCTTGGCGACAAGTGTGCCTTGAGGAAGGGAGAACTCCCGGGGAGAGAATGCAGGCGGGATCGGCAGTGAGGAGACCGCCCGGCAAAAGAAAGGCGGCGAGGCAACGAGAAGAAGAAAAGGTAGAGAAGTGCTAGGCTGTTGAGCAGTCCCGCAATGGAGGCGGCATAAGAACGCTAAGGCTGGTGGCTCCGGCAAGGAGGTTGTCACGACGCCAACCACCGGTCGATGGCGGCCGCCGACAAGCTAGGACGGTTCCGGCAAGCAGACAGCAAGATCCACCGCACCAAGGGCCACGACCTCGAGCTGCAAGAAGGTCGAGCAGCTTGTCGAACAGCGAAGAGCTAAGTCTGGCGGGCGCGACAAGGAGAAGGCCCGAAGGTGTCAGAGCAAGCAAGCAAAGCGCCCGGCGGGGAGGACGCAAGGCCAAGCAATGGCAAGGAGACAGAACCTCCAGCGGCGCGACAAGGATGAAGATGATGACGGCAGCGAAGATATGGAAGACGGCGACGCCGATGAGCGAGGAGTTTCGAGAAAGCCATTGAGGTCCTCTGCGTTCCGCAGTGCGTTCTCGCATACCTCCACCGCCAACTCAAACAATGGATGCGGAGGTCAATGATGCGGAACCATCAAGTGAAGTCACGCAAGCCTCTCAAGTGGTCCAGCACGGCTATCATTTTTTATATTGAGGACCACCCTGATCGCGATAACCCAGCGGTCGGTGCTTGCCAATGTTGGTCTCACCAACCATCCGCAACCTCAAAGGTCACTAAAATGCTAGTTGGCGTCGGGCGGCTTGAATCTGATCTCCTCCGCGGTGCTCCGCAAGCTTCAAATCCTGACGGCGAGCTCGAAGAGACCGGCACCTTCCAAGGAATCAATCCGGGAAGGAGCAAGCCGAAAGGGAAGATTACGTTGTCGGTAACATTTGGCAGCGAGTTGAACTTTAGGACTGAGAGGGTCACATTCGACGTTGCCGATTTCCCATTGCCTTACAATGGGATACTTGGTCGTCCAGCACTCGCCAAGTTCGTGGCAGCCTCACTACGCCTACAACCTACTCAAGATGCCGTGTCTTATAAGCGTCATCTCATCCATGGCGCACAAGAAGGATGCCCTTATCTCTGTGCCGATAAGATTCACCGGGATGCAGCAACCCGCGGCAGATTGCCGAGACACTTGCCGCTGAAGCTCACGGGGAGGAAGAAGACGAAGTCCAAGTCCGTCAAGGGCCTCGATGCTCACTCCGGCAAGCGCACCTCTTGAGTGCTGCGCTTACCATCGAGGACGCGCCATCGAGCTCCACCGTGCAAGTGCAAGAAGATGGTAGCTCCGCCAAAGACCAAGAAGGTGCCCGCCAAGGAGGACCGCACTGGTGGTACCTTTACCATCGATTGCCTCTCTCGACCCTAAATAGGAAGGCGGCGCTCGTTGCTTTCCGCGGGCGAATGTCGGCGTGTTTGCATGGCAACCGCTTGACATCCCGGTGTTCCCAGGAAAGTGATTGAGCACCGCCTGGCGCTTTGTCCTCATGCACGGCCCGTCCAAGCAAAGAAGTCGGGAAGCAAGTAGTGGGCGCCAAGAATTCATAGCGAAGAGATCAAGAACTGGAAGCGACATGCCGTGTCGGAGTGCTCCATCCTCGTGGTTGGCCAATCACAGCAATCGCGGTGCGCACAAAGCAAATGGAAAATGGAGACTTTGTATTGACTTCACGGATGTTAATAAAAGCTTGTCCCAAAGATCCATTTCCCTTGCCACGCATTGACCGGATTATACGACTCCACGGTGGATGTGATTTGCTTTCGTTTCTTGATGCATACTCAGGATACCATCAGATCTTCATGGCTGAAGAAGATGAGGAGAAGACCGCATTCATCACACCATGTGGCACATCTTGTTTTCATACGAATGCCTTTCGGTTTGAAGAATGCTGGTTCAACGTTTGCAAAAGAGTAGTCCATGGCGCTTTTGAGCCATAAATGCACGCAATGTAGAAGCCTACATGGATGACATAGTGGTCAAAAGCAAGGACAAAAGCAACTCTAGTTCAAGATTTGGACGAGACCTTTGCAAATCTGCGCCAAGATCAACCTCAAGCTCAACCCGAGAAGTGCGTGTTTGGAGTCCCTTCCGGCAAGCTTCTCGGGTTCTTCGATGTCTCAACGAGGATTGAAGCTAATCCCGACAAGATCAAAGGCCATTGAGCAGATTGAAGCACCAAAGCGCGTCAAGGATGTACGAAGACTTGCGGTTGCGTGGCTGCTCTCAGCAAGGAGTTTATTTCTAGAGTCTGCTGAAGCATACCTGCCGTTTTCAAGATTTTGAAAAAGGCAGGTCCAATGAAATGGACTCCTGAAGCGGAGGCTGCGACTGCGAGACTTGAAGAGATACCTGTCCTCCACTCCAACACTTGTCGCACCTAAGCCACAAGAGAAGTTGCTGCTATATATAGCGGCAACCAATCAAGTAGTTAGTGCTGCGTTAATGTAGCGGAGAGGAGGCGGATGACGCCGGCAACCACGGCAAGCACATCCGGCTGACAAGCGGGGGGCTTTCACGACAAGCTCTGGTCCCGACAAGGGCCGAATCCAGCAGACACATGACCGGATGCGAGAAAAAGGATGGTGCAGCGCCCAGTCTACTTTGTCGATTCCCTCCTGCGAGGCTAGGTCAAAAGGTACTACGGTGTGCGAGAAATTGCTTTTCGGCCTCCTCATGGCCTCGAGAAAGCTGCCATTACTTCCAAGCACATGAGATCCACAGTTGTCACTCGCTTTCCGCTGAAGAGGATCTGCGAGAATCCGAAGCAACAGGCGGGATTGTCGAGTGGGCATTGGAACCGTCAAGCTTTGGTCTCAAGTTTGAAAGCACATCACTATCAAAAGTAGAGCATTGGCAGAATTCATAGCGAGAATGGACGCCAACGCCGGATGAAGAGATTAGGAGGCGAGCATTCCGTCAAGGAAGCAATCAAAGAGTGGTTGATATACTTTGATGGTGCCCTTCTCGCTGCAAAGCGCCCGGCAAAGCCCAGGCATGCTTTGCTTATCGCAGCCACCGGAGAGCACCTCAAGTACGTAGTCCAGATGCACTTTCCCAAGGAGCAAGCAACAAACAATACTGCAGAGTATGAAGGTTTGGTTGCCGGTCTCAGGATCGCAGTGGACCTTGGGATCAAAAAGCTTATTGTCAGGGGTGACTCGCAGCTCATCGTCCGCCAAGTGAAGAAAGATTACCAGAGTCCGTTGATGGAAGCCTACTTCGATGAAGTGAGGAAGCTAGAAGAGCACTTTGACGGCCTGCAAATGGAACATGTTCCCAGAGCTCAGAATGATATTGCTGACGGCCTGTCAAAGTGCGCTGCACATAAGTTGCCTGTGGAACCAGGGATTTTCGTGCTCAAGCTGACTCAACCAACCGTAACACCATCAACTGGACAAAGCAAGAAGAGGAAGTTGATCTCTGGTGACTACTTTCCGACAGAGCTTCCCGAAGCCGTCGTTGCGAAGGTTCCCAAGATCAACACCAACAGTCTTTGAGGGCGATGCTGCTCCGACAGACCCCGAGGTTTTCGTTCGAAGCGACGCTCCCGACAAGTCTTGTTCTTTCCGGCAAGCTTGCCGGGAACATCGAGCTCGGTAGGGCAGCGAGTCCTTGCAGTGAAGGCCGATGTTCCCGCGATAGCAGATGTGCCTTTAGTCCTTGTTGTCGAGCCACAAGCTCCAAAGACATGGCGCGCAGATTGTCCATTTCCTTGGACGGGAGAGCTTCCCGAAGAGCAAGAAGAAGCGGAAAGAGTAGCCCGCGGTCAAGTATGTACCATTTTGTCGACAAACATCTTTGCATGTAAGAAGACTCAACGGTGTGAAATTGAAGTGTATTCCGGGGAAGATGGAGACATTTGTTGGCGAGAGATACATGCGGCGTATGTGGTCACCACATTGGCGGAAGAGCACTTGCGGCAAAGCTTTCCGGCAAGGTTTCTTCCGCCGACAGCCCTCCGGATGCAACTGCACAAGTAACCAAGTGTGAAGCGTGCCGGTTCCATTCCAAACAGATACACCAGCCAGCTCAAGCTCTCCGGGCGATCCCTTTATCCTGGCCATTTTCGATCCTGGGGCTCGACATCCTCGGCCCCTTCCCCGAAGCTGTCGGGGCTTTGAATACTTATGCGTCGCCATCGACAAGTTCACAAAGTGGCTTCAAGTGGAAGCGATGAGGAGGGTGGCGGCACGGTCGGCGGTCAAGTTCTTGGTCGATTGTTTGTCGCTTCGAATCCCTAACAGGATCATCACCGACAACGGCACACAATTCACGAGTCGCACCTTCATGCAATACGTCCAAGATCTTGGCGCCAAGGTGCTTTGCTTACATTGCTCACCCGAGAAGCAGCGGTCAAGCGAAGAGGGCAAATGCTGAAGTCTTCTTGCGGGCTCAAGACCGTAACTTCGACAAGCTGCACAAGTGCGGAAGAAAGCTGGATCGAGGAGCTGCGGTGGTTCCTTGGTCGATCGAGCGACGCCAAATCGAGCCACCGCCGGACACCTTTGCTCTAGTCTATGGAGCGGAGGCAGTTCTCCCCACGGAACTTCAGATAACGGATCGCCTCGAAGTGCTCGCTTATGATGAGCTTGAGCAAGAGCAGCTGGCGACAAGATGACGCTACGCTTCCTTGAGGAAGATCGTCTTCAAAGCCGCCAGGCGAAGCTGCTTGCTACCCGACAAGCTTTAGCGTCGCTACCATAGCTGCAGAGTTAGCGCCCGAAGTCTCGAGAAGGCGACCTTGTTCTTCGGCGCTGCTCACCCACCAAGAATTCAAACAAGTTGACGCCCGAAGTGGGAAGGCCCTTATCGGGTGGAAGTGGAGCGAGTCACTAGGCTCAAGGCCGCTGTCATTGGAGACCGAAGATGGCATTCCGGTGAGCAACTCTGGAACATTGAGCATCTTCGTAAGTTTTACCCATAGAGGCGCGATTAGCCGGAACCCGTTCCAAGAACCACCCTTTTGTACAAGTCTTGCCGCTGTTGCATGTAATCCTTTTGTACAAAGCCGGGCGCAAACCCGATGCATCGAAGAAGCTCATGTGTTGCGCACAACTTGTCAAATTCATGCTTCCATCATTTTATTGCATGTTTTGGCTAACACTTTGTGCAAAGCAACCACACCCGATAAGCAAAATCGAGTCATTTGGGCTCCATAACGTTATTTCCTCTTCTTTCTCTTTTCTCAAAGAAAGGAAGGCTCCCTCGCCTTTACAAATTAACCAGGGGAAGGAGGAGATAATACTATGGACCAGGCACCGCTCGAGGAAGTTTAAAGCCTCGTCGGAAGCAAGAGACGGAAAAGCTAAGTTGCCAAAGTTTGAGCAATCAATTTTAAATTTTTAAGTTATCTTCCTCGACGATAGTACTTTGTATGGAAAACACCTGCGGCGGAGGAACCAACTCGCATGAGGTGGCATACTTTACTTTGTTTCGAGTCCGCTCAACAACTTAAGTGAGCTGCGGCTAGTCGCGACAAGGTTGCTTGTCGGAGGCTAACCTTTGCCGGCCGAAATTTCGGCGTTCGCACTTTTCGGCGCTTTCATGACAAAAAGTGCCCAGACCGACAAGTCCGCCAAATCGTAAAGGCGAAAGCGTATAAAAGAAGGAATCAAGTAGAGGAAATAACGTTGCATTGATGCGCCTAAGATAGAGTATATTACAAAATAACTTGTCGCCGATCTAACAAAGTGTTCTAAACATGATCGGCAGCCGACAAGGGAAAGATAAAATTGGCGGCCTAGTCTACTGGCGGTCGCCATCAATCCGCTTGATCTTGTTCACCTTGTCCACAATGGGTGCGACAAGGCTTTGAAACTCCTCCACGTTGGCATCTGGCGGCAAGGATCACGAGGGCGCCCGTTAAGGTTGAGGCCCGGATTGCGGAAGGCCACCTTTATCAACACCTTCTCGAGGGCTCCTGCACAGATCCTGGCGTGATTCCTCGGCGGCTGCTTTGGGACCTCTTCCGAGTCATTTGGAGACCCGTCGCCACGCCTTTGAAGAATAAAGCGAGTTTGGCGCTGGGTTGGAGGTGCTCGCTTGAGAATATGCAAGGTCCATCATCCCCAGCTCCATCAACTTCGTTGTGGATGTCGGCGGCAGTGTCCACAAGACCTTTCGATCCGGCTCACGCTCTCCCTCAAGGTGCTCTGGATGGAGGCAGCATTCGCTAGCAGCTCCTCCTTGGCCTTGATCGCCTCCAACAAGCCCACCTCCCGCCTCTCTGGCGCCATTCAACGTCTGCGTCGGTGGTCATTTCAGCTCAAGATCCGCCTTGGAATCCTTGGCGGCGTCGAGCTCCTTGCCTCTATCAGCGAGGCGACTCTGCAGCTACGCCAAGAGTGTGGCGTCCTTCTCACGCTCACGCTTGAGCGTGGCAAGCTCTTCGCCGCTCTTCTTGAGGCTGGCCTCCAGTATGCCACCTTCGCCTTCAGCTCTTCCTTGGCGGCCTCGGCGGCGGCAGCATCCTTCGCTTCATGCGCCCGCCAAGTGATTCCTCAGCGGCAAGGTCTTCTTCGTGGCTGTCCAGGTTGACCTTCCGGCTGCGCCCGGCTTCTTTCTGCAGCGGAGAGCTTCTCGGCAGCCGGCCACTGCTCCTCCTCGCGGCCTTCTCAAGGATAAAGGCCGTGCGCTCTTACGCAAGTTGCCCCAGCGCTTACCTTCGTCGCGGAGAGCTTCTTGGTTGGCGCTCGGAGCTCTTGCAGCGCTTCTCCATGTCCGCTCCTGCCCTCGCGACAAGTGCTTCCCGGGACTCCAACTTGGCTTGCCGACGCACGGTAGGCGGCAAGCGGCTTCTTCAGGTTGCTCCTCCTCAAACTTCGCCCACTGCTGCTGCTTGGCACGTCCACCAGCGTCGGCCAGTGAGCGAGTAGCTCGCCCGTCGAAGGTCTCTCCCTCGACCGGCGCCTGAGCTTCGGTTCCTGTGGGAGCTTGATGAAGACGCCGCCCGGCCTTCTGTAGGCGTCGGCTGGGAGCTCCTCGGCTGGCCTTGCCAGCGGCTGGCGGGGAGTCGGCTATCGGTGTGGCTTGGCGCTCCTGCGGCCTCGGGGCCGTCGGTCACGATGCCCGACCCTCGCCCGACCTCTGCGTCGGCGACCTCGGTGGCCTCCTTGCCAATAGGCTGCGTCGGCGACGGCCTCTTCTTCCACAACAACGACGTCTTCTTCCTCGACGGGCGGCCTCGTCCAGTGTTGCTGCCGCTTCCTCCTCTGGGCCGGGCCTCGACCTCCATCGGCTGCGTCAGACGAAGAAAGAGCGGTCGAGCAAATGTTCAAAAGAGAAACAAAAGAAAACGAGCCCAAGGGAAATTTTCGTTGTAAGGAAATTACACCTGCAGGATCCGCAGCCATGGCCTCGACCACTTTGGAGGGTCACATGGCGCTGTCCCTTGCCAGGTAGCCTCCCTTGCCGGAGTGGCCTCCCTTGTCGGAGCGCTCCCTTGCCGGAGATTCCTCCCTTGGCGGCGTGGTGGCGGCGGAGCCAGGATCTCGGGCGGCTTCGAGCCCTCCTGATGAGGCTGCTCTGCTCCTACACAAGCACACAATCAGGTATCGACGAAGAAGGAGCACCCCTGCACACCTAATAGTAAGGAGAAAATTGCACACTTACTCTGGGGGCTGTGCTGGGGGCTGCTCTGAGGAAGGGTTGCCGGGTCCGGCAAGGGAGTCTCGAACGCGTCCCCCGTTGCCACGGGAGAATCGTCCTCAACGACGACCGTCGGGATCTTGGCCCTCTTCGACGCTCTCTGGGCGGCGTCACGAAAAGGAAAGAGTCCGAAGCAAGCAAATCAGATTCAAGATGAAGCGGTAAAATCGAAGAAATACAAGCACAATCTCAAGAGCTTACTCTTCGCCTTCCTCCTCGGAGCTGAGCGGAGAAGTCAAACTCGGCTCGCCTCCCGTGCGGCAGCGGAGTGGGCTCTCTTGGTCCGCTTAAGCGGGCGTCGGCGGTGGCTCGAGAAGACCCGCCCGGTTATTGTCGCGGCGGTCTGGCGCTTCCAGCGGCAACATCGCTTGCCTTGATGAAAGCGCGTCACGGCGCCTTTGCTTTGTGGGCGATCTGCCGCCCGACTCGTCTCCGGCCCTCAGGAGACGCCTCTTGGCGGGCAGGGCCGGGCTCAGCCTAGCGGCAAGTCATTTGGGTGGTGGAGAAGAAAGCGCCCTCGGCGGGTCCACTGAACCCGGCCTCGGGCTCGACAAGCTTCGTCTCGCGGCGATCTCCCTCGCTCGGCAAGGCTTGCCGCCTTCGCAGCGTCCGCCTCCTCCACGGTGAACCCGAAGGCTCCGGCGGCGGCGGCTCTTGCCGCCTCCTCCTCCCCTGGTGGCAATGCGCGCCATCTCCTCGTCGGTGGTGTCGCGGGTGAGCCTTTTACGCTTTCGTCGGGCGGATCGGCACTTCTTCCAAATCGTCGAAGAACTGCTGCACGACCTCGTCGGGGGGCTCCTGCCAGGTTGGGACGATCCCATGGGAGTCGCACAACGGCATCATGGCTGTCACAGCCCTGGAGCTTGCTTTTAACTAGTGGCATTGCATCCATGCATCATGTTTAATTTTCATGAAATTTGAAATGGGGATTGCCTAAACCCTAGCATTAAAGGAATTCAAATAGGCTCAACCAAAAATATTTTCAGTGATTTCAAATGGCTTTAGAAAATGTTCATCATTTCTCGGAAAAATGCTTTAAAGCGAACCCGAGAGGTGCTGCACATTTTCATGACATATTTGGTCCTTTGGATTAATTCATTAAGTATTTGCATTTGGGCATTTAAATGCTATAAAATATTTTAAATGCTCAAATAATCATAAACTTAAATGTTTGCTGTTGGATATTTTTCCAAATAGTAGTCTGAGCAAGTTTCATGATTTTTTGGGGTAGTATTAGTATTTTTAATAAAGCAGCAGAGTTTTCGAATAATAGAAAACAGAAATAAAGAGAAAGAGAGAGAATCTTACCTGGACTTACCTGGCGCCCACCAACCGGCCCAGCTCCAGCGGCCCAGCCCACCACCGCCTGGCTCCCTGTCGCCTTCCTCCTCGCGCCAGTAGGCAGGGGCGTGTGGCCACCGCACGCCGACGCTCGCCGCGCCACCTCCTGCTTGCCGCTCCCCTCCCCCGATGCTCTGGACATCTTCCCCGAGCGCCACGCACCCCCCTGACCCCTCTCTCCCTCGCCCGTGGCCTCTCTCCTCCTCTGCTCTCTCACTCAAGACGCACCAGTGGAGCTAAATGCGCCGCTGCCGCCACCACCGCTGACCACAGGCCCTCCCTCGCTTCCCGACTAGCCCACTAGCTCCGCCACTCCATCCTCGCCCTCCCCGTCACAGCAGACGAGAAGCCCCGAGGCGCCATGATTGCTTTTCCCCTCCACGGACCCTTGATCGCCGTCGCTTGATTCGTCGGCTCGGACCGCCCCGACCTCGCCGGCAGCGCCATCGGACCTTGGCCTTTGTGAGCTGCTGCGTCGATCCCCTCTCTCCCCAGCTCTTCTCCTCTCGCTAACGTTTCCACCTCACCCAAAAACTCCCGCCGCGGCCATGGCGCCGTCGTGGCTAGAGCCACAATGGCTCGACGCCAACCCCACCTATGTGCTCAGCGCAGCACCAGGAGCTCGTAGCCACCACCCGCTCCTCCTCCCGTGCACCGTAGCATCAAACCCGACCCGGCCTGAACTCCGACCGCCTTCTTGGAGCTCGCCGCCGTTGATTCCGGCCACCCCGACCCCGACTAACTCCACCAAGAGCTTCGGCTCCTCCCCAGCTACTCCTAGATGCCCTCCGCGGGCCATTTGGTCGCCGGAGTGGCCAAAACCACTCTCGCCGCCCGGCGTCGCTTTCGCGTGACTAGACGCCGGCAGCCGACTTTGACTTTGACCACAGGTGGGCCCTGGTTGACTCTGCTGAGTCAATGACAGGTGGGGCCCATCCCTGCTAACTATTTAGGATTAGTTTTAATTAATTTTTAGTTAAGCTAATTATGCTGACACGCGGGGCCCACCGTCAGGTTTGACCCGGATCATGTCCTGCTGACCATCGGCGTCGGTCGACGCAGTAATTGATTTTCTGGACTTAATTTAATTCAGGAAATTTCAGAAAATACCCTAAACATCAAATATTCATAACTTTTAATCTGTAACTCCAAATTAAATAATTTATATATGAAAAATGATCAGAAAAATATGAAGAATCTGTTTATGGCACTTTCATGCATTATTAAACAAGTTAACCTCACTGAATAGGATGAATCATGATTAGGGCAATTTATGAAATAACATTTGGAGTTGGAATTTGTTCTTGTTTGAATTCCACTTCAATTAACTTGGCTAGATATTGCATTAGGTGAATTCAGTACCTTAACATGACATGTCATTCATGTGAATGTGCATTGCATTGATTGTGTTCTCTCTTGTTTGCGGTAATTGTCCCTCTCGATAGACGTGGTTCCGACGATTGTTCGATGACACCGATGAAGAACTATATTATCTTCGAAGTGCCGTGCAAGCAAAACCCCTTGTTCATTCCGATATAATCCCACTCTCTCGCTCCTGCTCTATTTTACTGCATTAGGACAACAACGACTCATGTGTTACTTGCTGCGTAGCTGAACCCCTTTATCCTCTGCATGACTGTCATTCCACAAGAATTAGATGAAACCCACTAGCATGAGTAGGAGTTGTTTGAGCCTGTTGTGCCTACTCATTCATGCTTGTTTGTCATGCACACTCTTTGCTTAGAGTTGAGTCAGGTCCGATTCATCGGGGATGAATCGGAGGTGTGTGAACATGTCCTCACTGCGTGTATGAGCTAAGTGTGTGAACACGATTTGGTAAAGGTAGCGGTGAGAGGCCATGTAGGAGTACATGGTGGGTTGTCTCATTGCAGCCGTCCTCGTGAACTGAGTTCTGTGTTTGTGATCCATGAAAGCAGTTACTACCACGCATTGGGATCCTTAATTGACCCTCTTGGCTTCTTAACCACCCTTGTTCCCGGTCAAGGGAGTTGCAAGTAGTTTACGGTGTTTGTAGTATCTTTGGGGCCGCCGCATAGCGCTGACCATAGGGGTGGGTTGTGTTGCGGTAGGCACCGTGTTTCGGTGTACCGATTCGCCCGTTTGGTGTCTCGGGAACCCTGCACACATCGTTCGGGCTGTATGGGAAACCTCGGCGGACTCCCTGCGGATGGAACCCGAATAGGCGATAAACCTGGACTTGGGACTTGTGTGTTTAGGTAGGTCGTGGCCGACACCCATGTTGGGCTTCCGCTTGAAGGTTGCCGAGTACATGTCGTAAACGGCGGTAAGTGGTGAGCGTGTGTGAAGAAGTACACCCTGCGGGGTTAATATGATCTATTGAATAGCCGTGTCCACGGAGAAGGACTTCACGGGTTGCCTATATCGGTTCATAGACAAGTGAAAGTGGATACTCTAAAATGCCAAGATAAGCGTGAGTGCTATGGATGGCGTTCTCGTAGGGAGGCGGGAGGCGGGTCCATAGTGGTGTATTGATATGGTGAATATGTGGACTCGTATGCGCCACCTCAAAAGAGTTACTTGCGGTTGTAGTTCGGGATAGCCACGAGTCAAAGCTGGCTTGCTGCAGTCAAACTCCACCACCCCTTTTGATAATGATGCATATGTAGTTAGTTACGATGTAAGTCTTCTTTGAAATGCGTTTGTACTCATGTTTGCTTATTTTATGTTTTGCGAGAGAGACTTCAGTCTACGCTAGTAGTTCCGCTTGGACTTGACGGTTAGCTTGTTACCTCAGCTACGATCTTGTACCCTCGGCGGGATCTAGTAGATAGTCGGGCTTCTCAGCCTTCTTCATTTATAGTTATGCGTACTTTCGAGACATGTTTAGCTTCCGCTTGTGCTTTGACTTGTATGCTCACGAGTGTTGGGTTATGAGACCCATGTTTGTAATATCTCGCTCCTCGGGCCTAATGTATAAATATTTGAGTCAGAGAGTTATGTTGTGATGCCATGTTGTATCTACACATATTGAGCATATTGTGTGTATGTTTGAAATGCTTGGTATGTGTGGGATCCGACAAACTAGTTGTTTATCCTTGGCAGCCTCTCATATGGGGAAATGTAGTCTCGTGCCTCTGAGCGATAGTAGTCCGCTTCTGACCCGGTTCACCGGAGTCCTGCTAGCCCAAAGACTACTCCTTGGACACTTGACTGCCGGCATGTGTTTCACTTAGTTCCTATGTCATCCCTTTGGGGAAATGTCACGCGGTGTTATTCGAGTCCTGCCTAGCCTGCTACATGCCGGGATACCGGAGTCCTGATAGCCCAGTTACAGCCCGAATTTATATCGTTGATGACCGACATGCTCCATGTGATTCATGTATGCCTGTCCCCATGGGTTAAGCGCCCGCTTTGGGTTCCACGACTAGCCATGTCGGCCCGGGTTCTTTGTCATATGGATGCTAGCGACACTATCATATCGTGAGCCAAAAGGCGCAAACGGTCCCGGGCCATGGTAAGGCGACACCCGTGGGAATACCGTGCGTGAGGCCGCAAAGTGATATGATGTGTTACATGTTAGATCGGTGTGACTTAGGATCGGGGTCCTGACAGCGTTGGTATCAGAGCCTGACTGCCTGTGGGATTACCAAGCCAAACTGGTCGAAGTTGTGTCTAGAAATGCTTTAGTTATGTAAGGGAATTGATTGTGGAAGGGAACGTAAGGCTCTTTTTACTCCTTATACCTCATGGCCTTCTGATCTGAGTCAACCTCTTCTCTTCTACGGGGTTAAGAACTAGGCTTCTCATCTATCTATCAGGATGACGTGTTACTAATCCATAGACCTTTAAGATTGTTGGTTTTAAGCCCCAGTTCAGTTTCTACTATTTCCGTATGATAACCTGTTGATTTGGAACCTTGATATTGTGATGTTGAGTGGCTATGCCACCATTTTGCAGGATGTCTCAAATCATTTTGAGCATTTACAGCCGTTATCTTGTCAAAGTCATCCTGTGTCTCTAAATAGTCCGATGCATTTGCAAATCCTTTCCTTCCGTTTGGATGTCCTTTTGGTCGAGAATAAGCACACTAATCGGTAAGTTGAGGTACTTTGTTGCCTCGGCATAGATGTTGGAGCTATTATTATGACCCTAGTTGTTTAGGAAGTCATCTAGCAATTTAGCGATGCTTTTGTATACCCAGTGTGATGATTCTGGCCATTATTATTGAAAGCATCCTGTGATGTTATTAGTTAGTAGGCATTCTATTCACGGGTTCTTGAACCCGATATTCACCTTACTTCATGTTGATAGTGTTTGCTAGTCCCTTTAGGATATTAGTAACTTTGTGATAGTCCTCGAGGTCCGTGGTATTTCCTTCTTCCAAATACCATGAACTAGTTAAGGCAGAAGTTCTTTGAATTAAAAGATCACAATCAGAGTACTCTTGAGTAGTTCTCCATTCATAATTGTGAATCTGCCAATTCTACCTTTCTGCATGGGTTATCCGGGAGAAATGTTGAGCTTTGCTCGATATACTAATCCATGCCTCCACAACTCGAAAAATTATATGTTCCTTTGAGTTGCTCTCTTTAGTTGTATTCCGACCATCCTCTATCAGTTGATAACCAAGAGTATGTGTGCATTCGTTATCGATGCCTATTATCCTTGTGGTCCATCAAGCCATTCTATTCTGGAATGACTAGGAGAAACAAACTCCAGTACCTCATCCATTTCTAGGATTGGGTCAAAGTAGTTGTATCCCGCCGATCAAATGTCAATCCAGCTTGAATTCTGCTCCACCTTGGAGTGTTACCATCTTTATGTCAGTAACATCATGAGAATTGCACCTTCTCTTATGAATTCTTATCGTAGTGATACTTCTCGCCATCATTGTTCATTCCTCGGTCACGTGTTGATGCAACCAGAATGCCGACAAGTGAATTGTGATGTGTGAAATCGATACTCCAGGCAACCTCATTGCTTGGTACTTAATGGACAATATTTTCATTCTTAGCGTGTTGGTTATTAAATCATCATACTAAGATTGATCGTGCTACCTAGTCCTTAGTTCTGGTGCACTCTTCGGTCTATGAGTTAGGATCTTGTCAAGTCCTCACTGATTTGGTCATATCGTCTTGGCCTCAAAAGCAAGATTGATCTCGAGCTTAGTAACATACCGGTGGTTCGTGACTTTCCAAATATCTTCTTGGAAGTGTTACCGGTTGTCTCTGACCGTTATGTTGAGCTCGTGATCAAGTTGGTTTCTGTAAACCACCCATTCTCCAAGACTACGTGTTGGATATCCACTGAACTAGTTGGTTGAGCTAGACAACAACTTGGAGAGTTGGAAGATAAAAGCTTGCACGACTTAGTTCGTGCCAAAGGGATATTCTTGTGTAGTGTGTGTTGAAGAAACATGATATCTTCATCGATTGGTCCTCGTGATCGATTCTTTGGACCTATTGTCTTATCAATCTTTTGACTTGAGTATGGGCTATTATTAAGTCAAATCGGAACCAACGATATTCGTAATGTTGTCTTACTCGTGGTTGATCCCTCGAGCATACCCCATTACATCTTTTGGTGCGACCAATGCTATCACCGTGTTCACATGATGGTGGAAGTCGATTGATATGGAAATTTCGATGAGTTGTGTTGAGCCCATCGGTAGCATTTTGTCTCCCCATGAGTCATGTTGAACATCAACCTAGTGTTGGAAACTTTGTAAGCAATGCTTTCGTGTGCCGTTCATGAAGCTTATGCTTGGATGGAAGAAGTGACTTCCTCTAATTCACGTGCGTTAGGTGCAAGTTGCCGCCATGAATTTGAGAAAGGTTTGTTTTGTTCCCTTTGGAATCATTCCAAGTCAGTCATGCACGTGTGAAGTATTTTATGGTCTGATAGACTGATCATCTTCATTCCATATGAATTCCATAGCACACCAAGCCACTGATTGATTGGTTCAAGGAGAAGAAGTTCCTTTTTAAGACCGCGGCTTATACAAGGACTTCGTTATCCTCGATGATGGTTCCCCACCTGAACTCGGTAGTGTTTTATGATAAGACTACCATGTAGTCATTCTTGTCTTGGACAACATGCTCACATGTATGTAGCGTAACCAGCTCATGTTTTGGAGCTTGCTATCGTAGTTCATTCGAGAATCTCGCAACATCTTTCCGCCCGATTTGTGTTGCAAACTTTCATTTTCTTCTAGACTCGATGAGTCTGGAATATCCTAACACCAACCAGATCTGAATCTCGTGCGGATATGATGGTTGGAACATTCCCAAACATTTGCATTTTGTTCCCAGCTTGCACCCTATTGTGCCAACTCCCCACGGGCTGCCTTTCTCGGTAGTTGCTGTCCAATATAATCTTCAAAAGTGGACTTACCATGGGTCCCATCCATCTCCGGTGATAAGCAAAATTCATCCATTGTGTTGTCTTCAACAAGGTAGTCCACATCATCCATTCTAGTCCGGATATGCCATTCCTTGCACTCCACCAGACGATCTTTGTGAATTGCCTTAGGCTGGTATGAAGAGTTTCAATGATCTCTGATTCAAAAGTAATTCTTTTTGCCACTTAAGGGAATAGTTCCTCGCGTCACCTCCCCTGGGGTGCCCCGTTATTGAATCATGGTAAATATTTCCTCGCCGCCTTGACACCATCCACCATTCCACCGTCTTTCGAAACGTGGAATTGTTGCCCACCAAATCGAACCCCGTTGTTTGTTCTTCCATCCCTCTCGATGTGTTTTGTGTCTCAACTCGAGATGTTTCTAAATCTCATTCCGTGAGTCGATCATGTTTACTTGATCTACGTGAAGATCGAATCATGTAGTACCTCCCTCTCTTTCCATTTTCGTGTCGAGTGAAGATCTCGAAAGCAAAGACGTCAAGACCAAGATGATGGAATGAATCAACATTTTCGAGGAGGGCAAATGGATCATGAAGATTGTGATAGTTCTGTGACTTCCCTCTTCCTCTTACCTCACGTCTTGAATCTCGGGGCGAGATTCTTGTTTAGTGGGGGTGAGTTGTCACAGCCCTGGAGCTTGCTTGTAACTAGTGACATTGCATCCATGCATCATGTTTTATTTTCATGAAATTTGAAATGGGGATTGCCTAAACCCTAGCATTAAAGGAATTCAAATAGGCTCAACCAAAAATATTTTTCAGTGATTTCAAATGGCTTTAGAAAATGTTCATCATTTACGGAAAAATGGTTTAAACCAGAACCGGAGATCTTTGCACATTTTCATGACATATTTGGTCACTGGATTAATTCATTAAGTATTTGCATTTGGGCATTTAAATGCTATAAAATATTTTAAATGCTCAAATAATCATAAACTTAAATGTTTGTTGTTGGATATTTTCCAAACAGTAGGCCTGAGCAAGTTTCATGATTTTTGGGGTAGTATTAGTATTTTTAATAAAGCCGCAGAGTTTTCAAAATAATAGAAAACAGAAATAAAGAGAAAGAGAGAGAATCTTACCTGGACTTACCTGGCGCCCACCAACCGGCCCAGCTCCAGCGGCCCAGCCCACCACCGCCTGGCTCCCTGTCGCCTTCCTCCTCGCGCCCGATGGCGAGGCGTGGCTACCGCCGCCGGCCTTCGCCAGCGCCACCTCCTGCTTGCCGCTCCCCTCCCCTGACGCTCTGGACGTCTTCCCCGAGCGCCACGCACCCCCCCTGACCCCTCTCTCCCTCGCCCGTGGCCTCTCTCCTCCTCTGCTCTCTCACTCGCACGCACCCGAGCGGAGCTCGTCGCCGCCGCTCGCCACCACCGCGGCCACAGGCCCTCCCTCGCTTCCCCGACTAGCCCACAAGCTCCGCCACTCCATCCTCGCCCTCCCCGCCGTCCTGCGACCGGAGAAGCCCCGAGGCGCCGCCCCGTCGCTTTTCCCCTCCGCGGACCCGCCGGTCGCCGTCGCCCGATTCGTCGGCTCCGGACCGCCCCCGACCTCGCCGACAACGCCATCGGACGAGCTGTGAGCTGCTGCGTCGATCCCCTCTCTCCCCTGGCTCTTCTCCTCTCGCTAACGCCGCTTCCACCTCACCCGAAAACTCCCCGCCGCCGGCCATGGCGCCGTCGTGGCTAGAGCCACAATGGCTCGACGCCAACCCCACCTCTGTGCTCAGCGCAGCACCAGGAGCTCGTAGCCACCACCCGCTCCTCCTCCCGTGCACTGTAGTATCAAACCCGACCCCGCCCGAACTCCGGCCGCCGCCTTGGAGCTCGCCGCCGTCGATTCCGGCCACCCCGACCCCGACTAACTCCACCAAGAGCTTCGCCTCCTCCCCAGCTCCTCCTAGATGCCCTCCGCGGGCCATTTGGTCGCCGGAGTGGCCAAAACCACTCTCGCCCGCCCGCGTCGCTCGCCGTGACTGAGCGCCGGCAACCGACTTTGACTTTGACCATTTGGTGGGCCACTGGTTGACTTCTGTTGAGTCGATGACAGTGGGGCCCGACCACAGTAACTATTTAGGATTAGTTTTAATTAATTTTTAGTTAAGCTAATTATGCTGACTCATGGGGCCCACCGTCAGGTTTGACCCGGATCATGTCCCGTTGACCACTGACATCACACTGACGTCAGGCTGACGCAGTAATTGATTTTCTGGACTTAATTTAATTGAGGAAATTTCAGAAAATACCCCAAACTTCAAATATTCATAACTTTTAATCTGTAACTCCAAATTAAATAATTTATATATGAAAAATGATCAGAAAAATATGAAGAATCTGTTTATGGCACTTTCATGCATGATTAAACAAGTTAACCTCACTGAATAGGATGAATCATGATTAGGGCAATTTATGAAATAACATTTGGAGTTGGAATTTGTTCTTGTTTGAATTCCACTTCAATTAACTTGGCTAGATATTGCATTAGGTGAATTCAGTACCTTAACATGACATGTCATTCATGTGAATGTGCATTGCATTGATTGTGTTCTCTCTTGTTTGCGGTAATTGTCCCTCTCGATAGGCGTGGTTAAACGATTGTTCGATGACACCGATGAAGAACTATATTATCTTTAGAAGTGCCGAGCAAGCAAAACCCCTTGTTCATTCCGATATAATCCCACTCTCTCGCTCCTGCTCTATTTTACTGCATTAGGACAACAACGACTCATGTGTTACTTGCTGCGGTAGCTGAACCCCTTTATCCTCTGCATGACCTGTCATTCCACAAGAATTAGATGAAACCCACTAGCATGAGTAGGAGTTGTTTGAGCCTGTTGTGCCTACTCATTCATGCTTGTTTGTCATGCACACTCTTTGCTTAGAGTTGAGTCAGTGCGATTCATCGGGGATGAATCGGAGGTGTGTGAACATGTCCTACTGCGTGTATGAGCTAAGTGTGTGAACACGATTTGGTAAAGGTAGCGGTGAGAGGCCATGTAGGAGTACATGGTGGGTTGTCTCATTGCAGCCGTCCTCAGGAACTGACTTCCGTGTTTGTGATCCATGTAACAGTTACTACCACGCATTGGGATCCTTAATTGACCCTCTCGGCTTCTTAACCACCCTTGTTCCCATTCCGGGAGTTGCAAGTAGTTTACGGTGTTTGTAGTATCTTTGGGGGCCGCATAGCCGACCATAGGGGTGGGTTGTGTTGCGGTAGGCACTGCGGTGTCTGCACCGATTCGCCCGTTTGGTGTCTCGGGAACCCTGCACACATCGTTCGGGGCTGTATGGGAAACCTCGGCCGGACTCCCTGCGGATGGAACCCGAATAGGCGATAAACCTGGACTTGGGACTTGTGTGTTTTGGTAGGTCGTGGCCGGCACCCACGTTGGGCTTCCGCTTGAAGGTTGCCGAGTACATGTCGTGTAAACGGCGGTAAGTGGTGAGAGCGTGTGTGAAGAAGTACACCCCTGCAGGGTTAATATGATCTATTCGAATAGCCGTGTCCACGGAGAAGGACTTCTGGGTTGCCTATATCAGTTCATAGACAAGTGAAAGTGGATACTCTAAAATGCCAAGATAAGCGTGAGTGCTATGGATGGCGTTCTCGTGGGGAGGCGGGAGGCGGGTCCATAGTGGTGTATTGATATGGTGAATATGTGGACTGCGTGTGCGCCACCTCAAAAGAGTTACTTGCAATCGTAGTTCAGGATAGCCACCGAGTCAAAGTTGGCTTGCTGCGCCAAACTCCACCACCCCCTTTTGATAATGATGCATATGTAGTTAGTTACGATGTAAGTCTTCTTTGAGTGCGTTTGTACTCATGTTTGCTTATTTTATGTTTTGCGAGAGAGACTTGAGTCTCGCTAGTAGTTCCGCTTGGACTTGACGGTTAGCTTGTTACCTCGGCTACGATCTTGTGCCCTCGGTAGGATCTGGTAGATAGTCGGGCTTCTCAGCCTTCTTCATTTATAGTTATGCGTACTCCAGACATGTTTAGCTTCCGCTTGTGCTTTGACTTGTATGCGCTCTGAGTGTTGGGTCATGAGACCCATGTTTGTAATATCTCGCTCCTCGGAGCCTAATGTATAAATATTTGAGTCAGTGAGTTATGTTGTGATGCCATGTTGTATCTACACATATTGAGCATATTGTGGGTATGTTTGAAATGCTTGGTATGTGTGGGATCCGACAAACTAGTTGTTTATCCTTGGCAGCCTCTCATATGGGGAAATTTAGTCTCGTGCCTCTGAGCGATAGTAGTCCGCTTCTGGCCAGTTCACGAGTCCTGCTAGCCCAAAGACTACTGCTTGGACACTTGACTGGCCGGCATGTGTTTCACTTCGTTCCTATGTATGTCCCTTTGGGGAAATGTCACGCGGTGTTATTCGGAGTCCTGCCTAGCCTCCTACAGCCCGGGATACCGGGGTCCTGTTAGCCCAGTGCTACAGCCCGAATTTATACGTTGATGACCGACATGCTCGATGTGATTCATGTATGCCTGTCCCCATGGAGTTAAGCGCCGCTTTGGGTTCACGACTAGCCATGTCGGCCCGGGTTCTTTGTCATATGGATGCTAGCGACACTATCATATCGTGAGCCAAAAGGCGCTAAACGGTCCCGGGCCATGGTAAGGCGACACCGTAGAATACCGTCGTGAGGCCGCAAAAGTGATATGATGTGTTACATGCTAGATCGGTGTGACTTAGGATCGGGGTCTGATAGCGTTGGTATCGAGCCTGACTGCTCAGAGGATTACCAAGCCAAACTGGTCGAAGTTGTGTCTAGAAATGCTTTAGTTATGTAAGGGAATTGATTGTGGAAGGGAACGTAAGGCTCTTTTTACTCCTTATACCTCATGGCCTTCATGATGTCGCAGAAGAACTCGGAAAAGGGCGGGCAAAGCCCGCAATAGAAGAAAAGGGCGAAAAAGGGGCACCCAGTTGGGGCCAAATCGGAGGCGGAGGCGAGGAGTACCTTCGTCTTGTGGATGCGCACGCTGCCTCCGTCGACCAAAAGAGGTAGAAGACGTCCGCAGCTCCCTTGCGCCGAGCTGGGGAGGGAAGATGGCCCGCTCCTTGCGCAGCGCGCGAAACCGCTATGCCTCGGCCGACTTGACGCCCTTCTCCTTGTCGGCTTTCGGAGCCATGGCGAGGGCGGCGGAGGAGGCCAACGGCGGTGAGTGCGCTTGTGGCGAAAGGGGGCGGGGCGCTGCTCTCTTCGCACCGGAGAAGAAGAAGAAGGGAGCGACGGTGGTTTTCTTGACAAGACAGCGATGGCAGAGTGGACGGCCTGCCCCTGTTTCCTCCGCTTATAAAGAGGGGGAGGGGGCGGACGTTCTGCTTTCTAATAAAGAAACCCCACGACCACGCCCACGATCTCTCGCCGCGGCGCCACGTCCGGTCGCGTGCGTTAGTGGGGATACGTGGTGGGTCGAGGCGAAGATGCGGCGTGGTCGAGGCGGCGTGTGACGTGCCTTTGTTTTGGGCCTGGCCGACGGCGCTCGGCACCGTGTGCAGCCCAGGCCGGGGCTCTGTCGGTGTACTAGAGTAGGGGTACCCTAGTATCCCGTACTGCACGTGCCGCGGCCGATTCTGCAGCACCCAGCGGCGGGTTTGCCTCGTCACCGCCAAGATCCTCCGTGGCTCCTTTGGAGCCATTCAAGAACAAAGTATTTGATTAAGAAGACAAGGCCCCGGCAAGAGGAGCTTGTCGGAAGGCCACCTCGAGCATGCAGAAGACAAGGCCCCGGCAAGAGGAGCTTCTTGCGGGAAGGCTCGGGCGCGACAAGCCTCCGGACGCGACAAGGATTCGCCGCGGCAAGGCGCTTGCCGCGGCAAGCAACCTCTCTCCATCTCCGCTCCAGCTCACCCGCAGCGATGTCGCCATGGGGAACATTCCATGCACGCGTGTCAAGAGGCTGTGCAGCCGGCGGAGAAAGCGGCGATAAGCGGCTGACAAAGCTTGCCATCGTGGCGGCGGTGGCGCTTTTGACGATCTCTGTTACCTTTGTTTGGGCGACACCGACGGGCATTTATTGCTTTTGTCCCTTGCCGTCGAGGTTAGGTATTTTACCTTTGCATACCTTTGTTTGAGTAGGTGTACCAACTCCTGTTTTTACATTTGTACCCTGGCCTATGTTGCCACCTGTCGGAGACCCCTTGAGCATATAAAAGGAGGCCCATGTGCAACGTAGAAAGGGTACGGTTCGAGCTTTGGTTCATTCGACTCACCAGAGGCCGGATACACTCACGCTAGGTTTTGTAGCTTGCATTGCTCCCTAGCAAGAACACAATACATCAAACAAGCAGCAGTAGGAGTTTATCTCTCCGAAGAGCTCCGAAGCTGGGTAAACTGCTCGTGTGCCTCGCCTCGATCCGCTCTTCGTGCGATCTCCGCCCCCCTCCGAACCACAAAGGGGCCTGGTCCGCCGGCCCCATAGGTGTCCGTGGGTACGATCAGCCTCCCCGACATCTTTGGCGCGCATTGGAACTGTCAAGCTTTGGTCTCAAGTTTGAAAGCACATCAACTATCCAAAGCAGAGCATTGGCAGAATTCATAGCAGAATGGACGCCAACGCCAGATGAAGAGATTCCGGAGACGAGCATTCCCGTCAAGGAAGCAAGCAAAGAGTGGCTGATGTACTTTGATGGTGCCTTCTCGCTGCAAAGGCGCCGGTGCGGCGTCTTGCTTATCGCACCCACCGGAGAGCACCTCAAGCACGTAGTCCAGATGCACTTTCCCAAGGAGCAAGCAACAAACAATACTACAGAGTATGAAGGTATGCTTGCCGGTCTCGGGATCGCATGATGGACCTTGGGATCAAAAAGCTTATTGTCGGGTGACTCGCGGCTAAATCGTCCGCCAAGTGAACAAAGATTACCAGAGTCCGTTGATGGAAGCCTACGTCGATGAAGTGAGGAAGCTAGAAGAGCACTTTGACGGCCTGCAAATGGAACATGTTCCAAGAGCTCGTAATGATATTGTCGACGGCTGTCAAAGTGCGCTGCACTGAAGTTGCCTGTGGAACCAGGGATTTTCATGCTCAAGCTGACTCAACCAACCGTAACACCATCAACTGGACAAAGCAAGAAGAGGAAGTTGATCTCTGGTGACTACTTTCCGACAGAGCTTCCCGAAGCCGTCGTTGTGAAGGTTCCCAAGATCAACACCAACAGTGCTGAGGGACAGTCTGCTCCGACAGACCCCAGGGTTTGTTTCGTTGAAGCAGACGGTCCCGACAAGTCTTGCTCTGGCAAGCTTGCCGGGGAACATCGAGCTCGGCAGGGTTCGCGAGTCCTTGCCGTGGAAGTTGATGTTCCAGCAGCAGAATGTGCCTTTAGTCCTTGTTGTCGAGCCGCAAGCTCCGGCATGGGCACAAAGAGATTGTCCATTTCCTTGAGACGAGAGCTTCGAAGAGCAAGAAGAAGCGGAAAGAGTAGCCCGGCGGTCAAGTATGTACCAGCTTGTCGACAAGATACCTGCATGTAAGAAGACTCAACGGTGTGAAATTGAAGTGTATTCCGGGGAAGATGGAGCGAAGCTGATGGCGAGAGATACATGGAGGCATATGTGGTCACCACATTGGGGCAAGAGCACTTGCCGCAAAGCTTTCCGGCAAGGTTTCTTACGCCGACAGCCCTCCAGGATGCAACTGCACAAGTAACCAAGTGTGAAGCGTGCCAGTTCCATTCCAAACAGATACACCAGCCAGCTCAAGCTCTCCAGACGATCCCTTTATCCTGGCCATTTTTCGGTCTGGGGGCTCGACATCCTCGGCCCCTTCCCCCGAGCTGTCGGGGGCTTTGAGTACTTGTACGTCGCCATCGACAAGTTCACAAAGTGGCCGGAAGTGGAAGCCGTGAGGAAGGTGACGGCACAGTCGGCAGTCAAGTTCTTTCAGTCGATTGTTTGCCGTTTGGAATCCCTAACAGGATCATCACCGACAATGGCACACAATTCACGAGTCGCACCTTCATGCAATACGCCCAAGATCTTGGCGCCAATGTACGCGTACATTTGCTCACCCGAGAAGCAGCGGTCAGCGAGAGGGCAAATGCTTTGAAGTGCTTGGCGGGCTCAAGACCAGAACTTTCGACGGGCTGCACAAGTGCGGAAGAAATGGATCGAGGAGCTGCCGGTGGTTCTTTGGTCGATCGGGGCGACGCCAAATCGAGCCACCGGCCGACACCCTTTGCTCTAGTCTATGGAGCAGAGGCAGTTCTCCCCACGGAACTTCAGATACGGATCGCCTCGAGTGCTCGCTTATGATGAGCTTGAGCAAGAGCAGCTGCGACAAGATGACGCTACCGCTGCTCCTTGAGGAAGATCGTCTTCAGGCATTGTCTGCGAAGCTGCTCGCTACCAAGAAGCTTTATGCGTCGCTACCATAGCCGCAGAGTTAGCGCCGGAAGTCTCGAGGAAAGGCGACCTTGTTCTTCGCGCGTTCACCCACCAAGAATTCAAACAAGTTGACGCCTTGAAGTGGGAAGGCCCTTATCGGGTGGAGCGAGTCACTAGGCTCAAGCGCTGTCCGCCTTTGAGACCGAAGATGGCATTCCGTGAAGCAACTCACGGAACATTGAGCATCTTCGTAAGTTTTACCCATAGGGCGCGATTGTCGGAACCCGTTCAAGCAACCACCCTTTTGTACAAGTCTTGCGCTGTTGCATGTAATCCTTTGTACAAAGCCGGCGCGGAACCCGTGCATCAAGAAAGCTCATGTGTTGCGCATAACTTGTCAAATTCATGCTTCCATCATTTTATTGCATGTTTTGGCTAACACTTTGTGCAGCAACCACACCGATAAGCAAAATCAAGTCATTGGGCTCCATAATGTTATTTCCTCTTCTTTCTCTTTTCTCAAAGAAAGGAAGGCTCCCTCGCGCACAAATTAACTAGGGGAAGGAGGAGATAATACTATGGACCGAGCACCTTCGAGGAAGTTACGCCTCATCGGGAAGCAAGAGATAAAAAAGCTAAGTTGCCAAAGTTTGAGCAATCAATTTTTAAATTTTTAAGTTATCTTCCTCGAACGATAGTACTTTGTATGGAAAACCTGTGCACAGAGGAACCAACTCGCAGGCTGGTCGCGCCCTTACTTTGTTTCGAGTCCGCTCAACAACTTAAAGTGAGCTATGCGGCTAGTCGCGACAAGGTTGCTTGTCTGAGGCGTGACATTGCCCGCTCTTTGACGTTCAAGCACTCGGCCTTTCATGACAAAAGTGCCCGCACCGACAAGTCCCCCAAATGCGTAAGGCGAAACGCATAAAAGAAGGAATCAAGTAGAGGAAATAACGTTGCATTGATCGCCTAAGATAGAGTATATTACAAAATAACTTGTCACGATCTAACAAAGTGTTCTAAACATGATCGATGGCGACAAGGGAAAGATAAAATTGGCGGCCTAGTCTCTGCGGTGCGCCATCAATCCGCTTGATCTTGTTCACCTTGTCCACAATGGGTGCGACAAGGGCTTTGAGCTCCTCCACGTTGGCATCTGGCGGCAAGGATCCGAGGGCGCCGTTAAGGTTGAGGCCGGATTGCGGAAGGCCACCTTTATCAACACCTTCTCGAGGGCTCCTGCACAGATCTGGCGTGATTCCTCGGCAAGCTGCTTTGGGACCTCTTCACGGAGTCGCTGTAGACCCGTCGCCACGCCTTTGAAGAATAAACTGAGTTTGGCGCTGGGTTGGAGGTGGTTGTCGGAGGAATATGCAAGGTCCGTCATCCCCGGCTCCATCACTCGTTGTGGATGTCGTGGCCGGTGTCCACAAGACCTTTAGTCCAAAGTGCTCCACGCTCTCCTCAAGGTGCTCTGGATGGAGGCAGCATTCGCTAGCAGCTCCTCCTTGGCCTTGATCGCCTCCAACAAGCCCACCTCCCGCTCTCTCGGGCGCCGTCCAACGTCTGCGTCGGGGTGGTCACTTCAGCTCAAGATCCGCCTTGGAATCCTTGGCGGCGTCGAGCTCCTTGCCTCTATCAGCGAGGCGACTTCTGCAGCTCGCCAAGAGTGTGGCGTCCTTCTCACGCTCACGCTTGAGCGCGGCAAGCTCTTCGCCGCTCTTCTTGAGGTCAGCCTCCAGTGTGCCACCTTCGCCTTCAGCTCTTCCTTGGCGGCCTCGGGCTGCGGCAGCATCCTTCGCTTCCTTAAGCGCCCGCCAAGTGACTCCTCGCGGCAAGGTCTTCTTCGTGGCTGTCCAGGTTGACCTTCCGCTGCGCCACCGCTTCTGCTTGCAGAGAGCTTCTCGGCAGCCAGCCGCTGCTCCTCCTCACCGCGGCCTTCTCAAGGATAAAGGCCGTGCGCTCTTCACGCAAGTTGCCCCGTGCTTACGCTACATCGGCGGAGAGCTTCTTGGTTGGCGCCTCAGGAGCTCTTCTCAGCGCTTCTCCATGTCCGCTCCTGCGCTCGCGACAAGTGCTTCCTGACTCCAACTTGGCTTGCCGGGCGCTTGATGAAGCGGCAAGAAATTCTTCAGTTGCTCCTCCTCAGACTTCGCCACTGTTCTTTGCTTGGCCGCGTCCACCAGCGTCGGCCAATGAGGCGAGTAGCTCGCCGTCAAGGTCTCTCCCTCGACCGGCGCCACAGGCTCGGTTCCAGGGAGCTTGATGAAGACGCCTTCGCCGGGCCTTGGTGGCGCCGGGCTGGGGCTCCTCGAACTGGCCGCCGCAGATGGCGGGGAGTCGGGTTGTCGGTGTAGCGCCTGGCGCTCCTGCGGCCTCAGGGCCGTCAGTGCGATCGCCCGACCCCTCGCCAGCCTCTGCGTCGATAGCCTCGTTGGCCTCCTCGCCAACAGGCTCGCCGGTGACGGCCTCTTCTTCCACAACAACGACCTCTTCTTCCTCGACGGCGGCCTCGTCGGTGTTGCCGCGCGCTTCCTCCTCGCCGGCGGCCCTCGACCTCCATCGGCTCAGGTCGGACAAAGAAAGAGCGATCGAGCAAATGTTCAAAAAGAGAAACAAAAGAAAAGCGAGCCCAAGGGAAATTTTCGTGTAAGGAAATTACCTGCAACGGGATCCGCAGCCATGGCCTCGACCACCGGAGGGTCATCGGCGCATCCCTTGCCGGGTAGCCTCCCTTGCCGGAGTGGCCTCCTTGTCGGAGGGCTCCCTTGCCGGAGATTCCTCCCTTGGCGGCGTGGCAGCGAGCAGGATCTCGGGCGGCTTCCGAGCCCTCTGATGAGGCTGCTCTGCTCCTACACAAGCACACAATCAGTATCGACGAAGAAGGAGCACCCCTGCACACCTAATAGTAAGGAGAAAATTGCACACTTACTCGGGGGCTGTCTTTGGGGGCTGCTGAGGAAGGGTTGCTGGTCCGGCAAGGGAGTCTCAGACGCGTCCCTGTTGCCACGGAGAATCGTCCTCAACGACGACTGCCGGGATCTTAGCCCTCTTCGACGCTCTGGGCGGCGTCACGAAAAGGAAAGAGTCGAGGAAGCAAATCAGATTCAAGATGAAGCAGTAAAATCAAAGAAATACAAGCACAATCTCAAGAGCTTACTCTTCGCCTTCCTCCTCGGTGAGCTGAGCGCGGAGAAGTCAAACTCCGGCTCGCCTCCAGTGCGACGAAGCGGGGAGTGGGCTCTTGGCCGCTGGCGGGCGTCGTGATGGCACGAAGACCCGCCCGGTTGTCGCAGCGGTCTGGCGCTTCAGCAACATCGCTTGCAGCGGTAGAGGCGCGTCATGCTGGCCTTCTTCGCTGTGGGCCGATCTGCCGCTAACTCGTCTCCAGCCCTCCGGAGACGCCTCTTCCGCGGAGCCGGGGGATCCGCTGGAGGCAAGTCGCTGGGTGGTGGAGAAGAAGCGCCCACGGCGGGTCCACAAGACCCGGCCGCGGGCTCGACAAGCTCGTCCTCGCCGGCGATCTCCCTCGCCGGCAAGGCTTGCCGCCTTCGGCAGCGTCCGCCTCCTCCACGGTGAACCCGAAGGCTCTAGCGGCAGCGGCTGCCGCCGCCTCCTCCACCCGGTGGCAATCGCGCCATCTCCTGCGTCGGTGGTGTCGCGGGTGAGCCTTTTTCGCTTTCGTCGGGCGGATCGGCACTTCTTCCAAATGCGTCGAAGAACTCTTGCCACGACCTCGTCGGGGCTCCTGCCAGGTTGGGACGATCCCATGGGAGTCGCTGGCGGCATCATGGCACGGATGCGGTCGGCGCCCGAGTTGTTGCACAAAGGGACGACCCCCCGCGGCAACCTAAACCACTCAGGGTGGTCGGGGTCGTTCTTGAACAGCTCGAGCAGCATCGCATCCAGCTCCAAGACGGTGAAGTTCCAGTTTAGACCCGGGCGCAACCTCATGATGTCTGCCACATTCTGGAACTCCCAAGCAGGCCTCCTCCTCTCTCGCAAGGGAAGCGTCACGGCCAGTAAATATGCGCCAACTGCGCTTTACGGTTAGTCCGCAAGCCCGAGGCGCAAAAATCCGGTCACTATCTTCAACTTCGCATCCTCCGCGTAAGTTACTCCAATCTCTGCCGCGCACTATTGGGGTTTGGCGCCTGCGGCGATGAAGGATCATGGGTTCTCCTCTCGACCCAACACCAATTGGCTCTCCACTCCTCCCACTTGTTGCGGAACTCTCCTTCGTGTAGGCTTCTTTCTTGCCGATCCTGGAGACCAAACTTATCCCTCCGGCAAGTGGCTCTCCTCTCTCAACGCGGGGCCACGAAGAAATGGCGGAAGAGTGCCACATTTGGGTGGACTCCGACAAAGTTTTCGCAAAGATGCGCGAAAACTGCCATGGTCAAGACGGTGTTGGGGTGAAATCAAGGAGGCGGAGGCCAAAGGTGTTCATGATGTCGCAGAAGAACTTCGGAAAAAGGCGGGCAAAGCCGCAATAGAAGAAAAAGGGCGAAAAGGGGTACCCAGTTGGGGCCAAATCGGAGGCGGAGGCGGGGAGTACCTTCGTGCGCGGATGCGCACGCGTCTCCGTCGACCAAAAGAGGTAGAAGACGTCCCGCAGCTCCCTTGCGCCGAGCTGGGGGGGGGGGGAAGATGGCCCGCTCCTTGCGCAGCGCCGCGAGCCGCTGCGCCTCGGCCGACTTGACGCCCTTCTCCTTGTCGGCTTTCGGAGCCATGGCGAGGGCGGCGGAGGAGGCCGATGGCGGTGAGCGCGCTTGTGGCGAAAGGGGGCGGGGCGCTGCTCTCTTCGCAGACCGGAGAAGAAGAAGGAAGCGGCGGTGGTTTTGACAAGACAGCGATGGCGAGTGGGCGGCCTGCCCTGTTTCCTCCGCTTATAAAGAGGGGAGGGGCGGACGCCCGCTTTCCTAACAAAGAAAACCCCACGACCACGCCGACGATCTCTCGCGACGGCGCCCACGTCCCGGTGCGTGCCGTTAGTCGGGATAAATGGTGGGTCGAAGGCGAGATTGCGGCGTGGTCGAGGCGCGTGTGACCGTGCACTGTTTGGGCACTGGCCCGACAGCGCTTTCGGCACCGTGTCTGACCCGAGCAGGGGCTCTGTCGGTGTACTAGAGTAGGGGTACCCTAGTATCCCGTACTGCACGGACAGACGATTACATCACCATGGCGGGGTTTGCCTCGTCACCGCCAAGATCCTCCGTGGCTCCTTTGGAGCCATTCAAGAACAAAGTATTTGATTAAGAAGACAAGGCCCGACAAGAGGAGCTTGTCGGGAAGGCCACCTGTGCATGCAGAAGACAAGGCCCCGCAAGAGGAGCTTGCCGAAGGCTCAGGCGCGACAAGCCTCCAGACGCGACAAGGATTCGGCGCGGCAAAGGCGCTTGCCGCGGCAAGCAACCTCTCTCCATCTCCGCTCCAGCTCACCCGCATAGCGTGTCGCCATGGGAACATTCCATGCACGCGTGTCAAGAGGCTGTGCAGCCAGCGGAGAAAGCAGCGATAAGCGGCGCCGACAAGCTTGCCATCGTGGCGAAGCGGTGGCGCACTGACGGTCTCTGTTGCCTTTGTTTGGGCGACACCGACGGGCATTTATTGCTTTTGTCCCTTGCCATCGTGGTTAGGTATTTTTGCATCGTACACTGTTCTAGTAGGTGTACCAACTACTGTTTTTACATTTGTACCCCCGCCTATGTTGCCACCTGTCGGAGACCCCTTGAGCATATAAAAGGAGGCCCATGCGCAACGTAGAAAGGGTTCGGTTCGAGCTTCGGTTCATTCGACTCACCAGAGGCCAGATACACTCACGCTAGGTTTTGTAGCTTGCATTGCTCCCTAGCAAGAACACAATACATCAAACAAGCAGCAGTAGGAGTTTTATCTCTCCGGAGAGCTCCGAAGCTGGGTAAACTGCTCGTGTGCCTCGCCTCGATCCGCTCTTCATGCGATCTCCGCCCCCCTCCGAACCACAAAGGGGCCTGGTCCACCGGCCCCATAGGTGTCCGTGGGTATGATCAGCCTCCCCGACAGTCGGGGGCTACTGTCCGGGCTGCTCTCCACCAACACCAGCATACGCGAAATACCTGCCGGGGCTTGTCGCCCATCGAGGCCTTGGCCCTCTTCGCCGCCCTCTGGGCCAGCGTCTCCGTGTCCCTATGAATATAACATCAAATCAAAGGAGGATAACACAAGCGTAAGGCCAGGAGATGATGGGGGGCGAAATACTTACTCGTCCTCCACCTCCTCCTCCACTGGCTTCCTCTTCCTCTTCGGGCTAAAAGATCTGAGGTCGAATTCGGCCTCCACGGTGCTATCCGAGGGAGGGGGAGAAGGAGATAGGGTCTGGTGCCGCTTGGACGAGGAGGAGACAGTCATCGTCTTCTTCGCAACCGCAGCCTTCACCGTCGTCTTCGCTGCCGTGACCTTCATCGCCCTCGTCTGGCGCTCGAGCTTCTCCTGATCCGGTTGCCGCTGCGCGGTCCTATCAGGCCGGACTAGCTCGCCGGAGCTGGCCCGCCGCAGGATGCATTTCTTCCCTGCGGATGGAGGGTCATCCGCTTCGGCTTCCTCTTCGGGCGACTCGTCGCCCGCGCCTTCAATGAGGGGGGCCCGGCACCGGTGCAACTAGCCTCCCCGGCAGACTCCGCCCACTAGGCGAGCTCCTTCTCCTCCGCAGCCGCGTCGGCCTCATCCTCCATGCCACCAGCGCTACTGGCCTCCTTGGCAAGCACCGCCTCCGCCGCCCTGGCGGCGATGTAGTCCAGCTCCTCCTTGGTGGTGTCACGGATGAGCAGCGGCTCGTCACGGACATAGCCCTCTGACAAGTTGTCGAAAAACTCCTGCACTTTCTCTGCTGGTGGCTCAACCCAGGCCAGGTCGAGGCCGTGCGCGTTGAAATCCGGCATCATGGCGATGATAGCGGACTGGCGAGAGTTGTTGCTCAGCAGGAACACTCCCGCCAGCAACCCAAACAAGGGACCCTTGATGGCCTTGCCGGTCTTCGCGGCCCTTCCGGTCCTCTCAGCCCTACCGTTGTCGTCCACATTGAGCTGGAAGACCCTCTGGCAGAAAAGGGTGTGCATCATCACCGTGAAGTTGTGCTTCAGGCCAGGGCAGAGCCTCATGGTGTAGGCCGCGTTCCTGAAATCCTAGGCCCGCCTCCCCTTGTTGTGCAGTGGGGCGATTCAGCGACGGATGAAATCGGCCCCAATCATCTTAAGGGTGAGCCCGGCCATGGTGAGGCGATGGATCCTGGTGGTGGCGACCGTAAGTTTCTTGTCGTTGGCGTCGAGGTCGCTCCAGTCCCTACGGCGGGTCAGCGGCTCTGACGAACTCGGCAGAACTCCTGCGAATCCTCCTCCTCGATCCACCACCACCGGCTCCACCACTCGTCCCACCTCTCTTTCTGGGCACCCTTCGGGTACGTGTCTCGGCGTCCTGGGAATGGGGGTCCCCAGACTTGCCTGCCTGCGGCCCACGGCGTGGCTCCACTAGCGGCCCTGTACGACCTATCTTCACCAACAAACACCAAAGACCCTCGCGAGGAGCCAAGCCTCGCGAGGCAGACGACACAAGACCTCCTCGGGGGCAGCTTCACCAGGCTGGCTCACGAGGGGCGGAGAGATCAAGGCAAGGTGCACCTCGCGAGGTTCCTGTGACGCAAGCCATCACGATCGTGGCCAGGCGGGCACCAGCGAGCGCAATGTCCTCGTTTCCTCTTTGGTGCTAAAGAGGCAAGCACATGCAAGGAGTCCTGAGGCATCAGGCAAAGGTTGCCATATCGGTGCAACGAGACAAAGACCAACAGGACGGCAGGACGGAGGTCACCATGGAGCCCAAGACGGCGTCACCACCAGAGCCTTTGGCAGGCGAAGACCGCCTTTAGTCAGGATAACATGTACTAGTTGTCTCCCTTCGAATTTTGCCGTTGTGGGATCCCTTCCCGCTCAATATTTGGGAAGAGGACCAAGGCCTCTATAAATAGGACTAGCCACCACCATAGCTAGGAGATCGATTCGACACACACACACACAAGCTCACCGAGCACAAGAGCACCTCTCCTTAGGAGGTTGTTCTTCCCTTGTAACTGTTCATCCTCAGCCCAAGAGGCAATCCACCACACCATACTGGAGTAGGGTATTACACCACATCGGTGGCCCGAACCAGTATAAACTCCCGTGTCTCTCGTTCTTTGGGTTTGTCGAGCTAGGCCTTACTATCGTTGCAAGAGCAGACTAGGTAGGAGAGAGATCTTCATGCGCACCCCAGTGTTCTAATCTCAAGGGTTTGCCGGAACCCGAAATCCGACATTTGGCGCGCCAGTTAGGGGTGCGCTGAAGCTTTCCTTCCGTCGATCTACGCTTCGCCACCACCGTGCTTCGCCCCCATGGCCGGCGCTGCTCTTCCGACTGCGACCACAGACGCCCGCGGCGGGGCCAGGGGGCTCCGAGCCTTAGCCTCTCCCTTGCGGTGGGTGCAGTGGCCACCGAAGTTCAAGCCAGAGATGCCGCCGCGCTACGATGGCGCGACGGACCCGTCGGCTTTCCTGCTGGCGTAGAAGGGGCCGTCTTGAAGGCTGGGGGCGACGACAAGGTCATGGCCAACTGGCTTCCCATGGCCCTCACTGGTGCACCGCGCGCCTGGCTCCTCAACCTCCCAGGATCTACGGTGACATCTTGGGAGAAGCTACACAGCCTCTTTGTTGCGCGCTTCGCGGCATCGGCGCCCCATGCTGTCGTGGCCCTCCTCGGTGGCTCACAAGCGCCGCCCCCAGACCATCACGCCATGTCATTCTTTCGCCAGATCGGTGCCGCCTCCGCGCAGCAGGGGCTCCTCCAGGTTGGGCGGCGCCCAAGGCCGACCTGACCTTCGACTCGGGAGATCACCCCGTCACCGCCGTCGGCTCGGGCGTGCTCCCAATGCTTTGCATGCCCACCATCTGCAGCGTGGCCGTCACCAAGACCATCATCGACGGCGGCGCTGGCCTCAACGTGCTTTCTGTGGAGGCTTTTAGCCTCCTTCATGTACCGTTCGAGCGGCTCCGCCCTTGGAAGCCCTTCTCCGAGGTCGGCGGCGGCTCCTCCAGTCCCCTAGGGCAGATCCGTCTTCCTGTGACCTTCGGCACCCGCGAAAACTATCGCACTGAGCTGATCGACTTTGACATCGCCTGTATTGGCCTCCCGTACAACGCCATCCTCGGGTAGCCAGCTCTAGCTCAGCTCTTGGTGGCAACCCATCCAGCCTACAACCTCATGAAGTTGCCCGGGAGCAGGGACGTCCTCACCGTAGTTGGTGTCGGATTTCGGGTTTCGGCAGACCCTTGAGGTTCAAACACTGGGGTGCGCGTGGAGATCTTTCCCCTACCAACTCATGCGTGAATGGTTAGCAAGGGATCTAAACTACGAACGATGAACAACACAAGGGATGCAAGGTTTATACAAGTTCGGGCCACCGATGTGGTGTAATACCCTACTCCAGTGTGTGGTGTGGTGGATTGCCTCAGGCGCTGATGATGAACAGTACAAAGGAAGAACAACCTCGCGAGGGGCTGTTCTTGAGCTGGTGCAATGGACTGCTTGGGTGAGTCCAGTCGCTTCTCTCTCTCTCTCTGGTAGGTTCAACCTGTTATCCGTCCTTTCTACCCGTCTCCCTCTTTGTGGTGGCTAGTCCTATTTATAGAGGGAGGCCCTGGGCCTCTTCCCAAATAATGAGCGGGAAGGGCGCCAGCAATTGGCCATTTTGAAGGGGAACATCTAGTACACTTATCCTGACTAAAGTTGGTCTTCGGCTGCCAAAGGCTCTGACGATCACGCCGTCCTGGGCTCCACGATGACCTCCTTCCTGTCGCTCTGCTGGTCTTGGTCTTGTTGCATCGAAGCGGTAACCTTTGCCTGATGCCTTGGCCTGCGCTTGCCTCCTTTGCACCAAAGGGGGAAATGAGGACACTGCGCGGGCTGGCGCCCGCCTGGTCTCGTTTGTCATGGCTTGCGTCACGGGGCACCCTCGTGAGGTACCCTGCCTTGATCTCTCCGCCTCCTCGTGAGCCTGCCTAACGAGGCTGCTCCTGAGGAAGGTTCCTGTCGTCCACCCGGCGAGGCTTGGCCCCTCGCGAGGGTCTTGAGCTTGAGCTGATGAAGCTGGGCCACGTTGGGCCCCCACTTGAGCCACGCTGCAGGCCGCAGGCAGGCAAGTCTAGGGACCCACGTTCCCAGAACGCCGACATTAGCCCGGGCCCAAGGCGTGCCGGACTTGGCTTAGCAGAGAAGCGAAGGGGCAAGTGCGAGCGCCCGCGAAACTAGCAACAGCCCGCGGCCTTGGGCGCCAGCGTGGCGATTGATTGGTCGTGGGCGCCTCCGCTTCCCAAGATGCCTCGGCAACCGCATGACTTAACAAGTCCTCGCATGCAGAAATGGGTCATGATTACTCAGGATCGTGGAGGCCGACGGTTGGCCTCCTCCAGCTATAAATGCGGAATGGCGCGAGCCCTTCCGATCCATCTCTTCTTGCTACTCCTTCTTCTCCATCCTTGCCCTTGCTCCACATTGCGATAATGGCTCCGATCCACCGGTTTTCCGCAGAAGAGAAGGGAAAGGCCCCCCGAGAGGGTCCCGACCCGCTTTCGCCGAAGAAATGGCTAGTCCTCTGCAGCCGAGATGAGGGCGCCCGGCAGGAGGTGTCGAGGCCCTGGTACGAGAGGCCACCGCCAGGGTTCCCGCTGCCCTTGTACACTCGCATCGAGGGCCCTGGAGGAGTAGACGCCGAGCGCCACGGGCGACGCCTGGCTGCCGGGCCAACGGGCGGTCACGGCGCAGGCGTCGTTCCTCCTGGAGTCCATGCCGAGGGCTCCTCCCGAGAGCTTGTGCTCCACGCCGCCATGCCTCCTCAATCTTGGATTCGCCTTCTTCCCTCCTTCGCCTTCGATATTCCACCGAGGGGCTCTCTGGAGCTCTGGTTGCAGCATGCTGGCTGCAGCACTCCTGCGACCGGAGCGGAGGTTGCGGTTGTCGCTCCGGGCAAGGTCTTCATGACCCGAGGCTGGGGCGAGATCGCCCGGGTCTGCAGGACGAGGGGCGCCCTCGTGATCCACCTGGAATATGATGGCGCCTCCTTGATGTTCTTCAAGGTCTTCAACGCGGAAGGACGCCGGTTGGAATGCTGCCCCGAGAAAGGCGGTCGGGGCGTCGTCGTCGCGAGGACTAGGCCCGCCAGTCGCCCCCTCGACAGCTCCTTGAGCAGCAGCGAAGGGGCTGGAGAGTCCAGTGCCTCCGCCAAGCTTCTAGCGACTCTGGAGACGAGCGATGACAGCTACGAGCCCCCGAGCTCGCACCGCGCTTGGAGCCGGGCGGGCGCTTCAGGCTACCGGCGCCGGTGATCTGGATGGGGTTGGCGCCGCCCGGGCGCCCATGCTTGATGATGGCGTCTCCTGCGGAGGCACGCGTAGTCGGCGTTCTTTAGGATTAGCACCTTCTATTTCCTGCAAAGAATCGAAGTAGCACCCCGCGGGGGTATGTAAGGCGATGGCCATG
Organism: Aegilops bicornis; assembly: GCA_021605145.1. Taxonomy (NCBI): domain Eukaryota; kingdom Viridiplantae; phylum Streptophyta; class Magnoliopsida; order Poales; family Poaceae; genus Aegilops; species Aegilops bicornis. Next base: position 218,057,810 of record CM038673.1, on the reverse strand, counting down.
TTTTTGTGAATATTATGTCCTTATGATGAATCGGTGCGAGATGCTTTTTCTGCCCCAGCTCAGCTCCCCCTTTCTTTCCTCGCGAGGGCTTGGTGCTCTGCACTGACAGGTCCCGGTCCCCAGGTAGGCTTCAGCTGTCGCTGGTATGACAGGTTGCGATGCCGTGGGTCAAGGCCAGGAGGTGAGCGGCCCGAGGTCCAATAAGAGCCCCTGAGTCATGATGCTCAGGAGGTCCCCTTTAGCGCTCAAGCAGCCTCCGCAGGGCAAGAAAGGTAGGCAGCTTTGCCGTCACAGAGCAGCAGTAGGCGAGGGTTTAGCGCTGAGTCGGATCAGTTTTTGTGTGACTTATCTTGCGTGTTTGGAGCGGCGCTCGATGAGGTGCCGTGTCTGCGCGACGACAGCTGAGGCATTGCTGGATTGGGCCCTCGCGAGCTTCTTCCCTCTCCCCCGCGCTTTCCTTAATGCTCTACGTCCTCAGGTCCCGACCCTCGAGCGAGCTCAGCCGCCGCTGCTATGACAGGTCGCGATGCCGTGGGTCAAGGCCAGGGGGTGAGGGCTGGAGAGTCAGTAAGAGCCCATGAGTCACGATGCTCAGATACCCCCCTTTTAACGTGCAAGCGGATCGCACCGGAGAGGAGGCGAGAAGGCTCGTGATGCCGCCAGCATTACTCCTGGAGCAAGTCCTGTGTACCAATCACGAGGGGAAACAAGGTTCATTGTTATGGTTGCGAGCCAACCATTGGTCGCTCAGAGGGAGTGATCGGGGGCACTGGGGGCTTGGTGAGGTGGCGCCTTTAGCTGCCGCTGCCGAGCTCAGCCACTCAGTTGCTCGGCATTACGCAGACGGACGGACCCGTGCGCAAGTACCGTGCCTGAGCGAGCGGTTCCAAAGGTAGGTGTCAATCGAGCAGGCGATTAGGTCAAGCATGTTATGTATGAATAAGCAAGTCCATCTAGATAGGTGCAGAGAAAGCATACGCCACTGGGTCTGGCCCGAGCAGCTTTGGGATAATGCAGCCCGAGGGGCGCCCCCAACAAGGTAAGTAAAGAACATAAGCAAAACGGATACATGCCATAGGGACAGACCCACGCGGCCTGGGAATGATGCAGCCTGAGGGGCGCTCCCAGCTGAAAACGAAACTTGGAAAGGTGTCACCTGATATGGTCGGAGATGGCGGGATGTTGAGGTAGCGGATGACGCGTGATGAGGAAGCCGACCCTCATGAGCCCTCCGGACCTGGAGGCTCGGGAGGCTCCGGGGGCACGGGGGGTTCCTCGAGAGCCATCTCCATCTCTGCCAGGACTACGCGTTGCTTGACCTCCCGAGCCTCCGGAATGCGCTCCAGCAGGCGCTGATGGGCGGCAACCGCGTCCGATAGGCCGAAAGGCATGCGAATGTAGCTGTGAGGTGTACCCTCGCAACGTCCCACGCGTGAGGGCCAGAGGCGCTCCTGAGACGCGGCCCGGTTGAGCCCTGGTATGTCGATGCAGATTCGCAGCCCAGCATCCTCGCCTGGATGTGGGGCCACGGTGGGCAAGCGGTGACAGCCGCGCATGACTCTTGACTCCTGTAGCTCCTGAGTGCTCCTCGTGATGAATTCCTGAGGGTTTGGCTCTCCTTGCCTCATACCTTCCTGAGGGAAACGTGCCTTGAAGCACGCCTCCAAGTGGTGCCCGAGCGCCTCCCTCGTGACCCCGGCTAGGTCGGTGGCTCGCCATTAAAGCCCCTGAGCCCTGCCTGAGGAGGGCACCGGGTGCGCCTTCCTATGCGACAGAGGGTGGCGCCCCTTGAACGGGCGCGGGTCCTATTGCCACGCCTCTGGAGGTGCCTGCCCCACGAGGGCTTGGATCTGGCGAAGCATCCTTCTTCTTAGGGCTCGCCTCGGGAAGTCTCCCGCTCCTGTGATTTGGGTCTTCGATTGCTGCGGCTTGGAAGGCATGCTCAAGGGAGCACACTGCATCCCTTTCCTCACAAGGCACTGTGATGACTCCTCCGCTTCCTAGCATCTTGAGGACATTGTAGCCATGGTGAGTCACTGCCATGAACTTGGCCAAAGCTGGGTACCCGAGGGTGTCATTGTATGGCAGACGAATGTGAGCGAAGTTGAAGTCAATGAGCTTGGTGCGGTAGTTGTTGCGCTGTCCGAAGGTGATAGGAAGGCGAACTTGCCCTATCGTGACGGTGGACCCATCGGTGACTCCAGAGAAAGGCTTAGTCGGCTGAAGCTGATCGTATGGCACTTGGAGATCGTTGAATGTCTCGACAGATAAGACGTTGAGTCCTGCCCGCCGCCAATGAGGGTCCTGGTGACTTGCACGTTGTCAAGGATGGTAGTGAGCAAAGCATGGGGAGGACTCCTGCTGTTGCCGCGCACTTGAGCTGAACGCGATAGCGCACGATGACCACCTGAGAGGGCGTGTGGCCTCAGGCTTGGGGAGGACTGCATTCACCTCACGAGCAAACTGCTTGAAGATGCGCCTGAGAGGTCAGGCTGAGCGCCACCTGTGATGCAAGTGATTACGCCTGCTCCCCGGAAGCCCCCAGCCCCCTAAATCCCGATGATTGTCTTCGTACCTCCTTGGCGGTTGCGCCCGAGGTGGGAGCCCCAGATTGCCTTGAGGGCGATCCTCACGAGGTTGGTCCCTCCAACCTCCTCGCGAGGCTGGTCTCTGCCAGCCGTCCTCGCGAGGTCTGTCACGCCATCCTTGGCGAGGGCCACGGTCTTCCCAAATGGCCCCTGTGCCTCTTCCTCCTCCTCGGCCGTAGCCCCGATCATTGCGGTCGGGGCGTCGGCCGATACGCCCTTCTCGCACGGCCCTGAGCTCCTGGCATTCGTTGGTGTTGTGGGTGTGGAGATCATGGTATACGCAGTACTGGCTGCCCTTGGATGACTCGGGCTGATCCCTGCCTTGCTTGGTGTCTGGTTCGGCCGCGAGCACTGTATCCCCCTTGCGCTTCACGTCCTTGGCCTTGGGCCTCTTCTCTTCTGGATCGGCAGCCGGAAGCTCGAGGAAGGAGAGGCGCCCTTCCTCAGCCCTGGCGCATTTGGTCGCCAAGTTGAACAGCTCCAGGGATGTGCACAGGTCTTCATGCATCGCTAGCTCCTCCTTCATCTTCACGTCGCGCACGCCATCGGAGAAGGCTGAAATGATGGCTTCCTCAGTCACCTTGGGGATTTTGAGGCGGGCGTTGTTGAAGCGCTGGATGTACTTCAGCAGGGTCTCTCCTGGCTGCTGCTTGATGCGGCGCATGTCGCTCATGGCCGGAGGCCGGTCGCGAGTGTTGGGGAACGTAGTAATTTCAAAAAAATTCCTACGCACACGCAAATCATGGTGATGCATAGCAACGAGAGGGGAGAGTGTTGTCCACGTACCCTCGTAGACCGAAAGCGGAAGCATTATAACAACGCGGTTGATGTAGTCATACGTCTTCACGGCCCGACCGATCAAGTACCGAAACTATGGCACCTCCAAGTTTTAGCACACGTTCAGCTTGATGACGTTCCCCGGACTCCGATCCAGCAAAGTGTCGGGGAAGAGTTCCGTCAGCATGACGGCGTGGTGACGATCTTGATGTTCTACCATCGCAGGGCTTCGCCTAAGCACCGCTACAATAATATCGAGGACTATGGTGGAGGGGCACCGCTGCACGGCTAAGAGATCTCAAGGATCAATTGTTGTCTATGGGGTGCCCCCCGCCTCAGATATAAAGGAGCAAGGGAGGAGGCGGCCGGGCCAGGAGAGGCGCTGCCAGGGGAGTCCTACTCCCCACTGGGAGTAGGACTCCTCCTTTCCTAGTAGGAGTAGGAGAGAAGGAAGTGGAGGAGAGAAGGAAGGAAGGAGGGGCGAGCCTCCCCTAGTCCACCGGACAAGGCCTTGGGGGCGCGGCCTGCCCTAGGCAGCCCCTCTCTCTTTTCCCGTATGGCCCAATAAGGCCCATATACTCCCCTGCCAATTCTCGTGAATCCTCCTGCATTCAAAAATATCCGAATCACTCGGAACCTTTCAGAAGTCTGAATATAGTCGTCCAATATATTGATCTTTACGTCGCGACCATTTCGAGACTCCTCGTCATGTGCCCGATCTCATCCGGGACTTCGAACTCCTTCGGTACATCAAAACTCATAAACTCGTAATAAAACTGCCATCAAAACCTTAAGCGTGCGGACCCTACGGGTTCGAGAACTATGTAGACATGACCGAAACACGTTTCCGGTCCATAACCAATAGCGGAACCTGGATGCTCATATTGGATCCTACATATTCTACGAAGATCTTTATCGGTCAGACTGCATAACAACATACGTTGTTCCCTTTGTCATCAGTATGTTACTTGCCCGAGATTCGATCTTCGGTATCCAATACCTAGTTCAATCTCGTTACCGGCAAGTCTCTTTACTCGTTACGTAATGCATCATTCCGTAACTAACTCATTAGCTACATTGCTTGCAAGGCTTATAGTGATGTGCATTACCGAGAGGGCGGAGATACCTCTCCCATAATCGGAGTGACAAATCCTAATCTCGAAATACGCCAACCCAACATGTACCTTTGGAGACACCTGTAGAGCTCCTTTATAATCACCCGATTACGTTGTGACGCTTGGTAGCACACAAAGTGTTCCTCCGGTAAACGGGAGTTGCATAATCTCATAGTTATAGGAACATGTATAAGTCATGAAGAAAGCAATAGCAACATACTAAACGATCAAGTGCTAAGCTAACGGAATGGGTCATGTCAATCACATCATTCTACTAATGATGTGATCCCATTAATCAAATGACAACTCATGTCTATGGTTAGGAAACATAACCATCTTTGATTAATGAGCTAGTCTAGTAGAGGCATACTAGTGACAATATGTTTGTCTATGTATTCACACATGTATCATGTTTCCGGTTAATACAATTCTAGCATTAATAACAAACATTTATCATGAAATAAGGAAATAAATAATAACTTTATTGTTGCCTCTAGGGCATATTTCCTTCAGTCTCCCACTTGCACTAGAGTCAATAATCTAGTTCACATAACCATGTGATTTAACACTAATGTTCACATCTGCATGTGATTAACACCCATAGTTCACATCGTCATGTGACCAACACCCAAAAGGTTTACTAGAGTCAATATCTAGTTCACATTGCTATGTGATTAACACCCAAAGAGTACTAAGGTGTGATCATGTTTTGCTTGTGAGGGAAGCTTAATCAACGGGTCTGTTACATTCAGAGCCATATGTATTTTGCAAATATTCAATGTCTACAATGCTCTGCACGGAGCTACTCTAGCTAATTGCTCCCACTTTCAATATGTATCCAGATTGAGACTTAGAGTCATCTGGATCGGTGTGAAAGCTTGCACCGATGTAACTCTTTACGACGGGCTCTTTTATCACCTCCATAATCGAGAAACATTTCCTTAGTCCTTACTGAAGATATTCTTGACCAATGTCCAGTAATCTACTCCTAGATCACTATTGTACTCCCTTGCCAAATTCAGAGCAAGGTATACAATAGGTCTGGTACATAGCATAGCATACTTTATAGAACCTATGATCGAGGCATAGGGAATGACTTCCATTCTCTTTTTCTATTTTCTCTGTCAGGGTCCGGATTTGAGTCTTACTCAATTTCACACCTTTGCAAATACGTGCAATAACTCTTTCTTTACTATTCCATTTTGAACTATTTCAAAATCTTGACAAGGTATGTACTTATTGAAAAAACTTATCAAGCGCCTTTGATCTATCTCAATAGATCTTGATGCTCAATATGTAAGTAGCTTTATTGAGGTCTTTCTTTTAAAGAACTCCTTTCAAATACTCCTTTATGCTTTCCGTAAAATTCTACATCATTTCCGATCAACAATATGTTGCTCACATATATTTATCAGAAAGGCGGTAGTGCTCCCACTCACTTTATTGTAAATACAGGCTACACCGCAAGTATGTATAAAACTATATGCTTTGATCAACTTATCAAAGCGTATATTCCAACTCTGAGATGCTTGCACCAGTCCATAGATGGATCATGGAGCTTGCACATTTTGTTAGCACCTTTAGGATTGACAAAACCTTCAGTTTGCATCATATACAACTCTTCTTTAAGAAAACCATTAAGGAATGCAGTTTTGACATCCATTTGCCAGATTTCATAAAATGTGGCAATTGCTAACATGATTCGGACAGACTTAAGCATCGCTACAGTTGAGAAAATCTCATTGTACTCAACACCTTGAACTTGTTGAAAACCTTTTTGTGACAAGTCGAGCTTTGTAGATAGTAACACTACTATCAACGTCTGTCTTCCTCTTGAAGATCCATTTATACAATATGGCTTGCCGATCATTGGGCAACTCCACCAAAGTCCACACTTTGTTCTCATACATGGATCCCATCTCAGATTTCATGGCCTTAAGCCATTTCGCGGAATCTGGGCTCATCATCGCTTCCTCATAGTTCGTAGGTTCATCATGGTCTAGTAACATGACTTCCAGAACAGGATTACCGCATTCACTCAAAAGCGGACTGCATTTCTTTGGAAGACCTACGAGGTTTTGTAGTAACTTAATCTAAAGTTTCATGATCATCATCATTAGCTTCCTCACTAATTGGTGTAGGAATCACTGGAACGATTTCTATGATGAACTACTTTCCAATTCGGGAGAAGGTACAAATTACCTTATCAAGCTCTACTTTCCTCCCACTCACTTCTTTCGAGAGAAACTCCTTCTCTAGAAAGGATCCATTCTTAGCAATGAATGTTTTGTCTTCGGATCTGTGATAGAAGGTGTACCCAACAGTTTCCTTTGGGTATTCTATGAAGAGGCACTTCTCCGATTTGGGTTCGAGCTTATCAGGTTGAAAACCTTTTTCACATAAGCATCACAACCCCAAACTTTAAGAAATGATAACTTTGGTTTCTTGCCAAACCACAGTTAATAAGGTGTCGTCTCAACGGATTTTGATGGTGCCCTATTTAAAGTGAATGCAGCTGTCTCTAATACAAAACCCCAAAACGATTGTGGTAAATCGGTAAGATACATCATAGATTGCACCATATCCAATAAAGTGCGGTTATGACGTTCGGACACACCATTATGCTGTGGTGTTCCATGTGGCGTGAGCTGTGAAACTATTCCACATTGTTTTAAATGAAGGACAAACTCATAACTCAAATATTCTCCTCTACGATTAGATTGTAGAAACTTTATTTTCTTGTTATGATGATTCTCCACTTCAATTCTGAAATTCTTTGAACTTTTCAAATGTTTCAGACTTGTGCTTCATTAAGTAGATATACTCATATCTGCTTAACTCATTTGTGAAGGTCAGAAAATAACGATACTCGCCACGAGCATCAGCACTCATTGGACCACATACATCGGTATGTATTATTTCCAACAAGTCAGTAGCTCGTTCCATTGTTCTGGAGAACGGAGTTTTAGTCATCTTGCCAAAAATGCACGGTTCGCAAGCATCAAATGATTCATAACCAAGTGATTCCAAAAACCCATGTTTATGGAGTTTCTTCATGCGCTTTACACCAATATGACCCAAACGGAAGTGCCACAAACAAGTTGCACTATCATTATTAACTTTGCATCTTTTGGCATCAACATTATGAATATGTGTATCACTATGATCAAGATTCAATAAACCATCACCATTGGGTGTATGACCATAGAAGGTTTTATTCATGTAAACAGAATAACAATTTATTCTCTATCTTAGATGAATAATCGTATCGCAATAAACATGATCTTATCATATTTATGCTCAACGCAAACACCAAATAACATTTATTAAGGTTTAACACTAATATCGAAAATATAGGGAGTGTGTGATGATGATCATATCAATCTTGGAACTACTTCCAACACTCATCGCCACTTCCCCTTCAACTAGTCTCTGTTTATTCTGTAACTCCTGTTTCGAGTTACTAATCTTAGCAACCGAACAAGTATCAAATATTCAGGGGCTACTATAAACACTAGTAAGGCACACATCAATTACCTGTATATCAAATATACCCTTGTTCACTTTGCCATCCTTCTTATCCACCAAATATTCGTGGCATTTCCGCTTCCAAAGTGACCATTTCCTTTGTAGTGTAAGCACTTTCGGTTTAGAGCTTTGGTCTAGCTTTGGGCTTCTTCGTGGGAGTGAGAACTTGCTTGTCATTCTACTTGAAGTTCCCTTTCTTTCCCTTTGCCCTTCTCTTGAAACTAGTGGTCTTGTCAATCATCCACACTTGATGCTCTTTCTTGATTTCTACTTTCGTCGATTTCAACATCGCGGAGAGCTCGGGAATCGTCTTCGTCATCCCTTGCATATTATAGTTCATCACGAAGTTCTAGTAACTTGGTGATGGTGACTAGAGAACTCTGTCAATCACTATCTTATCTGGAAGATTAACTCCCACTTGATTCAAGTGATTGTAGTACCCAGACAATCTGAGCACATGCTCACTAGTTGAGCCATTCTCCTCCATCTTTTAGCTATAGAACTTGTTGGAGACTTCATATCTCTCAACTCGGGTATATGCTTGAAATATTAACTTCAATTCCTGGAACATCTCATATGGTCCATGATGTTCAAAACGTGTTCGAAGTCCCGATTCTAAGCCGTTAAGCATGGGGCACTAAACTATCAAGTAGTCATCATATTGAGCTAGCCAAACATTCATAACGTCTGCATCTCCTCCTGCAATAGGTCTTTCACCTAGCGGTGCATTAAGGACAAAATTCTTCTATGCAGCAATGAGGATAAACCTCAGATCATGGATCCAATCCGCATCATTGCTACTAAAATCTTTCAACACAATCTTCTCTAAGAACATATCAAAATAAACATATGAAAGCAACAACGTGAGCTATTGATCTACAACATAATTTGTAAAATACTACCAGGACTAAGTTCATGACAAATTTAAGTTCAATTAATCATATTACTTAAGAACTCCCACTTAGATGCACATCTCTCTAGTCATCTAAGTGATCACGTGATCCAAATCAACTAAACCATGTCCGATCATCACGTGAGATGGAGTAGTTTTCAATGGTGAACATCACTATGTTGATCATATCTACTATATGATTCACGCCGACCTTCGGTCTCCGTGTTCCGAGGCCATATCTCAGATATGCTAGGCTCGTCCAAGTTTAACCTGAGTATTCCGGCGTGTGCAACTGTTTTGCACCCGCTGTATTTGAACGTAGAGCCTATCACACCCGATCATCACGTGGTGTCTCAAAGATGAAGAACTTTCGCAACGGTGCATACTGTGGAGAACACTTCTTGATAATTAGTGAGAGATCAACTTAAAATGCTACTGTCAATCAAACCAAGATAAGATGCATAAAGGATAAACATCACATGCAATCAATATAAGTGATATGATATGGCCATCATCATCTTGTGCTTGTGATCTCCATCTCCGAAGCACCGTCGTGATGACCATCGTCACCGGCGAGACACCTTGATCTCCATCATAGCATCGTTGTCGTCTCGCCAATCTTATGCTTCTACGACTATCGCTACCGCTTAGTGATAAAGTAAAGCATTACAAGGCGATTGCATTGCATACAATAAAGCGACAACCATATGGCTCCTGCCAGTTGCCGATAACTTCGGTTACAAAACATGATCATCTCATACAATAAAATATAGCATTACGTCTTGACCATATCACATCACAACATGCCCTGCAAAAACAAGTTAGACGTCCTCTACTTTGTTGTTGCAAATTTTACGTGGCTGCTACGGGCTGAGCAAGAACCGTATTTACCTACGCATCAAAACCACAACGATAGTTCATCAAGTTAGTGCTGTTTAACCTTCGCAAGGACCAAGCGTATGCCACACTCGGTTCAACTAAAGTTGGAGAAACTAACACCCGCTAGCCACCTCTGTGCAAAGCACGCCGGAGAACCGGTCTCGCCAGAAGCGTCACGCCAAGAATGTCTGGTCGTACGCTTCATCCAACAATACCGCCCAACCAAAGTATGACATCTTTGGTAAGCAGTATGACTTGTATCGCCCACAACTCACTTGTGTTCTACTCGTGCATATAACATCTACGCATAAAACCAGGCTCAGATGCCACTGTTGGGGAACATAGTAATTTCAAAAAAATTCCTACGTACACACAAGATCATGGTGATGCATAGCAACAAGAGGGGAGAGTGTTTTCCACGCACTGTGAGATCGAAAGCGAAGCGTTATAACAACGCGGTTGATGTAGTCGTGCGTCTTCACGGCCCGACCGATCAAGTACCAAAACTACGGCACCTCCGGAAGTTTTCGCACGCTCAGCTCGATGACGCTCCTCGGACTCCGATCCAAAGCAAAGTGTCGGGAAGAGTTTCATCAAGACGACGGCGTGGTGACGATCTTGATGTTCTACCATCGCAGGGCTTCGCCTAAGCACCGCTACAATAATATCGAGGACTATGGTGGAGGGGGGCACCGCACACGGCTAAGAGATCTCAAGGATCAATTGTTGTCTATGGGGTGCCCCCCTGCCCCCGTATATAAAGGAGCAAGGGGAGGAGGCGGCCGGCCAGGGAGAGGCGCGCCAAGGGGGGAGTCCTACTCCCACCGGGAGTAGGACTCCTCCTTTCCTAGTAGGAGTAGGAGAGAAGGAAGTGGAGGGGAGAAGGGAAGGAAGGAGGGGGCGCAGCCCCTCCCCCTAGTCCAATTCGGACAAGGCCTTGGGGGGGCGCGCGGCCTGCCCTAGGCAGCCCCTCTCTCTTTCCCATATGGCCCAATAAGGCCCATATACTCCCCGGCGAATTCACGTAACTCTCCGGTACTCCGAAAAATACCTGAATCACTCGGAACCTTTCCGAAGTCCGAATATAGTCGTCCAATATATCGATCTTTATGTCTCGACCATTTCGAGACTCCTCGTCATGTCCCCGATCTCATCCGGGACTCCGAACTCCTTCGGTACATCAAAACTCATAAACTCATAATAAAACTTCTATCAAAACCTTAAGAGTGCGGACCCTACGGGTTCGAGAACTATGTAGACATGACCGAAACACGTTTCCGGTCAATAACCAATAGCTGAACCTGGATGCTCATATTGGCTCCTACATATTCTATGAAGATCTTTATCGGTCAAACCGCATAACAACATATGTTGTTCCCTTTGTCATCTGTATGTTACTTGCCCGAGATTCGATCGTCGGTATCCAATACCTAGTTCAATCTCGTTACCGGCAAGTCTCTTTACTCGTTACATAATGCATCATTCCGTAACTAACTCATTAGCTACATTGCTTGCAAGGCTTATAGTGATGTGCATTACCGAGAGGGCCCAGAGATACCTCTCCGACAATCGGAATGACAAATCATAATCTCGAAATATGCCAACCCAACATGTACCTTTGGAGGCACCTGTAGAGCTCCTTTATAATCACCCAGTTACGTTGTGACGTTTGGTAGCACATAAAGTGTTCCTCTGGTAAACGGGAGTTGCATAATCTCATAGTTATAGGAACATGTATAAGTCATGAAGAAAGCAATAGCAACATACTAAACGATCAAGTGCTAAGCTAACGGAATGGGTTTATGTCAATCACATCATTCTACTAATGATGTGATACCGTTAATCAAATGACAACTCATGTCTATGGTTAGGAAACATAACCATCTTTGATTAATGAGCTAGTCTAGTAGAGGCATACTAGTGACAATATGTTTGTCTATGTATTCACACATGTATCATGTTTTCGATTAATACAATTCTAGCTTGAATAACAAACATTTATCATGATATAAGGAAATAAATAATTACTTTATTATTGCCTCTAGGGCATATTTCCTTCAGCGAGTTCCTTGGAAGTTGGCGATGAAGCGGGTGCGCATCTCGTCCCAGGTGGAGATCGTGCCGGGAGCCAGGTTCGGGATCCGTCCTTCAACGCCATGGGGAACCAATTCACCATGACCTTTTCGTCCCTGTTGGTGGCTTCGATGCCCAGCTCGTAGAGCTGGAGGAACTCCGCAGGGTCGGCAGTGCCGTCGTAGCGAGGAGGCAGGTCTGGCTTGAACTTGCCGGGCCATGGGACGCTGCGTAGCTCGGCGGTGAAGGCGCGATAGCCTGCAGTGGCCACCGGGGCTCTCTGCTGATGCGGGGCTTGCTCTTGTGGATTCCCGCGCATCGCTGCCTGGAGCAGCGTGGGGTCTTGACGCGGTGGCGCTGGAGCGTGGTCGCGGCGCTCCGGTGCTGGGAGCACGCAAGCATCTTCTCGAGGACGAGGGATCTCCTGGCAGCTCCTTTATTGCTGCGCGAGCGCCAGACGCGGAGGGTCTCGGCCCGGGGCCACGCGCCTTGGAGCCAGGGCGCCTTCTTAGGGAGGAGGTGGCGGGGGCACCTCCGGCTCCCTGCCTCCCGTGCGGGGTGAAGGGCGAGGCAGCGAGAGGGACGGCGCTGGGAGCCTTCGCGGCGCGGACGAGCTCGGCGACGCGGTCGAGCCACTCCTCGTAGAAGTCGTCGATGGGGCGGTAGCGCAGGAGCTCGTTTGCCGTGATGAGCGCGGCTCGGGCCTCCATGGGAGCACGGTGCGCGTGGGACGAAGAACCAGCAGGGGCGAGCGAAGGAGTAGCGGTGCGGCCTTCCCGCCTCACCGATGGATGCAGGGACGAGGCATGCGGCTCGTTCCGCGTCGGGCCGGTGGCGGCGTTGGCGGCAGGCGGCGGGGAACGACGGGGGTGTCCGCCGACGAGAGCCGTCCGGGCGACTTCGAAGCGCGCGAAGCAGCCAGCGCTGGCCGCCAAGCGCTGAAGCGGCGAAGGCCATGGACACGCACGGAAGATCACACACGACCAGCGGAAGAAGATATACCGCGCACTCTACCGGGCGCGCCAAATGTCGATTTCTGGTTCCGCAGACCCTTGAGGTTCGAACACTGGGGTGCGCGCGGAGATCTTTCCCCTACCAGCTCATGCGTGAATGGTTAGCGAGGGATCTAAACTACGAGCGATGAACAACACAAGGGACGCAAGGTTTATACTGGTTCGGGCCACCGATGTGGTGTAATACCCTACTCCAGTGTGTGGTGTGGTGTATTGCCTCAGGGGCTGATGATGAATAGTACAAAGGAAGAACAGCCTCGCGAATGGCTGTTCTTGAGCTGGTGCGATAGACTGCTTGGGTGAGTTCAGTCGCTTCTCTCTCTCTCTCTGGTAGGTTCAACCTGTTCTCCGTCCTTTCTACCCGTCTCCCTCTTTGTGCTGGATAGTCCTATTTATAGAGGGAGGCCCTGGGCCTCTTCCCAAATAATGAGCGGGAAGGGCGCCAACAATTGGCCATTTTGAAGGGGAACATCTAGTACACTTATCCTGACTAAAGTTGGTCTTCGGCTGCCAAAGGCTCTGACGATGACGCCGTCCTGGGCTCCACGATGACCTCCTTCCTGTCGCTCTGCTGGTCTTGGTCTTGTTGCACCGAAGCGTTAACCTTTGTCTGATGCATTGGCCTGCGCTTGCCTCCTTTGCACCAAAGGGGGAAATGAGGACACTACGCGGGTTGGCGCCCGCCTGGTGCCCGCCTGGTCTCGATCGTCATGGCTTGCGTCACGGGGCACCCTCGTGAGGTACCCTGCCTTGATCTCTCTGCCTCCTCGTGAGCCTCGGCTCGACGAGGCTGCTCCCGAGGAAGGTTCCTGCTGTCCCGCCTCATGATGCTTGGCCCCTCGCGAGGGTCTTGAGCTTGAGCTGATGAAGTGGGGCCACGCTGGGCCCCACTTGAGCCACGCTGCAGGCCGCAGGCAGGCAAGTCTGGGGACCCCCGTTCCCAGAACGCCGACAGTTGGAGATACCAAGGAGACTCTGGTGGCGCTCAAGCTTGCCCTCAAGACCGCCGCGATGGCGCGACCGGCTGACGAGGCCACCTCTGGAGTTAAGGAGGCAGCACCGGCCAAGAAGAAGCAGTTGTTCACTCAAGATTGAGCAGAAACCAAGAAGGTGCCAGTCCAGGAAGATGGGTCCTCTGGAGCCACCTTCACCATAGGTGCCAACCTCGACCCAGATCAAGAGGAGGCATTGGTGAATTTCTTGCGTGCAAACAAGGAAGTATTCGCCTGGGAGCCCAAACAGCTTGTAGGGGTCCCAAGAGGGGTGATCATGCATCACTTAAGGGTGTGCCCCAATGTGCGCCCTGTGAAGCGTATATGCGGCGACAAATCCACGGAGAAGCGATGCTTTATCGCTCAGAAAGCCGCAAGCTGGAGGCAGCAGGTGTCATTCACGAGGTTCGGTACCCCGAGTGGCTGGCGAACCCTGTCATTGTGCCAGAGAAAGGCGAAAAGGAGTGCATGTGTGTCGACTTCACCAACCTCAACAAGGCATGTCCCCAAGATCCATTCCCGCTTCCACGCATCGACCAGATCGTCGACTCCACCGTCGAGTGCGACCTGCTGTGCTTCCTGGATGCATTTTCAGGCTACCACCAGATCAAGATGGCGGTAGAGGATGTGGAGAAGACGGCCTTCCTGACCCCGTGTGGGGTGTACTGCTACACTTGCATGCCGTTCGGGTTGCGCAACGTAGGTGCGACCTTTCAACGGCTGATGCATATCACCCTGGGTCAGCAGCTCGGGAGGAACGCTGAAGCCTGCATCGATGACATTGTGGTAAGTCTCGGGAGGCGAGGACTTCAATTCAAGACCTGGAGGAGACCTTCGTGAGCCTGCGCCAGGTGGACTTGCGGCTCAACCCGGAGAAATGTGTGTTTGGAGTCCCTTCCGGCAAGCTGCTGGGTTTCCTCGTGTCCCACAGGGGAATCAAGGACAACCCGGAGAAGGTCAAGGCGATAGAAGACATGAGCCCACCACAAACCCTCAAGGAGATGCAGAAGCTTGCCGGCTGCATAACTTCGTTGGGGCGCTTCATCTCCAAGCTGGGAGAGCGCGCCCTACCATTCTTCAAGCTGATGAAGAAGAAGGGTCTGTTCGAGTGGACCCCGGAGGCTAACCAAGCGTTTCAAGACCTCAAGAGATATCTGACCAGCCCTCCGGTGATGGTGGCGCCCCCCCCCCCTCTCGAGCCCCTGGTGCTCTACCTCGCCGCCACTCTTTACTCAGCCAGTGCAGCTCTGGTGGCGGTTCGGGAAGAGCGCCAGGCCAAGGACACGTCGCGCCGAACCGCGCCCCCAATCGGGGCAACACAAGACCCGAAGGACATCGCGGGGGCTGCAGCAACGCCAATGGATGACCCAGCTCAGCATGATGGCAACCTTGGGCCTGCCGAGGCCCCAATAGGCGACCAGGCTTCGAAGGTTCCATCGCCTCAGGAGGCTCCCCAACCTCCGACAGATGTGGGTCCCGTCGACGCGCCCGGCCTCATCGAGCACCCAGTGTATTTCATCAGCACGGTACTGCGGGATGCAAGGGCACGGTACCCCATGCCTCAGAAGCTCCTGCTCGCGCTCATGGTGGCCTCGCGTAATCCATGACACTACTTTCAAGGTCACCCAATCAAGGTCGTCTCGGCCTACCCACTGGAGAGGGTACTCAGGAGCCCCAACACTGCTGGAAGAGTCGCCGAGTGGAATATCGAGCTGCTGGCATTCCAGCTGGAGTTCAGCACAACCAGGGTCATCAAGGGAGCCGCGCTCGCCGACTTTGTGGCAGAATGGACGGACGCCCCGGAGCTTGAAGCAAGCGATGATCGGTCCCTCTTGCCAGGAAGTGAAGCGCCATACGGCTGGGTTATGTATTTCGATGGCGCATTTGCGCGCCAGGGCGCGGGGGCTGGAGCAGTGCTCATCTCACCCACTCAGGACAAGCTCTACTACGTCGTGCAGCTCTGCTTCCAGCAGGGTGAGAAGGTCTCCAACAACATAGCGGAGTACGAAGGCCTCATAGCTGGCCTTAAGGCTGCGGCGGCTCTAGGGGTAAAGCGCCTCGCCATCAAGGGCGACTTGCAGCTTCTCGTCAACTTCTCCAACAAGGTATACGAGCCGAGGGACGAGCACATGGAGGAATACCTCGCGGAGGTACGCAAAATGGAAAAGTAGTTCTTGGGCCTGGAATTGCAGCACGAGCCCCGTGGCACCAACAAGGAGGCCGACGACATCGCCAAGAGAGCATCCAAGTAACTACCCCAAGAGCCTGGCGTCTTCGAGGAGTGGCTCTTCAAGCTGTCGGCAACACCACCAGTTTCAAGGCCGGTGCCGCCTCGGGAGGAGCTCCCCCAACCACCTGCCTCGGGAGCCCTGGCCTGCGGCCTGACCTCGGGAGCGCGCCTACTCTTGGCGCTCGAGCCTCAGGAGGGGTGCTGGACCAAGGAGTTCAAGGAATACCTAACGCAAGGGACGCTGCCGGAGAAGGAGGAGGACGTGGAGCACGTGGCCCGACAGGCCACGGCGTACTGCATCTAGGACGGTGAGTTATACAGGAAGTGGCTGAATGACGTTTCCCTGTGTTGTATCTCCAGGGAATAGGGGAAGGAGCTGCTAGCTGACATACACGGCGGAGACTGCGGGCACCACTCGTCGTCACGAACCCTCATCGGCAGGGTGTTCTGCATCGGTTTCTACTGGCCTACGACGCTCAATGACGCGACTGAGCTAGTGAAGTCCTGCGAGGCCTGTCAATTCCATGCTAAGCAGATCCATCAGCTAGCTCAGGGCCTCCAGACCATCCCGCTCTTGTGGCCATTCACAGTCTGGGGGCTGGATATCTTGGGCCTGTTCCCTCGAGCGCCTGGGGGCTACCGCTACCTCTACGTCGCCATTGACAAGTTCACCAAGTGCGCAGAGGTAGAAGCCGTGTGCACCATCCTGGCCGGATCCGCTGTCAAGTTCATCAAGGGTCTCGTGAGCCGGTTTGGGGTCCCCAACTGCATCATCACCGATAACGGCTCGCAGTTCACTAGCAATCTCTTCAAGACATATTGTGCTAACCTTGGAAGCAGATCTGCTACGCTTGGGTGGCCCACCCCAGGAGCAATGGTCAGGCCGAACGCGCCAACGCGGAGGTCCTGAGAGGCCTCAAGACCAGGACCTTCAAGAAGAAGCTCGAGGCCTGCGGCAGGGGCTGGCACAATGAGAACCAGTCTGTCTGTGGTCCATCGATGAGGTTCAAACACTGGGGTGCGCGCGGAGATCTTTCCCCTACCAGCTCATGCGTGAATGGTTAGCGAGGGATCTAAACTATGAACGATGAACAACACAAGGGACGCAAGGTTTATACTGGTTCGGGCCACCGATGTGGTGTAATACCCTACTCCAGTGTGTGGTGTGGTGGATTGCCTCAGGGGCTGATGATGAACAGTACAAAGGAAGAACAGCCTCGCGAGGGGCTGTTCTTGAGCTGGTGCGATGGACTGCTTGGGTGAGTCCAGTCGCTTCTCTCTCTCTCTCTCTCTCTCTCTCTCTCTCTCTCTGGTAGGTTCAACCTGTTCTCCGTCCTCCCTTTTCCCTCTCCCTCTCTGCGGTGGCTAGTCCTATTTATAGAGGGAGGCCCTGGGCCTCTTCCCAAATAATGAGCGGGAAGGGCGCCAACAATTGGCCATTTTGAAGGGGAACATCTAGTACACTTATCCTGACTAAAGTTGGTCTTCGGCTGCCAAAGGCTCTGACGATGACGCCGTCCTGGGCTCCATGATGACCTCCTTCCTGTCGCTCTGCTGGTCTTGGTCTTGTTGCACCGAAGCGGTAACCTTTGCCTGATGCCTTGGCCTGCGCTTGCCTCCTTTGCACCTAAGGGCAAATGAGGAAAGTGCGCGGGCTAGCGCCCGCCTGGTCTCGATCGTCATGGCCTGCGTCACGGGCACCCTCGTGAGGTACCCTGCCATGATCTCTCCGCCTCCTCGCGAGCCTGCCTGACGAGGCTGCTCCTGGGGAAGGTTCCTGTCGTCCGCCCCGCGAGGCTTGGCCCCTCATGAGGGTCTTGAGTTTGAGCTGATGAAGCTGGGCCACGCTGGGCCCCCACTTGAGCCACGCTGCAGGCCGCAAGCAAGAAAGTCTGGGGACCCCAGTTCCCAGAATGCCGACAGTAGCCCCCGGGCCCAAGGCGCGCCCGGACTTGGCTTAGCAGAGAAGCGAAGGGGAAAGTGCAAAGCGCCGCGGGCCCCAACAGCCTGCAGCCTTGGGCGCCGCATGGCGATTCATTGGTCGTGGGCGTCTCCACTTCCTCATGATGCCTCATTACATGGCCGGCTACGCGGACCCGGGGTTGCACACAGCCATTCCCCCTTCGCCTTCCGCGCACTCCCGGCCCTTCCTTCTTCCTCTGGCTCCAACTTCCACCCTCAATCCAACTCGGACTCTCACCCTTCCTATCGCCATGGCGCCAAGGAAGAAGGAAAGGGGGAAGAAGCCCGCGCCTTCGTCCCGCTCGTCTCCGGCGGTGGCGCCCGCCATCGATCGACCTATCATACTCAACCCCAAGGCCTTGGGCAAGGTCCGCTCTACTTTTGCCACCATCTTCAATGAGTGCGGCAGGACCACGGCATGGCCTGCGTCCCATGCCTCCCTCGACAGGATTGTCACGGAGGTCCGGTTATTCTCACGATGCCACAATGGTAGTGCAGTTCCCTCCTTTTCCGCTTTCTTCAACGGGGTGCTCTCCCACTATCAGATCCACATGATTCATCTCGGGCCTGAGTCCATTACCCTCCTGGCTGTCTTCACCTTTGTTTGTGAGGCAATGGTGGGCATCCCTCCTTCCATTGCTCACAAGGCCACTTCTTCTCTTTGCTCGAAAGTGATCCTACTCAATGCTCGGGGTGTGTGAGCTTCCTTGCGGTGCCGAGGCGGTTGCTTGTGGATTGATTTGGACTCCTCCCCTGAGGCCAAGTTCAGAGAGCGGTGGTTGTATGTGGATGTTGGGGTGTTCAGCCCCCTGCTCTCGCATCCTACCTCGCCTGCTGTGCCCAACTCAGGCTGGGGTCACGAGATGCTCGCGGACACCCGGCTTGCATTCATCTGGTGCCGCTTCGAGAGCCTGAGGGCGCTCAACGTGATGGCGCCGAAGGTGGTGAAGGAGTTCCTCCAGTGTCGCATTGCTCCTCTCCAGCGCCACTCTCACCGGATGTGGGACTTTGCGGGGAACAAAGACCGCATGCGGCTTTCAGGAGGGGGACCTGGCGCCTGAGGTGCTGAAGACGGTGCTCAGGGTCCTGGTTGGCAACCCTTCCCCAGGCAGTCTTCGACGTGATGGTGCTCTCTTGTATATCTGTTCGGGTAGGGCCGATTTCGTGAAGCAGATATCCAGCTTTGACGAGTGGGGGTTGCGCCCGGCTGGCCTCAGGGGGCCTCGTGAGAACCCAGTTGCCGTGGTCGCCCTTCCGGTCGCCCAGAGTGGCTCTGGCTCAGGTGATGAAGCAGGGAGACGATAACCGTCAGGAGTTGAAGGGGACGACGTTGAGGTGGTGACACCGCACGGAGCCCCGAGGGCGGCCTCTCCTGGGGCTCGTTCTGAGATAGCGACGGGTGAGGAGTCGCGGCTTCCGGCTCCCGAGGTCGGGCTCCCGAGGCCCCGTCGTCCCTCCTGAGGTGGCGCCTGGTGGTGTCCCCCAGGCTGGTCCAATCGGCACTGATCACCTTGCCGCCTCCTCCACGCCTCGAGCCGACCCCTGCGCCGAGCGCTTAGGCCGGTTCCGTGTAGACTTCGTGGCCCTCCGTAAGAGGAAGGAGGCCTTGGGCGGTGACGATCCCCCTTGCCGCTTGCTGAAGTGCAGGAGGTACTTCGCCATAGACGAGTAAGTGCTCTTTGCCCTCTGCTCCTCTACTTCTTGGTTCTTGCAGCTGAATGTAACCTTTAAGAGCCCTTCCTGCCGAATTCGCGGAGACGGCCAAGGAGCCATCTCCCCAAGCTCCGTCCTCGCTCCTGACCCTTGGTGCGTCGGGTTCAAGCGGCGCCCTTATCACTCAGCCGGTCGGAGAGGTGACCTGCTCAGCCGAAAGGCCCCGAGCCTGCGAGCCTGCTGTCTTCCCTTCACGAGCTCTCCCGGGGCACAACCAGCTTGCCCCGTGCTCCTTCCTTGGTCATGGACGGTGATTGGTTGAAGTCGATCTTGAGCTCTTCTTCTGGGGACGGACCGGCCCCCTGCCCTGCGAGAGGAGGCGCGCCGCCTTTGGGCCCTCCGCATACATCAGCAGCAGAGGGGGACGTGGAAGGCGTGCTCAACCGTGCTCGCGAACGCCGCGCCCTTCATCAAGAACTTCTCCATGGGGCGACAGCCGCGGTGAACCGGCTCGGGCGAGCTTCGCCCGACGAAGATCTGGCGTCATGAGGCGAAGCTTTGGCGCCTTGTCGAGGAGAGGCGCAAGCTGAAGGTAGCCGCTGTTCTAGCTGGCCAGCGTCACAGTGACCTTGACAATGCAAAGGCTGAGGCGTCGCTGGCGGCCTCGCGAGAGGCTTGCTCCCGAACCGTCGAGGAGGCCCTGGAAGCAGATTGGCGGCGCAGGGACGCGGAGGAGCGTGCGTGGGAGCTCCAAGCATGGAGCAACTCTCTGGAGCAGCAGGTGGAGTTGCGCCAGGCTGCACTTGCGTCAGCCAAGGGGGCTTCACGACCAAAGCGGAGCATCAGAAGCGCGAGGAAGCGCTGACGCTGGAGGCAGCCGAGCGCAACCTCGACCTTGAGCAGTTGGAGACAAGGGAGCGCCTGGTGGCTCAGGCGGAGGACGATGTCGCCACGCGCGAGGCCCGAGCCCAAGAAGAGGTCAACCGCCGTGTAGCGGAAGCTCGCTCAGGCCTCGAGCACCAGTATGAGTTGAGGTTGGAGTTGGTCAGAGCCGAAGCTGAGGGTAGGACCGCGGCCCTCAAGGCCAAGTTGGACGAAGTGACGCGGGGTGCGGACTCCTCCGCAGCCGCCCTTCGTGCAGCGCAGGCGGAGCTGACCTCCTCCCGTGCCGAGCTGCTCCTTCTTCAACAGAGGGTTGATGGCGCCGAGGCCACTGCACGGCAGAACAAAGACGAGATTCGTCGGCGGCGGGTTCTGGAGCACGAGCACGCCCCCATGCTCCGGACACTCAGGGAACGGGCTAACGTGGCCCTGGGCAATATTTGCGAGGCCGCTGCCGAGGAGCCGCACGAGACAAACTATGCCAGCAACCTCCAGTACTTTGTTGATGTGGTGACGCTCCTGGAGAACCGCGCCAAGAGGTCTCGTTGGCTCGTTGAGGAGAGGAGCCGAGCCTTGCTCGGGCGCACTTTCTCCCGTGTCTTCAGTTATCTGTGGGACAGGGATCCCCACTTTGACTTCGATGCCGCCATCGCTCCGGTGCCCATACCCGTCCGGGGCGACCTGGCACAGTGGGTGGATGGTCACGTGGACGACCTCGTGAGGGCCTTCACGTCTGATGATGATGACGTGATCGTGGCCGCCGATGAAGGCGGCATGGTGGACGGTCCTGGCGCTGGCGGGGGTGTTGGTGACGGCGATGATGTCGGGCCGATGCCGCCGACGCCTCGGGTGACCTGTATACAGCGAAGCGACATGTCCGACTGACACCGTTATTTACCCTGTACAAAAGAGGTTTAGGCTTGGCCCTAAAGACTGTGAGAGCATTTTGGGAGGGGAAGCCCCTCATGTAAAGGTTTGTGGTAAATGCCCTGGTAATCTTAACGCAGCGTGTGAGCTTAACGGCCGGCCCGGTGGTGGGTCAGCTGGCTCGTTTACCTTTTGACCCTGGTGAGCCCCGAGCGGGGCTGTGGGGGGCCACAGCGCCATATGTGCCTTCTGGGTGAACCCATTGATCCTGCGATAAGAACCTCCGGAGAGGGCGTGGTGACGGCTGTCCGAGCTATGGACGCGGTTGGCCCGGCCCGGCTCGCGAGGGGCTTGCGAGGGGAGGCAGTTGACGCTAGCTTTGGACGCAAAGCCGAAACCAGAACACGAGAGATTGTTCGAATGAGACTAAACACCCCTTCCCCAAACGCACGCAAGGCTCGAACTCAAATCCAACTTAAATTCAAATCGAAGAAACTTGTCAACAGAGGAAAAGGCAAGAAAAAGCAAAAGGCCGCGTCCGGCACCTAGTCTAGTCTTCGATGTCTTCTCACTAGCGCGGAGCTAAGTGCTACCACTGGGCGTGGGAGGGAGCCCCGGGGCCTGAGGCCGACGCTCCTGAGACTCCGGGGCATGTACAACCCCACTCATTATTACGTGAGAGTGTCACGGGGCAGCGAGCTTCACAGGCACTGGGCCTTCTTCACAGGTACCGGCCTTGCTTCATATCGCCAGATGAGGGCCCCGCCTTGCGCCACACTCTACCGCCACTGACGGCGGCCGGAGACCAAGGACGACGCCAATGGGGTAGAGCGGTCGCCAGCGGTTCCCCCGACGACCACGGGTCCTCTGCCGGGGGCAGGCCCTGAGGCACCTCCCCGGCAGAGGGCCTACCTCCTGAGAACATCTTGCGCCGACCACCGCGGGGACGAACCCAGATCTCGGCCCCTCTCTTGCAGCCCCCGATGCCCTCCTCCTGAGGGGTAAGGGGCTGCGGAGTTGGGGCAGCCACCTGCCGCGGCGACCTGTACCTCCTGCAACACACGGTTAGCATAAGCTTGCTCCTGAGGAATTAATGGTACCAGATAGTTGTTGCCGCCAGCGCGGTTGTCGAGGCTCTCTTGGGGTCCCTGAAAGAGCTCAGCTTGTGGTGTCTCCTCGCCCTAGCTTCACCCAAGGAACGAGCCATGGTCTTCTTCCTGTGCGCACTCTTGATCCATCATGCGGGGCACATAAGCTTCTGGGGACGCTGCCCCGTAGGTTTCGCTGTAGTGCCCCATGTGCCAGGCAGTCCGGCCCAGAGCGCTGCCTTGAGGGTGGCGGCACGGTGGTCCACCGAGGCCCAAGGTCACGACGTGCGCTCCTTCGCCGGCCGGAGATGGGGTCCGCGCGGCTTGCTGCCTGGTGCTGCCAGCCAGGTTGGCGTCGAGTAGGCCCTGGCGCCCGCTTGAGGTTGCATGGGCGCGCATGGGGCCGCCATATCGCACGCTCTGGGCCGAGGTGGCAGCCGACGCAGAAAGGAGGTGCTCCCAGGCGGCGGCGTCCGTGAGCTTCGCCACCCGCTCAACAAAGACGTCATGCCGCCTCTAGAAGCCGGCACCGCAACAGCTCTTGGGCCACCATGAGCGCGGCCGTGGAGTTCGCCTACTCTCGTCGGGTGTGCAGCGCCGTGGCCGCAGCGTGGCTTGAGCCTCTGGCCGCTGACCGCACCTGCCGTGGCGTGAGGGCAGGCGGCGTCTGGCCGCGTCGCCCGCGCCCCGCAGCGCCTTGCGGAGCGCGAGCTGCCTGAGTTGCAAGGTTGAGGTCGGCAGCACGGTGTGGGCGGGCCACGCCACCCAGCGGTCGGTGTCGGCTGCCGGGTCGCTTGACATGGAACGACGAGGCGACGAAATGCGAGGCGGTGGAGGAAGAATTCCGGCGCACCCTACCTGGAGCGCCAAATGTCGGATTTCGGGTTCCGGCAGACCCTTGAGGTTCGAACACTGGGGTGCGCGCAGAGATCTTTCCCCTACCAGCTCATGCGTGAATGGTTAGCGAGGGATCTATACTACGAACGATGAACAACACAAGGGACACAAGGTTTATACTGGTTCGGGCCACCGATGTGGTGTAATACCCTACTCCAGTGTGTGGTGTGGTGGATTGCCTCAGGGGCTGATGATGAACAGTACAAAGGAAGAACAGCCTTTCGAGGGGCTGTTCTTGAGCTGGTGCGATGGACTGCTTGGGTGAGTCCAGTCACTTCTCTCTCTCTCTCTCTCTCTCTCTCTCTCTCTCTCTCTCTCTCTCTGATAGGTTCAACCTGTTCTCCGTCCTCCCTTTTCCCTCTCCCTCTTTGTGCTGGATAGTCCTATTTCTAGAGGGAGGCCCTGGGCCTCTTCCCAAATAATGAGAGGGAAGGGCGCCAACAATTAGCCATTTTGAAGGGGAACATCTAGTACACTTATCCTGACAAAAGTTGGTCTTCGGCTGCCAAAGGCTCTGACGATGACGATGGCCCCTGGCTCCATGATGACCTCCTTCATGTCGCCTCGCTGGTCTTGGTCTTGTTGCAATCAAGCGGTAACCTTTGCTCGATGCCTTGGCTCAAGGCTTGCCTCCTTTGCACCTAAGGGCAATGAGGAAAGTCTTGTGAACTTCTTGCTCCCTTTGGTCTCGATCGTCATGGCTTGCGTCACGGGGGACCCTCGTGAGGTACCCTGCCTTGATCTCTCCGTCTCCTCGCGGTCCTGCCTGACGAGGCTGCTCCTGGGGAAGGTTCCTGTCGTCCACCCCGCGAGGCTTGGCCCCTCACGAGGGTCTTGAGCTTGAGCTGATGAAGCTGGGCCACGCTGGGGCCCCACTTGAGCCACGCTGCAGGCCGCAGGCAGGCAAGTCTGGGGACCCCCGTTCCCAGAACGCCGACAACTACGACACAACACAGGAACGATAAACATAGCACATCATCTTGGAAATCATGGATTGTTGCACGCCCCTGCGGGGCCTGCTACCTCATGAGCACTGCGTTGGATTTCCCCGAAGAGGAAAGGATGATGCAGCAAAGTAGCGTAAGTACACTAAAAAAATACACTTCCGTGATGATACGTGTTTGTCACAGTAGGTCGCGTTTTTTGTCATGCATGTACATCCATGACGATTTTATGACAGAATCAAGATAGTCACACCTGTGCTGTCGTAGAAGTGTTCCATGACATTACCAAAATTATCATCACGGAAGTGTGCACTTCCATGACGATAAATCGCGCGTCACAGAAGTGCTTTCGTCAAGGGTGACCGACACGTGGCATCCACCGTAACGGAACGCCGTTAAGCTATCGGGTCGGTTCTTGGATCCGATAACCCGTTAACAGCCCTGACCAATGGGGATTTTCACGTGTAAAATCATCGTTGGCTGGAGGAAACACGTGTCGGTTCATCGTTGGGACATATGTCATCCACTCATTGGATGTATAGCCTATGATACGCCGACACGTGGCACGGCCCAACAGAGGCCCATTCTCGTGAAAAGGCCGCCCATTTGACTTGGTCAAAGGTGGCGGGCGGCCCATGGAAAGCTTTGTTAACGGCATGTTCGCATATAGCCCATTTACACCCGCTAACCCAAGGCCCATTACGCCCTATCTGAATTAGCCCAAGATGGCGTCATCTGGGCCATCCAATATGATTCCAAATTGCTTCACTTCTGGCCCATGTATGGCCCATGACGTCTTTCGGCCCATATGAGGCCCTATGTAACTCTTGGCCTATTAACGGCCCGTGGTGAATCTGGCCCGTAATGAACAGTGTATCACTTTACACCCATTAACGGCCCATGGTGAAACTGGACCGTAATGAACAGTGTATCACTTTATACCCATTAACAGCCCGTTATTCCGTTGGGCTGTTTCCATTATGTTATCTTCGGCCTTCTCGAGCCCATTTATTCTTGGGATCATTTCCAGCATTCGTTTACTTACGGCCCGTTACTGTCATTTTTTGCTAATGGGCCAAATTCAGCCCGTGGTTACAGTCGGCCCATTTGTGGTCCGTTAATATGTTGGGTCATTTTCATAGCGTCATCAAATACGGCCTATTAACGATGGCCCATTATGGTCGGCCCATAAATGGACGATTCCAACTCTAGCCCGTTTACGACCATAATGCGGCCTGTTATTGGCCCATGTTTGGCCAATCGATCATATGGCCCGTATAAGGCCCATTGATGATACGACCCGTAGAAGGCCCATTGTTTCTACAGCCCGTAGAAGGCCTATCGCTTTCTACGGACCGTAGAAGGCCCATCGCTTTCTACGGCCCGTAGGGAGGCCCAAAGTGTCACTACAAGAAATATTAGCCCATGGTTATTGTGGCCTAGTTTTAAAAATAGGTTATTGCAACCACTAGCAAACCGCGGAAAAAGAACTGCACTGACTACAAGCAAACAAATAAACAAAACAACAAGGAAATAAATAAGCAAGCAACTTATGCTAGGCTATCATGGCTATTACACATATTACCCACTCGGCATCAAAGTTTGCCACCAGTGCAAATATAGGGAACAAAGCAAAGATATAAACGCCAAGAAGAAAACAAGTCCAGAACTGAAACCACTTCAGAAGAGTTCAAGAAACAATATCCTAGGTACCCATAATGCTGGCAAGATGCGTAGCAAGCTTATTAACCTTCTCTTGTTTGGCGCTTAAATCCTCCAAACTTTGTCGCTGCACAAGAAAGTACGATCTGAATTCCGGCAGGACTTCCTCATTCCTTGACTTCTTGCCGCAAAGACACCGATCGATGCCTTTCAGCTTGTAGCTGAGATCAAGAAGCCAAGTGATTCAGGCAGTTGAGTTCGAAGAGCTTGTGCCAGCCAGCATCGCCAAGAACTCGAACACTACATCAACGCAGGACTGTGGGGTTTTCTCACTGCCTACAAGATCGTTTTTATCACCTTTCTTGGAGACCAACAGGGTTGTCTCACTATCTTGAACCTTATCTGCATTACTTTCTCTACCATTGCATAGTGGGGTGCTCTTCTCCAATATTCTATTCGCATACTACAAGAGAAACAAGCAGACACATCACAGGTTTAGCTTGTAGTATATGAAACTCATTTTGGTAAATCGGTTCAGTAGTAAGGTGGACAGGATAACAGCATGAAACAAACATATATCTATGTACTATGGTCACTGTATTGTCCATATCATTCTAGTTTATGTTTCCTAATCAAGATAGAGACACATTTCAACTCATATATTTTTAAGACACGGCAGCATAGACAGAATATAAGTGTGAGAAACTACACAGCATTGGCAGCACTTGTAATGTGCATCACATGAGAACATAACTGTTTATACAACTTAAACTGAAATCAACATAGATCAAGAAGTTATAACAGCAATCCAGATAAAGAAATAGGTTTAAAACATACATGTTGCGCCATTGGAGTTTCAATTGGATCCTTCAAATTCGAAAGTAGTTGGTATGAGTAAATACAGTGATGCAACAAAGACAAGGAGTATGGACCATAGCTACGGAATCTGACCTGAGAACAGTTGCTCTTCTACTTTAAACATGGAGTTTGGATTAGCTGTGGTGGTCTTCGTGCTTTGGGCACTGCAGTAGCTTTACAAACTGCTCGTGTGGGGGTACTATGTGGTGGACATGGTGCTTTGTCAACTATAAGTGGGTTACTATCCACTGGGGTTGCAGTTAGATGGGTTGTAGCTGGTTCTCTGCCCAATGGTGTAAGTGTGCAATCTGGAAGAGTCTCGATTATGTGTGGTGGGGCTAGTTTGTGGGCCAGTACAACCATGGTTCTATCTGCATCGATGGGTAGCACTGTCTTTTTGTGAAGAACGGGTTTTTGCTCCCTTAGATACCGCCATCACCCGCTCCAATTCAAATGGTCGATAAACAAGAAAAGAAATTGAACGTCTGCACATTGTATGATAGATGATGTGGTAATTCACATATATGTTGTCTAACCAAACAGGACAGCATGACACAATTTCACATATATGGTGCCTAACTAAATAGGATAGCATGACACAGTTTAAAATATATGATGGATAACTTAACAGGATATAATGGCATAATTCAACATATGATGAGTACCTAAACAGGATGACATGACAAAACTATATGATGTCTTTCTAAAATAGGTGGGATGAAATAATTCACATACATGTTGTCTAAGTATACAGGATGGCATGATATAATTGACATAATTGATTCATATACTAAGCACTGGCACTGCATGTATGATCTCTAAACTAAGCAGATAGAATTCAATATTGTGCATATGATGTCTAAACTAAGCAATTAAAGACACCATATTCATCATATGAGAAATATAAACATTGCAACTTAGAGCATACACCTCGGGTGGGATATAGGACTGGTCATCTGCCTCCTGAATCCTCCTCCGAGGAGCTCCTCAGAACCATCGAGATATATGCTTCAACATGTACCATTTCCTGCTCTGAAGACCTTGTTTTCACTCTAGATTTTTCCATAACCGGCTCAAATGGCTGATACACATGAAGAGTAGTTCAATATACATAGATTATCGACAAATGGAATATGTAATGAAAAAAAAGATGGCATGAGATAATACACATATATGATGCCTGGCTCCATGGCGGTGCATAATTCACATATATGATAACTGGCTGAAAAACATGGCATTGCATAATTCACATATCTGATATAGAAAGCAAACATGAGGCATTCACAAAAAGCATGTCTAATTTCAGCAGATGGCATGGCAATGCAAGACACCGTATGCATGATATGAGCAATATAACCCAGCCAAGTTAGAGCATGCACCTCGGGGGGAATACAACTGGTCATCTCTCTCTGAATCCTCCTCTGAGGAGCTATCTCAGAACCAAAGCAAGAAATCTGCATCGACAGGTAGCACTGACTACTCAGAAGACCTTGTTTTCACTCCAAATTTTCCCATGACCGACTCAAACGGCTGATGCACAGGAAAGTAGATGAATGTATAAACATTGTTGACAAATGGAATACATTATGGAAAAAATATGGAACGATACAATTCACATATACGATGTTTGGTTAAACAGGATGGCATTGAATGATTCACGTATATGATGCCTGGCTAACAAAGATGGCATTGCATAATTCCCATATACTCCCTCCGTTCCTAAATATTTGTCTTTTTAGAGATTTCAAATGGACTACCACATACGGATGTATTTAGAGTGTAGATTCACTCATTTTGTTCCGTATGTAGTCACTTGTTGAAATATATAAAAAGACAAATATTTAGGAATGGTGGGAGTATGATATAGAAACCAAACAGGTGGCATTCACACAAAGCAAATCTAAACTAAGCTGATGACATATAAGATGTATAATGTAAGCAATGCAAGGCGCCATGTGCATGATATGACCAACATCAGCATGCCAGGTTAGAGCGAACACCTCAGGTGGTAAATAGGCGTGGTCGGCTCCTTCTGAATCTCCATCTGAACAGTTATCTTCCTCTGGAATACAATCTGGAAACGCGGGAGGGGGGCACTTCGCCCACCATGTTGCGGCGTCTGCATCACATTATATTCGCACGCAATGGTCTTCTCTTTTTCTCTACATGTTCAGTACGATTGTGTACAATATTTGATATGCATAATAAAAAAATAGTTAGATTTTGTAAGGCCTAAGGGGTGCATGCAAAAATCAAGACTGATGGTAGCAAACGAGTGGGTGGATCCAAAACTAATGATAGCAGGTAGATTATAGCTTCAGTTTAAAAAGATAGACAATGGATCATCTATTGTTTGTTGCCCACCCAACATGAACCACATAGAAGACCCAAGATGAACCAGATAGTAGACAGATACTATTCAAGGTCTTTGGCTCGATATGAGACCCATGGGCAATTCAAAACTCAAGATTGAACGATAAAGTAGCAGCTAATAATAACCGATGTATAACGTAAGCAAACACGAAAGATCGCGACCTCTCTTCCTAACTATGTAGTTCTCGTGTTCATCTCGTCACCGATGATGGTAATGCAGTTACGTGGCTGCCGGAACGGGAAGATGATCTGAGGCGGCAAAAGGAAGTGCTGGGGGATCTCTGCTGCAGTGAACGCTTGGTCGATGGTGCACCTCGTGTGGGTGGATGACGGCATGGCAGAGTAGGACATAACACACAGAGTTTTCTTTGACGCCTATCTGAAAATGAAGTAAATCTGTAAGGGCTCCTTAGAATTGGAGGATTCTATAAATGCAGGGACAAGAAAAACACATGAATAGGATAGGAATGCACGTGCAAATCAGAGCATTTGGAAACATAGGATTTCAGTCAACCGGGGTGTTTGGCTCACATGAATTGGAAGAACAGAGGAATGGAGAAACAAAGTGATGCGACAAGTGTACAACCTCTTTGGCATAGCCTTGTGGACCTCAGCATCATTGGGTTGGACGTGGAGGATGGTGATGATGCTGGTGTGACTGCTGGAGGCGGGGAAGAAGATCTGAGGCCTCTGGAACGGGCGCCGAGGGTATCGCTCACTGTGATGGACGGTTCCGTCGTTGGAGCAGCTCCGCTTAAGGTGTACGGGCGACGAGGTGAAGCATGACAAGATGCATAATGTTAATCTGAAGTGGGACCCTAATATTATCTGCAATAGATGATGTAAAATACATCACCAAAAAGTGCTAGATGTAAACGCATCAGCAGCGCCACGGCAGCCCGACAGATGTTGTAAGTACTGCTCACTCTGAACTTAATCAAGAAAATGAACTTCACAAATGAAACTGAATTTTACCGTCGAAACCGATTGAACTAGTAACAGAGCATTGCAATAGATGTTTAGGGCGCTCGAGCACTAGTAGCAGAGAAGTAGTGATCTAAATCAGCAGACGCCGAAAGGTGGAACGACTAGCAGAGAGCAAGTCGTGCAAGAGCACCGCAAGCGAGTGCTAAAGCAAAGCAACTCCCCCGTAGTCAGCTTGAGGTCGTGCAGCAGCAGTAGTAGTGCAAGCGAGAGCAAGAGTAGAGCAGCAGCACGAATGAAAGCAGGAGCAGTGCAGCAGCGCGACTGACAGCAAGAACAGAGTCGCAACGCGAGCGAGAGCCAGAGCAGCTGCAGCTAGTGCTGTTGTGGAAGTCGTCGCCGAGGAAGGAACGACATGGGGAAGAGACGCCATGGATGATGTGGCCAGCGACGGCACCGTCGATGGAGACATGCCATGTCTGCTCGGTATCGAGCACCGGCAACCCAGTGAGATCGAATAAAAGATAAAATGCAATGGTGAGTGCAGAACCTCCTTGGTGGCGCCGAGTTGTCCTCGGCTTCATCAGAGGAATTGGTGAGGGTGCTGCGGTTCCGGTGGGGCAGGTCAAGACGGTGATGTGGGATTGAGGTGGCGTGATAGACGAGGCGAACATCGGGGGAGCTCCTTGGAGGTGGAGGACGAGGCGGCTGATCCGGCGGGACGACGAGATCGACAATGGATCCTCATCCGGTGCGATGGATGAGGGACAGCGAGCTGTTGCGGTGGACAATGTAGTCGGGGAAGAGTCTCCGGTCGGGCGGTGGTCGGGAGGCCGACGGAGGAGCGTGGGGTTTCGCGGGTTTTGGCAGCCTCGGTGTATGAATGGGGGGCGAAGGGGGAGGAGGGAGCCAAGCTTAGGGACGCGCTTATCCGAAATGTAGGGTAAGTAAACAGCGTACCCCCACCGGCTTTGACACCACGACGTGGAGCTTCATTTCCGGCTGAGGGGTAGAAGGGGGATTTCGCGTGTCTGGGTTGCGGGAGCGATTTCGGATGAGGAGGGAGTGCTCGCGCGCGTCCAACTTTTGGGATAACAAGGCGCGGCGCGGGTTGAAGAAACAGGAGTTTCAAAGCAGGTGAGACAAAAGATACTCGAGCTTGAAAATTTCGGTATAACAAGGTGCGGATTCCTTGTTCGGCAGAACAAACTTAACGTGTAAAAAAACAATTCATACAAGACACAAGAGAGTCATGTCCCCTTTTACTATATTGGTATATATGCCATTGAAAAAACTACAAGAAAAATGTAAAAAATCGGAGAACAAGATTACCACCTCAAGACAGTACCAAATCGATTCGCACTTCCCTCAACAACAACAAAAAACAAATCAATTCCCACCAAAGAAAGAGTAATGTTCCTTTTTATATGATTACAGATGCCATGATCTCAAATTTCAATTTTTGAATCCACGTTATGTTGAATTCGAATATATCGTTAGGTGACCTTGCGGTTTATAATTGATGTAGTCGTACATTTTGATCTTCCATCATATATGAACATTTTACTCCACCATGTGAACATATATATTGTCGTCTACCATATGGAATAAATTTGAATCAATTTTCCTTATTTGAATACGATATTTGTCAAGTTATACAATAATTTAAATATTATCTTGATAACAAAAAACATACATATAGCAGTAATCATATTTCACCATGAACTACATGTACCATACGCACTCCAATTCAAATATTTATATCCATTTTATGTTGAATTCAAATCATAGTACATTATTGATCTAGGTAGTGAGATGTTTGGGATAATCTACACCCTGTTTTCATACATATATTTTTTGGCTGAATTGGGACAAGTTTTAGTATAAGCCTCTTGCAAAACCGGAGATTCTCAACAAGCCTTGTGGTTCCGAGAGGGAACATGTCACCTTTGTGTGCGAAACGATATACGCTGCCTCCCCCTGATTTTATTTACAGAGGCAACATAGAACTATATGAGTGCCCTGTTAAATTTTGGAATTATTTCAGGTTCATTTGGCCTTTTTATACATTAATTGAGTTTCTAGACTTTTAATGTGCATAATCTAAATATGAATTGCATGCACATGCTCCAGTGCACCAAAGTGGGTTGAAAAATTACATGTGTGTCCTTGGTTGAACTTCTAGGTCCCATGGAAGAAATGAGAATGAAATTCAAACATCTGGGCGTCATGACTCGGCCAAGAACATCGAGAAACTTTGATTTTAAATTCATGAAACTTGGCATGGTGTCATGTCATGGCACTAACATGTTGTGGTAAAAAATTGGGCCGATTTGGAAGCTCGTTGTTCTAAGAGGGAACGTGCCACCTTTGAGTGTGAAACGATATACGCTGCCCCCCCCCCCTTGAGTTTCTTAACAAAGGCAACATAGAACTACATTAGTGCCCTTTTAAATTTTGGAATTATTCCGAATTCGTTTGTCGTTTTTTATACATTAATTGAGTTTATGGTCATTTAATGTGCATAAGTCAAATTTGAACTACAAGCACATGCTCTCGTGCACCAAAGTTGGTTGAAAAATCACATTTGTGTCCTCGGGTGAATTTCTAGGTCCCATGCAAGAAATGAGAATAAAATTAAAACATCTAGGCATCGTGGCTCGACCGAGAACATTGAGAAACTTGGTTTTAGAATTCTTGTAAATCCAAAACACGTCTGAAAATCATGAAACTTGGCATGGATGTCATGTCATGGTACTACCATGTTGTGGTAAAAAATTGGCCGAATAGGAACAGATTTTGGAAAAAGCTTCTTGCAAACCGAAGCTTCTCTGAAGAAGGCTCGTGGTACTAAGAGGCAACGTGCCACCTTTGAGTGTGAAACGATATATGTTGTCCCCCTTGAGTTTATTTACACATTAATTGAGTTTTTGGTCATTTAATGTGCATAATTCAAATTAGAACTACAAGCACATGCTCCCGTGCACCAAAGTTGGTTGAAAAATCACATTTGTGTCCTCGGGTGAATTTCTACTCCTCCTTCCATCTATATATGTCCTAATGCGTTTTTCGAGGCTAACTTTGACCAAACGTTAGAGCAATAATATATGACATGCAACTTACACAAAGCATACCTTCAAATTTGTATGTCAAAGGAGCTTCCAATAATATAATTTTCATAGTATACATCTCATGTGCTATTAATCTTGTCAATAGTCAAAGGTTGTCTTGAAAAACACATTAGGCCCTATATAGATGGAAGGAGGGAGTAGGTCCCATGCAAAAAATGAGAATAAAATTCAAACATCTTGGCATCGTGGCTCGGTCTAGCACATTGAGAAACTTGGTTTTAAAATCATGAAACTTGGCATGGTGTCATGTCATGGTAGTACCATGCCGTGGTAAAAAAATTGGCCGAATAGGAACAAATTTTGGTATATGCTTCTTGCAAATCGGAGCTTCTCTCAAGAAGGCTCGTGGTTACGGGAGGAACGTGTCACCTTTGTGTGCATAATTCAAATTTGAAATACAAGCACATGTTCCAAAGGCACCAAAGTTGGTTGAAAAATCACATGTGTGTCCTCGGGTAAATTTCTAGGTTCCATGCAAGAAATGGGAATGAAATTGAAAATTCTGGGCGTCGTGGCTGGGTTGGAAACATTGAGAAACTTAGTTTTTTAATTCCTATAAATACAAAACACGCATGAATATAATGAAAGTTGGCTTCGTGCCATGACATGGCACCAACATGCTGTGGTAAATTTGCAGTCCGATTTGCGAAGGCGCACACATTAACAATCAACAAAGTCATTTTGGAACAAGTGTTGTCACGTAACAATCGGAAACACAAGTATTATTGAAACCGTGGGCGTTCTACTTACTAGTACCATTTACGTGCCGCCACGCGTCCCCATTTTTTATTAGCTAGAAGGCGCCATGCAGGGTAGCTATTTGAGTACGAGAGGCGTCTTGATCAGACCCTGCGCGTGCTTATCGGGAGAAGAGCCCTTTGACCTCCATCTGCCGTCCACCTCTCTCCCATGGTCTCCATTAATGGCGCCCGAGCCTCTGTTTAATGGCGTGTCTATGTCTCACTCGACTGAGATTTAAGAGAGAAAAAAGAAAATCTGAAAGCACGGATCTTGATGTAAGATCCGGCGGACCTATATAGCATCTACTACGACTTATAGCAAGACTGATGAATATATAAGGATGATTAATTCTTTTGATGTGTCGCGTCAACTCGTACATCAACGAGAAGTTTGATTATCCTCTCCCTCGCGGACTTAACTGCACCTCCCTTTGGCTGTATGACAGGTTGGCCACACACCTGTCGGGTCCACCTGTCATACACACAAAGGCAGGAGCGTCCCTCCCTCGCCCATGAGCGTGGTGGCTGGCAAGACTAGGAGAAGCTTTCGCTACACGCTCTCCCTCCCGCACACGGTGGACATGCAGTAGTTCAATCGGTTTCAGATGGCCAGAAGCGTACTATGGTACTCCTCCAGTGCAGTAGTACTCCATCACTGTTCGACTTCCTGAAGAGGCGAAGAGCCAAGCGCAGCCCGGACGCTCGTGTGGCAGTTTCATGTGTAGAGTAGTCTAGGATAGCGTGTATCGTGCCTGTAAGCTTAAAATCGTTGGGGTCGGCTCCATGCTATGTGGCCATCTTGAAGTTTTAAAAAAATAATTAAAATAGTCTTCTGGCCCTATACCTGACACCCTGGTGATTGTAGTTTGCACGCTCATCTAGTCAAGACAGGAATATATATTTTAATTTGTTTTTTTTTGAAAGGGGACTCGGCCTCAAGATCGAGCGATGCATACGCATACACATATTTTAATTTGTGGTGGGTAAATGTTAGAGGTTGCAGCAAATATATTGTACATTGTGGGTCTTTTAGCCAAGTTTAGAGGCAAGCATGTGGGGCTAGTGCTATGATGTGTCGCATCAACTCGTACAACGAGGAGAAACTTGATTTTACTACACGCCTTCTCCCTCACCCATGCGCGTAGTTGCTCGCAAACGAGGACAGGCTTTTGCTTAGTAGTACTTCTACAACAAGCTATCCGTCCCGCTCGTGGTGGACGGACATGCAGCAGTGGATTCGACACTGTAGAAGCAGTAGTAGTAACATCATTGTTCGTCTTCTCAAAGAGGCGAAGAGCCAAGCGCAAACCGAACGTTGCAGTTGCGAACATTGGAGCATGCATATAGCCAGGCTCTTGCAAAAGACAAAATTGCTATGTGAGCCCACTATTGTACTAGTAAATACAACTACTTGCTAGTATAGCCCTGTGAACCAGAAAGGAGTATTTGTCCTTCTAGAGATTTCAACAAGTGACTAGACTACACCGAGATGGAGTACATATGGAGCAAAATGAGTGAATTTGCACCGTAAATAAATACGTACTAGTTCTACCGTTTTCCTCTCTGAGGTGCACAATATTGAGTATATTGACTAGTCTCTTTTTGACACGCATTTACGTTTTTTACACAGTACAAACGAAATCGCTCATATACACGCACATACTCTCACCCCTATGAACGCACACACGCACGGCACTATCATCTTGAAATTTACGAAGTCACCATAGGCACCTTGTCATCGACGGGTGCATAGGTGCTTGAATG
Source organism: Aegilops bicornis (assembly GCA_021605145.1). Classification (NCBI taxonomy): domain Eukaryota; kingdom Viridiplantae; phylum Streptophyta; class Magnoliopsida; order Poales; family Poaceae; genus Aegilops; species Aegilops bicornis. Next base: position 218,021,978 of record CM038673.1, on the reverse strand, counting down.
CCAAGGAGGGAGAGGGTAGCGGTTCCCGAGACATTGAACGGTCAATGATGCATCCTCAATTACATGCAGAGGGAATTAATTGGTGAAGCAGAATAGAGCCAGCACGATGTGAATGCAACAAAGTTTGGACTCTCATATAATAAAGGCACCCCACCACTCCAATCCATCTACTCCCAAGTCTCTGCGCAACACTGCTCACTCCAATCCAAGACCAAGTGACCAGAAGCCACAAGCACCTATGGAGGCGATGGACGCGAGCGGTAGTCGGCTGTGCCAAATCATCCAAGGCGCCGGCCTGCAGCCCCGCACCGTGCAGCGTTTCCAGATGGTGCTGGCGACCGCAGGCATCATAGCCCTTGTCGACGCCGGCTTCGCCTCTCGCATGGACGGCATGATGGTCAACTCCATCGGCAAGTTCACCGCCGTCAAGAAGCGCGCGGACGACCTTGTCGTACTGCTCCAGCCCGTGCGCCCAGGTCCTCATTGCCTGCCACCCTCATCGGCCTCCATGGTGATGAACTCTTTCAAGCACGAGTGGCCCTGCAGTGCCCGGTCGCGACGAAGAATGTGCACCTCGAGGTCGCTCGCCGCCTGACAAATACCGCCATGCAAGAAACCGTCGACCTGCACATCCACGTCTACGAGGAAATCGTCTACATAGGCCAACAAAGGCAAGCGAGGACAGAAAGACGTTGGCCTTCTTCCAGCGGCTGGAATCTTTGGACGCCATTGTTCAGAAGCACGTCGACCTGGCCACGAAAGCCGCTGCTACTTAGACGTCGTTCGGTGGGCCGGCGCCCTGAGTCGAGGTGGTGGACGTCATCGATGGATGCATCTCTTCTTCTTGCCTCCTGTAACCAGCACTGCCTCGCCTCGTGGCCTTAATGTTTTATTAGTATAGTACTCCCTCCGTTCCCAAATATAAGTATTTCTAAAGATTCCAGCAAGTGACTACTACATACGGAGCAAAATGAGTGAATCTACACTCTAAACTATGTCTACATACATCTCAGATGCTGTATTCCATTTGAAATAGTATCTCAAAAGGCTTATATTTATGAACGGAGGGAGTATATGGCATTTTTATTCCACTCGTAACGCTTTCACCGTGAGAGGTGGGGCATAGCTGAGCAAACCCACCCGCCCACCCCAAGGCGTCGGCCGAAGTTTAGAATTAGAAGAGAGAAACGAGGGAGGAGAGCTAGTTGTAGCACGGACGCTGTTGTCGAGATGGGACTTGTGTTTATAGAATAGAGTAATCTTGAGCACTCGTGCCTCTTTTTTTTTTGAGGGAAAATTAGTCGTATGTCTAGTACCACTAGTTGGGTGCGTATGACCTATAGCTGTCATCACTTTAGGTCTCCTTTTCGAACCGCTGCTACGCTTCACAAGACATATTATATCACGCATTTATACTCCTATATGTACTCATAGTCTATTTCAACGTGCTCCCATTCGCAGACATGTGTGACATAGAGCATCTGGGTCGGTAGTGCATGCACGACTTCGGAGCATATGCCGGGTGCTTTACATTTCAGACCTCATGAATTACATGCAAACCCCGCATGAAGAATAAATAAATGAATGAATTACTACATGAAACCGGATTATTTTCGTGAAAACCGGAGCACGCTCATTAAATTTTTTACATAACACGTTTATATAAAATGACCGGACCGAAACCATTCTAATGGCATCTTTTTTTTTTTCCCGCAAAAAAGGGCCTCTTTGATTCGCAGGATACTGAAAACACAGGAATGGGGAAAGTATGATGGCGATGAACCGAGACGAGGAGAACTCTAACTCACTTAGAGGTTAGAGTTAGATTCTAAACCTGAACTAACTCTAAACCGAGGTGTATGGATGGCAGGGTTAGATTGACAATAAATGATCTATCTCAATCATTTGACTACTTTGGACCCTATTTCCTGCCGGATTTGGAGGGTGCTTGGATACGTTTTAGTTCCATGACTAAAAGTAGTGGGACTAAAACTTGCTAGCCTCACCCATGCTTGGATCCAAATAATTAAGAGACTAAAATAGTGTTAATGAGCATTTATTATCCTCCAAACCCTCCAATCCAGAACTCGCCTGTGTTAAAGGAGAGGAGTTAAATGAGGAGAGAGAGGACTAATCCACATTTTAGTAGGGGTACCCCTGACTAAATTTTTTTAGTCTCAAGACTAGTTTTAGCCCCTCTTTAGTCAGGGGTGCTTGGAACTTTAGCCTCTTAAAGAGACTATTTTTAGTTAGACTAAAATAAGTCCCTTGGATCCAAGCACCCTCTTGGTGTGGCCGGCTCTTCTGTGGCCTCCTCCCGCTCACAATTGACATAAACGAACCATCTATACAAATCAAGCATGCAAAACATGATAATTTTTACTTTGTCCATACAAATGAGATATCCCACTTAAACATACAAGTCGTCAATCAAGCTTCACAAAATAAAAAAACACTTCATCAAACAAAGAATGAGCTAACTCATCACGGAAGTCATTCACGATAGGGAGGGAGCCCAGAGCCCCTCACGCACCGAGGGAGGAGCTCGCCATCGTTGCTCTGGAGGAAGTCTCTGTAGAGCCCAAGCCCCGGGAACCCCTCCGATGCTGGCCCTTGCGAGTTGAGTTCGACACCGGCATGGGTAGCAGGGCCGCTTGTCACGATCGAACTTAATCTTTGGGCCTCTAGAAATAATGCAAGCATGTAACTAAAATACCTAGAAAGGTGAACTGAACCTTTGGGCCTCTAGAAATAATGCAAGCCTGAAACTGAAATACCTAGAAAGGTGAATTGAATCTTTGGGCCTCTAGAAATAATGCAAGCCCGAAAGTGAAATACCTAGAAAGGTGAACTGAATCTTTGGGCCTCTAGAAATAACGCAAGCCTGAAAATGAAATACATAGAAAGGTGAACTGAATCTTTGGGCCTCTAGAAATAATGCAAGCCTGAAATTGAAATACCTAGAAAGGTGAGCTGAATCTTTGGGCCTCTAGAAATAATGCAAGCCTGAAATTGAAATACCTAGAAAGGTGACCTGAATCTTTGGGCCTCTAGAAAGATTTATTACCTCCTCAAGCAGCATCAAACAATTCCATGCGTGCACCACAAATCTATACCAAGTTTGTTCAGGATCTACTTTTCCAAATCAGAATTAGCGCTAGAGCAAGCAAGATCAATGATATGGTCGTGAGATGAGAAGGAACGAACAAACTCACCCTCTCGCAACCTCCCTGGTAGATGCGCCGCCACAGCATTTACGAGGGAGAAAAACGACTGGTGAAGGGGGAGCGGGGCGACCTTCGAAGGCCAGAGGGAGAGGGCGGCCGGAGTAGGGCGGCAGAGGCCAGAAGGAGAGGGCGGCCGGAGGAGAGAGAGGGCGAGCGGCCCTATGGGAACAGAGAGGAGTCGTGCGAGAGGGGGGAGCGATCTGGTGTGGGCAGGGGAGATTTTTTAGTTCTCTTTTAGTGAGCCCGAGGATAACTAACCCAATTAGAACCTCTCCACCGGGCTAGTTTTTTTAGCTGGGTTAGAGCAAACTAGCTCAAATTAACCCCTCTTGTTTCGATAATTTGAGGCTAGTTCAACCCAAACTAGCTCTAACTCGTGTGGATCCAAACAAAGAGGAGTGTTACTGTACATGCTACAGTGTGGACCGTAGCACATTATTTTTTATGGCCATATCACCACATTGTTTTCTATTGCTGGTTCACTGGGCTACTGTGGTTCGCACTGCTAGTTCATTGGGTTGCCGTGGTTCGCACTCCTCCGACATGAGTAGTACTCCCTCCGTTCCTAAATATAAGTCTTCGTAGATATTTCATTGTGGACCACATACAGATGTATATAGATGCATTTTATGTGTAGATTCACTCATTTTTCTCTGTATGTGGTCCATAGTGAAATCTCTCCAAACACTTATATTTAGGAACGGAGGGAGTAGTATAGTACTAGTATATACCGCATCATTCTTTTCTCCTTCTTACTACTCCAACATGTGGGAGAGCCAGCATCCGGGTCGACGTGTCATGCACCAGTTAGAGCTGAACGGAAGGGGCATCACCCGGTCGGAGCGCCAGAATTCATGACTATAGTGAGTGGTCATAACACAAGTCTTTCCAACAATAACGCCACAAATCGAACAGCCCCACTCGCTCACCCTCCTCGCCTCTCCACAAACCGCCTACCCAAAACTGCCACAGACGCCTGGGAAAAGCCCCACCCTCAACTTTTAACTACGCGAAAATAGTTTGAGCTTGTTCGTTCTATATAAATATAGTACTTACTATATGTTTATTCACCTGTGGGGTTGTTCAATGAATGGAGGGGCGGGGAGCACAAGTGAACAATACTGTAGTACTACTAGTAGTAAGTAGGAGTCGTCAAGAGTCACCTTAAATAGAGAGTTTCTTTTCTTTAATGCCACGTACACAAATTGAAACGCTTGTTGTGGAGAGAAAAAAGACAATCACTCCACTATATATGGACGCAGGGGCCTGAGCGCTTGCTTTACTAGGGTTGCTCTCTTCATTCTCTCATCCTCTCCGTATATAAACAAGACAGTGGTAGCGACATTTTCTCTCTGCTCACCATCGGTCACAGATCCGCCGGATCCTTCGGCCGGTGTGTGTAGAGGACTAAAAGGTGCATCGTTCACGCGGTCATCGCCACCGAGGGAGGAAACCAAGCCGGAGGGTCCCGATCCTCTGCCTGTCGCTCTCTCCGACACGCTGGCTCGGGAGGTCCTCCGACCCTTCTTCCTCCCTGCCGTATTGTCCGGAGATTCGACCTGCCGCCGCCGACATCCCGGCGACCCTCAGGTATAAGTTCTTTGAAAGTGGCCTTGCTCTACTGCCCCAGCTCCCCACGTGTCTGCATGTGCATCGTTTTCTACTCCCATCGGCTCTTCCAAAGCCACCTAAATTTTTAGTATTATTAGAGGTAAAGCTACTTCATGCATTCAAATCTAGGGCTTTGTTCAAACAACGAAGAAAGGGGGGAAAGTTGTAGCATCAATCTAGGAATTGATTCAAAGAGGAAATAATATGGTGAAAGTAGTAGAGACCGGATACCCAACCGGTCTCCTGGTTGAAAAGGGAAATAATGGGAAAACGCAGTACAAACTGGATAAGGAACAGATCTATTATTGGTTCAAAAAAGGATAGAAAGTGGAGGCTGGTGGACAAGTCAACAGAGTTTGTCTAGGATTAGATTTGCTGCCATCACATAGTAAAAGGTCTCCAGGATTAGATTTGCTGCCCTCACATAGTAAAAGGTCTCAGGATTAGATTTGCTGGCCTCACATAGTAAAAGGTCTCAGGAATAGATTTGCTGCCCTCGCATAGTAAAAGGTCTCCAGGATTAGATTTGCTGCCCTCACATAGTAAAAGGTCTACAGGATTAGATTTGCTGCCCTCACATACTAAAAAGTCTCCAGGATTAGATTTATTGCCCTCACATAGTACAAGGTCTCCAGGATTAGGTTTGCTGCCCTCACATAGCATGAACAAACTCGGCATCACCACTTTATGCCTCCTTGTAGGTACATTGTCGATGCGACCACCGTCGCATGTCCTTATACCAACCTTTTGCTGTTGTTAATGTAAGGGCGCATGTAAAATGAAGTGATCACTGTTACCTTAGGGACATGTCTAACCAGTGTTATTGTTAATCTAATGCCTCCAGTGATAAGATGCAATTAAACTGTGTTACAAATGGCACTCCTGCTATTTTCCCCAGTATGATAAGTAAGTTGCTCCTTTACGCTGCTGAGTGTCCTGGTGTCCCCACGATCCCATGCCCTTAAACCAACTCTTTAGCTGATGTTGATTTATTGTGGCTGGTAAACAAGCAATGCCACCATTAAAGTAATCCCATATTTGAGGAATCTCATTGTTGACCGTAATTCTTCTGGTAACATGAAGCATTGCTGACATATTAAAATTTCTACCGTCCTTGCGTGATTGCCATGAACATAATTAAGACGCTTCTTTTCATTTTATATATGTTTCATATATTCTTATTGACCAGCAATTGTTTACTTTCTATCTTTTTGTGCAGATGGGAATATACATTTCACCTTGTTGCTATTGTGACCTTTTGGTGAACTGCACAAAACACTTTTTTTGGAATGAGTGTCTTGTGCAGTTCAACTAAAATGTCACGTGGGCAACATCTCTCAATTTTGGTGGAACTGCACAAAATGGTGATTGGATTTTCCAAAATCTCCATCAAGTTCTGCTGGTAATCTCGTGCAACATTTTATTAGCCTTTGCAAGATGGAGCCGCCATCGTCACCACAATGGCACTTTTATTTTAGTGGAACTGCACAAAAGGATAAGAAAATTATAGTTGCACCTTACATGAGCCGGACAGCCAACCTTAATGTTCCTCAATTTTAGTGCAACTACTAAAGAAGAACTTGCCAGCTCACAAGAGCAAGTACTTCTTGCTAGTTGAATGATGGAATCTTTGCTTCATTTCAGGTGAACTACAGAAAAAGGCGCATTAATTGAATCATGGAACTCCAAGCAGACCTCATCAAAGTAGAGCTGGAGGTTGAGTTCAAGGAGGTCGCTATTAAAGAGAAATCATGCTCTCCTGTCTCCTTGTTTGTGTTGTGCAAACATGCTGTGCAAAAAGGAATACTCAACTACAGATGTTGTGATAGTCAAGAGCATTCGCCAAGTTCTTGGATTGTATGACATGGCTAGCCAAGATGGATTTAATCCCGATATTTACTTTATCAAAAGGCTCTAATGGGTTGGTTCTGAATCTTCCAAGCTGGGAATCAGTGAGATGTGTAGGCATCTTTGTTGTACTTATTATTTGAATCTTATTTGTTGGTTCTGAATCTTGCAAGCTGGGAATCAATGAGATGTGTAGGCATCTTTGTTGTACTTATTATTTGGATCTTATTTGTTGGTTCTGAATCTTGCAAGTCGGGAATCAATGAGATGTGTAGGCATCTTTGTTGTACTTATTATTTGGATCTTATTTGTTGGTTCTGAATCTTGCAAGCTGGGAAACACGGCATGATGATGTAGAGGACAACAACCATAAGAAACCGTTCAAACTTGGTAGTATTATCTTTGTGAAAGTGCGACAAATGTGTTGATAGTTTGAGTCAAGAGAATAATAATTCTAATTGTTGTGCATGTTGATCCTGTGGCACTGATAGAACGAGCGAATGCATTGCTTGTTTTAAGTATAAATTTCTATTAAAGCTAATTAAATTTAACTAAAGTGACCACTAACTCCTGTTATTACAGTACCGATACAGACCCGCTCGTGAACCGACGTGTGCCCGAGGGTGCATCTTCTGCCGGGCGTGCAGCGGACGAGGGAGGGGTAGTAACTGTTGTCGCCTGTACAAACTCAGCTTACTGTTGAATCCAGTTCCCCAAGAGCTGAAAAACGAAATTTTGCCGCCGCCTACACACTCGTTCACTCGAAGAGACTCCAATGGCGATCCGAGGGGTGAGCCTGCTGGATATGGACTTCAGCAAGGAGTTCCCCTTTGAGTTCGCCATTCAGTCCTATGGCTGCACAAAGTTGAATGTGATGTACACCAACGATACGGACTCTGTGAAGCTCTGCCTCGCCTCAGTCCTATGGCTGCACCAGGTTCTGGAGCATTCGCCCGTTTCATCGGCAGCGCCGACTGCACCTTCGCAACGGTGGAGAGAAGGAAGAACGCGACGATTCGGCCATCTGGTGCAACAAGCTTGTCGACATCCGTATAATACAAGATCATCAGCAACGGGCAGGAGAAGGACTCCGTGGTTGACCTCGCTGAGACCATCATCGACCCTTGATATGCCAACATGAAAGAAGACAACCTGAACACGTGGAAGGTGCCTCTGAATCTAGCCTACATAACCTACACGGCCAAGGACGCATACGCATGCTACGACATGTACAGGCAGATCTTGGACATGAGGGCGTGTCTACTTCCCGTAACCGACGAGTACACGGACAGCCGCAGCGTCATGATCAAGCGTGCCAGGAAGGTCTAGATGTTGTACTTTATCTGTTTATAAGCACATTTATCATCTGAGTGTTTCATGCATTAGCCTATGTGTCGTAATTATCTGTTTTGTCCGAAATATATCCTTTAAGAACCCATTAACCTGATTGCTTTTTTTAGTGGCTATTTGCTTATGTATGTAAACTAGTTCACTTGTCCATAAAAAAACTAGTTCACTCGGCTGCCGTGCTTTGAATCTCCTTCCTCCAACATATTCCCCTCCTCAGGTGGACCCGGTAGGTCTCTGAATTTTCTCCCACTTTCTTTTTCGATGTAAACTGAGTTTTCTCCCGATTACTTTCCCTAGAACCAACTCAACTGTCCCACGTCTAGCCTAAAAAATAATAATACCCCACATACTATTAACTCATCAAATTAAAATGATATTTTATTTCGTAAGTTTAAAGTTCTTAAAAAATAATAATAATAATTGTTTATATATAACTTGGCAAGTTAACTCCTAGTGATTGCATACATAAGCTTGCAAACATTTTACTGACGTGCAATCATGTGTTTATGTTTTTATAACATTTCTCCGTCTAGCCCAACATGATATTTTCACCCAGCCCAGCAAGTCCGCGGATTTCGAGAAAAATGCAAATGGGATTTAAACGGGCTGCATAGATGCTACATCATTGTTTCACCCAGCCCACCAAATGCACTAAAAACAAATGGATTGGCTGACATGTGGGCCAGTAGGTTGAAGCCTAAGAAGGCGTTGGATTTACATCCAACAGCTGACATTCTTCTTCAATCTCTCGTCTTCTTCCCCAGTAACCGGAACCGCTTTGCTCCAGCCTTCGGCATCCAAAGCGTTGTTTTGTGCTCCTCAAGAAAACGCTACCCGCCGACGGCCAGGCCATCCCTCCACTCTGCACCTCCTGTTATTCTCTGCGAGCGTAGGCCCACCCGCACCCAACCGGTCAAGTTTCCGACTCCTATCCGTCTGCGACTCCACCGCCGCGTCTTCCCCATCTCCGTGTCTTTCCGATGCAGGGCCTCGCTGTCATCCACCGCCTCGGTGCTTTCGGCACGGCGTGGTCAACATCTGAGAGTCATCGGAAGAGGATCAGATGCGTGGAGAGCTCGACGGCCGGGACTCACGAGGTCCATGGTTGCACGCAAGGAAAGTTACTCCTTATTACGCCTTTGTCGCACCTTTGACGTGGGAAGGGCTTCAGATTTCGCAAAAAAGCGTTCCCCAGCGATGTGTCGGACCCACCAGCTATATCTTCGCATCGCAAGGAAGTGTCTCCTTATTACGCACCAAAAAATGAACACCCCTGCTAGCTGAGACCCACCATAGTGGGTGGCTGACTTGTGGGCCTACTAAGTTGACGAGGATGGAGGGCTTTGTCAAGTTAGTCAATATGAACGACTCAAGCTCCAGTGACCGTACGATGTCCATCCAATGGCCATAGTGCTTCTTCAACCTCTGGTCTTCTTGCTCCAGCCGCCCAAAGCAGCGCCAGTCGTGCCGCGTGCTCCTGCCTCTCGTGGCCGGCTATGATGCCTTGGAGGCCTCACCGCCCCCTACTACTCCCACTGCTGGAACAGGGTATCCCTCTACTCACCCACACCCCCTGTTATTCTGCGATGACGGCAGCCTCACGCTGCAGCCGAACCAGTGAACCCTCGTACTCCTCTCCCCCGTGGGCATCCACTGTCGCGTCTTTCCCGGCTCCGTGTCGTCCCCTTCCTAGGCCTCGCCGTCGTCCACCGCCTTGGTGCTCTCGGTGTGGCGTGGTCAATGTGGTCAACGACCGACTTCCATTGAAAGAGTATTGTACGTGGAGAGGCTGACAGCTGGGTCCACGGCCACAGCCCAGTTTTTTTGTGATTTGCCAAGTAAGTCGCTTTGTCAGGCCTGTTGGGCTGCAAATCTTTCAAGACGAGGAGAGCTTCATTCGGCTGGCCGAGAAAATGGCCTATCAGTAATGAGAGATGGGTTGTACATTTTTAAAACACATCGGGCAATTAGTTTCAAATATCTTTTTTTCATTTCGAGATTTTAAATTACATTAATTTTTATGCGTGGAGAATTTGTTGGATTTTATATTGATATACATTTATTTTTAAAATCAGTTTGAATGTGAGTCGAAATTTCGGGATTAAAAGCAGTTCGGACCGCACCGAAATATGCAAAATTTTGTATCATTTTTTAACCGTGGCCACAATATGGGTTGTAATGCTAACAAAAAGAATATGGGCTCCAAAATAAACCTTAAGAATTAGCAAATGGGCTGTAAATTATTAGAAATAATGGCAGATGGGTTGTATGCTGTTTTCCACAGATTTGACGCTTTCCTAAAAAAAGGTTGATGCACAAGCAGTGACTGTTGGATGTCCATCGAACGACCGTCGTGCTTCTTCAATCTCTGCTCTTCCTGCTCCAACCGCTCAAACAAGCGCCGGCGGGACTGCCTGCTCCCTCCTCCCGTGGCGGGTTTGTCTTTGCTGTGAGCCTCACCGCCCCACCATACTCCCATCACTGGCCTAGCCATCCCTCTACTCACCCACACCTGCTGTTATTCTCCGGCGACGACAGACGAACCAGTAAACCCTCGTACAGTCGTACTCCCCTCCGCATGGGAAACAACTGCCGAGTCTTCCCTGCCTTCGTGTCATTCCCTTCCTAGGCCTCGCCGTCGTCCACCGCCCTGGTGCTCTCGGCTCTGGTCAACGTGGTCAACAACCGCATGCATCTGAAGTGGATCAGACGTGGAGAGGCCGACAGCTGGGTCCACGGCCGCACGCAAGGAAATGCCTCCTTATTACGCGCAAAATAATGATTCCTCCACCTGACATCAGGGACCCACCGAAAAGGCCTCTGTATTTCGCAAAAAAAATGTTACCGCCGATGACAGCTCGGACCCACCAGCTATATCTTCGCACGCAAGGAAGTGCCTCCTTATTACGCACAAAAAAATGAATACTCCCCCTGTTAGCTGGGACCTAGTATAGTGGGAGGCTGACTTGTGGGCCTACTAAGTTGACGGGGACGGAGGGCTTTGTCAACTTAGTCAATATGCATGATTCTAGCTCCAGTGACCGTACGATGTCCATCCAACGGCCGTAGTGCTTCTTCAACCTCTGGTCTTCTTGCTCCAGCCGCCCAAACCAGCACCGGACGTGCCTCGTGCTCCTGCCTCCCGTGGCCGGCTACGATGCGGCGGAGGCCTCACCGCCCCCTACTACTCCCACCGCTGTCCAGGCCATCCCTCTACTCACCCACACCCCCTGATATTTTGCGGCGACGGCAAGCTCACACCACAGCGAACCAGTGAACCCTCGTACTCCTCTACGCGTGGGCATCCACTGCCGCATCTTCCCCGGCTCTGCGTCGTCCCCTTCCTAGGCCTCGCCGTCGTCCACCGCCCTGGTGCTCTCGGCGCGGCGTGGTCAACATGGTCAAGGAACGGCTTCCATCGGACATGGATCAGATGGAAAGGCTGACAATTTGGGTCCACGCCGCAACAAGGAAGTGTCTCCTTATTACGTGCAAAATAATTATTCCTCCACCTGACAGCGGGGACCCACCGGACGGGCCACCGTATTTCACGAAAAAACGTTTGCCCCTGACTGCTGGGACCCACCAGCTACATCTTCGCACACAAGGAAGTGCGTCCGGGCAAAAAAAACGATTCGCCCCCCTGACTGCTGGGACCCACCAGCTACATCTTCGCAAGGAAGTGCACGGCGGTCGGGACCCACCTGGTCAAGCGTGCGTGGCGTTGTCATTCTGGTCGCGAGTGTGTATGCGTGCATATATCTTTGGTGGATGTAGAGGCGCACGTGTCGTAGTAGAGGCGCCAGACGCGTCGTAGTAGAGGCGCGGACGTAGCATGTACACGCACGTCATGCCGCCAGTGGTGCAAGAAAGAAAATACGGCCATGTATGTGTACATACGGGGGGGTCTCAAACGCCTACTCGCGCATATGTACGGCCAGGGCTCGTGTACATGGCAGGGTCGGAACGGAGAAACAACGTCGTTGTCGTGTTCATGGGGAGGCAACGGAATGCGTCGTGTTCATGGTGAGGCAACGGAATGCGTCGTGTTCATTGAGAGGCAACGGAACGCGTGGGAGCCAACCGGCTGGGTCGGAACGGAATGTGTGGTCGTGTTCATCGGGAGGGCTTGGGACGGAACAGCGATGGAAACAAGGCTGGCGTACGCACAACGGAGGAAACGGAGCTCCTACATTCGGAGCAGGTCCTGTTGATCGGGAGGGTCCAGCGTACCGCAAAACGGAGGAAACGGACCTCCTACGGTCGAAACGGGGGTCCTGTTGACTGGGATGGGTGTGGTGTACCGCAAAACAGACAAAATGGACCTCCTACGGTCGAAACGGGGGTCCTGTTGATCAGGAGGGGTGTGGCGTACCGCAAAACGGACGAAACGGACTTGTGTTGGAGCGCTACGGTCGTAACAGGGGTCCTGTTCATCGGGAGGGGTGTGGCGTACCGCAAAACGGGGTACTGTTCATCTCCACCGTCGACCTCCTCCAGCCTCCATGGGCTCCTGTTCATACAGCCTCCACCGCCGCTACTCCACCGCCATCGCTCAACCACCCTCCACGGGCACCCCTCCACCGTTCTCGCTCATCCAGCCCTCCACACCACGGGTCCTGTTCAACCACCCCTCCACGGGACCCCTCCACCGTCTCATCGCTCATCCAGCCCTCCACCGCACCACGGGGTCCTCAGATCCGAGGCAACGCCACCGCCACTGTTCATCCAACCCCCCGCATACGCTCACTTTGCTCATCCCAGGCAGCATCGATCGGCTTGATTAGCGGCAGATGGCGAAGAATCGCTTGATCGGGTTCAGTTAATAGCCACCGATTGATCGCTCGGGTTCAGCAACGCGTAGCCTGCATTGAAATCGCTCGGCTTCAGTTAGAGCCCAACGCCTCACTCGGGTTCAGTTAGAGCCAACGCCTCGCACACACGCGCGTACATGTACGAGAGAAACGTGCATCGCTTGGCCCCCGACCTCCCACCGTAACCGGGAACTCGCCCAAATTTTCCTCGCCCTCGCTTCTACCACGGTTTTTTCCGTCATGGACGGCCCAAAGAATGTCATGCAACTGCGTCTCCGGCCCACCCAGGACGAAAAGCCCATTTTCTGTCATGATTTTTTGTCATAGAAGTAGGAGCCCACCACATCTATGATGATACCGGGTTTTGTCACAATTATCGTCATAGAAGTGTCATATGTATGACAGGAAAAAAATTCGTTCGGCCCAAAATGTCACGGATGTGTCTTTTTTTTGTAGTGGTATTTCCCTTAGTTTTTGAGAGCCAAGGTATCAATCCAGTAGGAGGCTACACGCGAGTCCCTCGTACCTACACAAAGCAAATAACTCCTAGCAACCAACACGAATAGGGGTTGTCAATCCCTTCACGGTCACTTACGAGAGTGAGATCTGATAGAGATGATAGATAATATTTTTGGTAATTTTGGTATATAGATGCAAAGTAAAATAAAAGGCAAAGTAAAAAAGCAAAGCAATAATAAAGTGATGGAATATTAATATGATAGAGATAGTCCCGGGGGCCATAGGTTTCACTAGTGGCTTCTCTCAAGAGCATAAGTATTCTACGGTGGGTGAACAAATTACTGTTGAGCAATTGACAGAATTGAGCATAGTTATGAGAATATCTAGGTATTATCATGTATATAGGCATCACGTCCGAGACAAGTAGACCGACTCCTGCCTACATCTAATACTATTACTCCACTCATCGACCGCTATCCAAAGATGCATCTAGAGTATTAAGTTCAAGAAAATAGAGTAACGCATGTAAGCAAGATGACATGATGTAGAGGGATAAATTCATGGAATATGATAAAAACCCCATCTTGTTATCCTCGATGGCAACAATACAATACATGCCTTGCTGCCCCTCATCATCCTTTGGGAAAGGACACCGCAAGATTGAACCCAAAGCTAAGCACTTCTCCCATTGCAAGAAAAACCAATCTAGTAGGCCAAACCAAACTAATAATTCGAAGAGACTTGCAAAGATAACTCAATCATACATAAAAGAATTCAGAGGAGATTCAAATATTGTTAATAGATAATCTTGATCATAAACCCACAATTCATCGATCTCAACAAACACACCGCAAAAAGAAGATTACATCAAATAGATCTCCACAAGAGAGGGGGAGAACATTGTATTGAGATCCAAAAAGAGAGAAGAAGCCATCTAGCAACTAACTATGGACCCGAAGGTCTAAAAGTAAACTACTCACACTTCATCGGAGGGGCTATGGTGATGATGTAGAAGCCCTCCGTGGTGGATTCCCCTTCCGGCGGAGCTCCGGAATAGGCCCCAAGATGGGATCTCGTGGATACAGAAGGTTGCGGTGGTGGAATTAGGGTTTTGGCTCTATATCTGATCGTTTGGGGGTACGTAGGTATATATAGGAGGAAGGAGTACGTCGGTGGAGCAGCAGGGGCCCACGAGGCAGGGGCGCGCCCACCCTCGTGGCCACCTCCCTTCTTTCTTGACGTGTGGTCCAAGTCTCCTGGATCATGTTCGGTGAGAAAATCACGTTTCCGAAGGTTTCATTCCGTTTGGACTCTGTTTGATATTCCGTTTCTTCGAAACACTGAAATAGGCAAAAAACAACAATTCTGGGCTGGGCCTCCGGTTAATAGGTTAGTCCCAAAAGTAATATAAAAGTTGAAAATAAAGCCCAATATGATCCAAAACAGTAGATAATATAGCATGGAGCAATCAAAAATTATAGATACGTTGGAGACGTATCAGGCATCCCCAAGCTTAATTCCTGCTCGTCCTCGAGTAGGTAAATGATAAAAAAAGAATTTTCGATGCGGAGTGCTACTTGGCATAATTTCAATGTAACTCTTCTTAATTGTGGTATGAATATTCAGATCCGAAAGATTCAAGACAAAAGTTCATATTGACATAAAAATAATAATACTTCAAGCATACTAACAAAGCAATTATGTCTTCTCAAAATAACATGGCCAAAGAAAGTTATCCCTACAAAATCATATAGTCTGGCTATGCTCTATCTTCACCACACAAAGTATTTAAATCATTCAAAACCCCGATGACAAGCAAAGCAATTGTTTCATACTTTTGACATTCTCAAAACTTTTTCAATCTTCACGCAATACATGTGCGTGAGCCATGGATATAGCACTATATGTGGAATAGAATGGTGGTTGTGGAGAATACAAAAAGATGGGAAGATAGTCTCACATCAACTAGGCGTATCAACGGGCTATGGAGATGCCCATCAATAGATATCAATGTGAGTGAGCAGGGATTGACATGCAACGGATGCACTAGAGCTGTAAGTATATGAAAGCTCAACAAAAGAAACTAAGTGGGTGTGCATCCAACTCGCTTGCTCGAAGACCTAGGGCATTTTGAGGAATCCCATCATTGGAATATACAAGCCAAGTTCTATAATGAAAAATTTCCACTAGTATATGAAATTGACAAAATGAGAGACTCTCTATCATGAAGATCTTGGTGCTACTTTGAAGCACAAGTGTGGTAAAAGGATAGTAACATTGTCCCTTCTCTCTTTTTATCTCAATTTTTTTATTTGGGCCTTTTCTCTTTTTTTATGGCCTCTTTTTCCTTTTTTTTCGTCCGGAGTCTCATCCCGACTTGTGGGGGAATCATAGTCTCCATCATCCTTTCCTCACTTGGGACAATGCTCTAAAAAATGATGATCATCACACTTTTATTTTCTTACAACTCAACAATTAAAACTCGATACTTAGAACAAAATATGACTCTATATGAATGCCTCCGTGATGTCTGGGATATGCAATGAATCAAGAGTGACATGTATGAAAGAATTATGAACGGTGGCTTTGCCACAAATACGATATCAACTACATGATCATGCTAGCAATATGACAATGATGGAGCGTGTCATAATAAACGGAATGGTGGAAAGTTGCATGGCAATATATCTCGGAATGGCTATGGAAATACCATGATAGGTAGGTATGGTGGCTGTTTTGAGGAAGGTATATGGTGGGTGTATGATACCGGCGAAAAGTGTGCGGTATTAGAGAGGCTAACAATGGTGGAAGGAAGAAAAGTGCGTATAATCCATGGACTCAACATTAGTTATGAAGAACTCATATACTTATTGCAAAAATCTACAAGTTATCAAAGCAAAGTATTACGCGCATGCTCCTAGGGGGATAGATTGGTAGGAAAATACCATCACTCGTCCCCGACCGCCACTCGTAAGGAAGACAATCAATAAATAAATCATGCTCCGACTTCATCACATAACGGTTCACCATACGTGCATTCTATGGGAATCACAAACTTTAACACAAGTATTTCTCAAATTCACAACTACTCAACTAGCATGACTCTAATATCACCATCTTCATATCTCAAAACAATTATCAAGCATCAAACTTTTCTTAGTATTCAACGCACTCAAAATAAAGTTTTACACATCTTGAATACCATGAATATTATTATTAAGCAAATTACCATGCTATTTAAGACTCTCAAAATAATCTAAGTGAAGCATGAGAGATCAATAGTTTCTATAAAACAAATCCACCACCGTGATCTAAAAGATATAAGTGAAGCACTAGAGCAAAACTATATAGCTCAAAAGATATAAGTGAAGCACATAGAGTATTCTAACAAATTCCAAATCATGTATGGCTCTCTCAAAAGGTGTGTACAGCAAGGATGATTGTGGTAAACTAAAAATCAAAGACTCAAATCATACAAGACGCTCCAAGCAAAACACATATCATGTGGTGAATAAAAATATAGCTCCAAGTAAAGTTACCGATGGAAGTAGACGAAAGAGGGGGTGCCTTCCGGGGAATCCCCAAGCTTTAAATTTTTTGTGTCCTTAGATTATCTTGGGGAGCTGTTGCCACTCCTTGTTCCATAATCCATCAAAAGATTTCACCCAAAACTTGAAAACTTCACAACACAAAACTCAACAGAAATCTCGTGAGCTCCGTTAGCGAAAGAAAACAAAAGACCACTTCAAGGTACTGTAATGAACTCATTCTTTATTTATATTGGTGTTAAACCTACTTTATTCCAACTTCTCTATGGTTTATAAAATATTTTAATAACCATTGATTCATCAAAATAAGCAAACAACACACGAAAAACAGAATCTGTCAAAAACAGAACAGTCTGTAGTAATCTGTAACTAACCCAAACTTCTGGAACTCCAAAACTTCAGCCAAAATAGGAAGACCTAGGCAATTTGTTTATTGATCATCATCAATTGGAATCACTATTTTATCACGTTCTGGTGATTTTTAACAATTGTTTTCGTGAACAGAAAGTTTCGTGAAATTACAGCAAGATCAAATAACTATCATCCAAGAAGATCCTATAGGTTTAACTTGGCACAAACACTAATTAAAACATAAAACCACATCTAAACATAAGGTATATGGATTATTTATTCCTAAACAGAAGCAAAAGCAAAAAAAACTAAAAATAAAATTGGGTTGCCTCCCAACAAGCGCTATCGTTTAACGCCCCTAGCTAGGCATAAAAGCAAGGATAGATCTAGATATTGCCATCTTTGGAAGGCAATTCTTCAATGAGGCATATACCATCCTTAGGAATTTATTTCTTTTTAGTAATTATCAAAATTCTAGGCACAAGACCAAAAAATTCATTCGTAGCAAATGGTTCCTTAATGATAGCAAAAAGATCGGGATGAATACTTATAGATTTAAGATCCGCAGTTTCCTTACTAGAGGATTCACCCTTGTTTTGAGGAACATACATAAGCTTGGAAATTTTAGCGGGTGGACTTGGAGTATTCTTTACGGAAGAAAAAGCGGTTCCCAAGTTGGTAATGATACCCTCAAGTTTATCGATTCTAGTGGAATCTTGATTTATTCTCTCATTAACCATGGGTTCCTTCTCCTTAATATTTTTCAAAGTTACTCCTACCTTAGATCCATATTGGGTAATTTGATTGTGGATCTTTTTATCTAGATTTTCAATTAACTCAACGGTAGCAACTTTATTTTCAATAGTTTCAAGTCTTTGCATTACATGCTCCAAAGTTAACATAGTTCCATTAACCAAAAGAGGTGGTGAGCCAAATAAATCTATCATAGCATTATAAGAATCAAAAGTATGGCTATCAAGAAATTCCTCCGTAATGGTATAAAGGATATATCTATACCAAGGATTAGCACCCACATAAAAATTGCGGAGAAGAACTGAAGTAGATTGCTTCCTGGTAGATCTATTTTGAGCATTGCAAATTCTATACCAAGCATCTTTTAGATTTTCTCCCTCCCTTTGCTTAAAATTTAGAACTTCATGATGACAAGGCAAGCGAGAAAAGGGCAAACGGAAAAGAGAGGGCGAATAAAATGGCAAGGGTGAAGTGGGGGAGAGGAAAACGAGAGCAAATGGCAAATAATGTAATGCGAGAGATAAGGGATTGTGATGGGTACTTGGTATGTTGACTTTTGCGTAGACTCCCCGGAAATGGCGCCGGAAATTCTTTTTGCTACCTCTTGAGCACTGCGTTGGATTTCCCCGAAGAGGAAAGGATGATGCAGCAAAGTAGAGTAAGTATTTCCCTCAGTTTTTGAGAACCAAGGTATCAATCCAGTAGGAGGCTACGCGCGAGTCCCTCGTACCTACACAATGCAAATAACTCCTCGCAACCAACACAAATAGGGGTTGTCAATCCCTTCACGGTCACTTACGAGAGTGAGATCTGATAGAGATGACAGATAATATTTTTGGTATTTTTGGTATAGAGATGCAAAGTAAAATAAAAGGCAAAGTAAAAAAGCAAAGCAATAATAAAGTGATGGAATATTAATATGATATAGATAGACCCGGGGGCCATAGGTTTCACTTGTGGCTTCTCTCAAAAGCATAAGTATTCAACAGTGGGTGAACAAATTACTGTTGAGCAATTGACAGAATTGAGCATAGTTATGAGAATATCTAGGTATGATCATGTATATAGGCATCACGTCCGAGACAAGTAGACCGACTCCTGCCTACATCTACTACTATTACTCCACTCATCGACCGCTATCCAAAGATGCATCTACAGATTAAGTTCAAGAAAAGCGAGTAATGCCTTAAGCAAGATGACATGATGTAGAGGATAAATTCATGCAATATGATAAAAACCCCATCTTGTTATCCTCGATGGCAACAATACAATCGTGCCTTGCTGCCCCTCATCACTCGGAAAGGACACGCAAGATTGAACCCAAAGCTAAGCACTTCTCCCATTGCAAGAAAAACCAATCTGGTAGGCCAAACCAAACTGATAATTCGAAGAGACTTGCAAAGATAACCAATCATACATAAAAGAATTCAGAGGAGATTCAAATATTGTTAATAGATAATCTTGATCATAAACCCACAATTCATCGGTCTCAACAAACACACCGCAAAAAGAAGATTACACCGAATAGATCTCCACGAGAGAGGGGGAGAACATTGTATTGAGATCCAAAAAGAGAGAAGAAGCCATCTAGCTACTAACTATGGACTCGAAGGTCTGAAGTAAACTACTCACACTTCATCGGAGGTGCTATGGTGATGATGTAGAAGCCCTCCGTGGTGGATTCCTTCCCACGTGAGCTCCTAACAGGCCCCAAGATGGGATCTCATGGATAAAGAAGGTTGCGGCGGTGGAATTAGGTTTTTGGCTCCGTATCTGATCGTTTGGGGGTACATAGGTATATATAGGAGGAAGGGGTACACCGGTGGAGCAACGGGGGGCCCACGAGGCAGGGGGCACGCCCCCCACCCTCGTGGCCACCTCCCTTCTTTCTTGAGTGGGGTCCAAGTCTCCTGAATCATATTCGGTGAGAAAATCACGTTCCCGAAGGTTTCATTCCGTTTGGACTCCGTTTGATATTCCGTTTCTTCGAAACACTGAAATAGGAAAAAAACAGGAATTCTGGGCTGGGCCTTCGGTTAATAGGTTAGTCCCAAAAGTTATACAAAAGTGGAAAATAAAGCCCAATATGGTCCAAAACAGTAGATAATATAGCATGGAGCAATCAAAAATAATAGATACGTTGGAGACGTATCAGGGCCCCATACTTATCTCTCTCTTAATGCAGGAAGGAAAGGAAGAACAAAACAAAAGCGGCGTGCGCTCCTGCGGCAGTTCGTGAGGATGGACCCATGGCGCTCTCCTGGGCTCAGCCAGACCCCTCCTCGCGCTTCACTAGGGCACGGCGACAAGATGACCCGGTGCCTCCCTCGAAGCGGGCGCGGCAGTGCGGCGGCGTGGCAGTTGGCCCTAGTCGCCGATACGTCTCCGTCGTATCTATAATTTTTTATTGTTCCATGCCAATATTCTACAACTTTTATATACTTTTGGCAAGTTTTTATACTATTTTTGGGAATAACATATTGATCCAGTGCCCAGTGCCAGTTCCTGTTTGTTGCATGTTTTATGTTTCGCAGAAACCCAATATCAAACGGAATCCAAACGGGATAAAAATGACGGAGAATTATTTTGGAATATTTGTGATTTTTGGGAGGAAGAATCAATAAGTATGTGAGTTCTCACCCTTCCATCATTGCTAGCCTCTTCGGTACGCAATAAGTATGTGAGTTCTTTATGACTAATGTTGAGTCCATGGATTATACGCACTCTCACCCTTCCATCATTGCTAGCCTCTTCGGTACCGTGCATTGCCCTTTCTCACCTCGAGAGTTGGTGCAAACTTCACGAGCATCCAAACCCCATGATACGATACGCTCTATCACACATAAGCCTCATTATATCTTCCTCAAAACAGCCACCATACCTACCTATCATGGCATTTCCATAGCCATTCCAAGATATATTGCCATGCAACTTCCATCATCATCGTATACATGATTTGAGCATTTATTGTCATATTGATTTGCATGATCGTAAGATATCTAGCATGATGTTTTCATGGCTTGTCCGTTTTTTATGTCATTGCTACGCTAGATCATTGCACATCCCGCACATCACGGAGGCATTCATATAGAGTCATATCTTTGTTCTAGTATCGAGTTGTAAATAAATAAAAGTGTGATGATCATCATTATTAGATCATTGCCCCAGTGAGGAAAGGATGATGGAGACTATGATTCCCCCACAAGTCGGGATGAGACTCCGAACGAAAAAAAATTAAAAAAGGGAAAGGCCAAAAAAAGAGAAGGCCCAAATAAAAGAAAAAAAAGAAAAAAAATGAGAGAAAAAGAGAGAAGGGGCAATGTTACTATCCTTTTACCACACTTATGCTTCAGAGTAGCACCATGTTCTTCATAAAGAAAGTATCCTATGTTGTCACTTTCATTTACTAGTGGGAATTTTCATTATAGAACTTGGCTTGTATATTCCAACGATGGGCTTCCTCAAATGCCCTAGGTCTTCATGAGCAAGCAAGTTGGATGCACACCCACTTAGTTTCTTTTGTTGAGCTTTCATACACTTTTAGCTCTTAGTGCATCCGTTGCATGGCAATCCCTACTCCTCGCATTGACATCAATTGATGGGCATCTCCATAGCCCGTTGACTAGCCATGTCGATGTGAGACTTTCTCCTTTTTTGTCTTCTCCACATAACCTCCATCATTATATTCTATTCCACCTATAGTGTTATATCCATGGCTCACGCTCATGTATTGCGTGAAATTTGAAAAGGTTTGAGAAATGTCAAAAGTATGAAACAATTGCATGGCTTGTCATCGAGGTTGTGCATGATGTGAATATTTTGTGTGGTGAAGATGGAGCATAGCCAGACTATATGATTTTGTAGGGATGAGCTTTCTTTGGCTATGTTATTTCAATAAGACATAATTGCTTGGTTGGTATGCTTGAAGTATTATTGTTTTTATGTCAAAGGATAGACTATTGCTTTGAATTACTCGTGTCTTAATATTCATGCCATGATTAGACATATGATCAAGATTATGCTAGGTAGCATTCCACATCAAAAATTATCTTTTTTATAATTTACCTACTCGAGGACGAGCAGGAATTAAGCTTGGGGATGCTGATACGTCTCCGTCGTATCTATAATTTTTGATTGTTCCTTGCCAATATTCTATAACTTTTATATACTTTTGGCAAGTTTTTATACTATTTTTGGGAATAACATATTGATCCAGTGCCCAGTGCCAGTTCATGTTTGTTGCATGTTTTATGCTTCGCATAGACCCAATATCAAACGGAATCCAAACGGGATAAAAACGGACGGAGAATTATTTTGGAATATTTGTGATTTTTGGAAGGAAGGTGGCCACGAGATAGGGGCCCACCACCCCTCCAGGGGGGCGTGGCCCCCACTCTCGTGGGCCACCCGTAAGGCGGTTGATGCTCTTCTTTTGCCGCAAGAAAGCTAATTTTACGAGAAAAAACTGGGCGAAGGTTTCAGGCCAATCGGAGTTACGGATCTCTATATATACACGAAACGGTGAAACAGAGCCAGGAGAGAACGCAGAAACAGAGAGATAGATCCAATCTCGGAGGGGCTCTCGCCCCTCCCATGCCATGGGAGCCAAGGACCAGAGGGGAAACCCTTCTCCCATCTAGGGAGGGGGTCAAGGAAGAAGAAGAAGGGGGCCTCTCTCCCCCTTGCTTCTGGTGGCGCCGGAGCGCTGCCGGGGGCCATCATAATCACAGCGATCTTCACCAACACCGCCGTCATCTTCACCAACATCTCCATCACCTTCCCCCTTCTATATTCAGCGATCCACTCTCCCGCAACCCGATGTACCCTCTACTTGAACATGGTGCTTTATGCTTCATATTTTTTTCCAATGATGTGTTGCCATCCTATGATGTCTGAGTAGATTTTCGTTGTCCTATCGGTGATTGATGAATTGCTATGATTGGTTTGAGTTGCATGTTTTATTATTGGTGCTGTCCTATTGTGCCCTCCGTGTCGCACAGGCATGAGGGATTCCCGTTGTAGGGTTTGCAATATGTTTATGATTTGCTTATGGTGGGTTGCGTGATTGACTGAAACACAAACCCGAGTAAGTAGGTTGTTTGCATATGGGATAAAAGGGGACTTGACGCTTTAACGCTATGGTTGGGTTTTACCTTAATGAATCTTTAGTAGTTGCGGATGCTTGCTAGAGTTCCAATCATAAGTGCATAGAATTCCAAGTAAGGGATGATATGTTAGCTTATGCCTCTCCCTCAAATAGAATTGCAATATTGATTACCGGTCTAGTAACATAGTCAATTGCTTAGGGGCAATTCCACAACTCCTACCACCACTTTTCCACACTCGCTATATTTACTTTATTGCTTCTTTATCTAAACAGCCCCTAGTTTATATTTACGCGTTCTTTACTTTCTTGCAAACCTATCCTTTCACACCTACAAAGTCCTTCTAGTTTCATACTTGTTCTAGGTAAAGTAAACGTTAAGCGTGCGTAGAGTTGTATCGGTGGTCGATAGAACTTGAGGGAATATTTGTTCTACCTTTAGCTCCTCGTTGGGTTCGACACTCTTACTTATCGAAAACTGTAGCGATCCCCTATACTTGTGGGTTATCACCGCCGCTGATGGAGCTTTCGCCAAAAGAAGAGTCACCGTAGCTGGCCGAGCCATGGCCAGCGCCAAGGGCAAGCCCGCCTTCACTTTCGTCGCGGCCATCGCCAAGGCTAAGCACCTCACCGCCATCGTTGTCCTCAGGGCAGCACCTGACGCGGCGACTATTTTCCCCGAACACCCTCACATAGAGGGTCGCGTGGCCGTCGTACTTGAAGTGGAGGGTGCACCGCCGGCCCAGGCCGCGTGCGCAGGCAAACGTCTGCCAGCCACGGGCCAGAGCTGCGTTGCCTGCGACAGAGACCTCAACCGCGACCCATGAAGCCTTGCTGTAGCAGCCATCCGCCTACAGCCAGAGACCTCCTGGACCTGTGGCCGGTAGCTCGCCGACGAAGAAGCATGGGAGCTGAAGCCAGGTGTCGGCCGGGTTCTCCGACCACACGACGAACTCCGGCAGCACCTCCGCCGAGTGGAAACACGGCCGCCGCGCCTCCCTTCATCGATGGGACTGTCACGACCTGGGCGACTCCCACCGCGCGAAGAGGTGCCGAGGCGGCCGCGTGGGGCCACGGCAGGGCTCGCGGTGTGCTTGTGTGGGCGGCCGCACCCCCTCTTGGGCGGCGGCGAACTAGGCCCCTCCTGGTGGGCCTTCCCCTTCTCTGCGGCCGAGAACCTCTTCACAGGCGCCATGGGAGTCTCTACTAGCAATGAAGCAAGGGAGAAGTAGCGAGCGGTGCAGGAAGAGATGAGCAACGGGGGCTCCGCCCCCTTCTCATTTGTAGCGGGAGAAGGCTAACCGGCGATCCCCGCGATCACAGGTAATGATGATTTTTCTCTGCATGCAGCAGGGACTCGTCAAGTCGGGAAGTTGCCGAGGCATTATGGGGAAGCGGAGACGCCCACATCCAATCAATCGCCACACGTCAAGTGGGGCCGCAGGCTGTTGGGGCCCGTGGCGCTCCGCACTTGCCCCTTGGCTTTGCCTTGAAGCCAAGTCCGAGCGCGCCTTGGGCCCGGGGGCTACTGTCGGCGTCCTGGGAACGGGGGTCCCCAGACTTGCCTGCCTGCAGCCCATGGCGTGGCCCCACTAGCGGCCCTATACGGCCCATCTTCAGTAGCAAACACCCAAGACCCTCATGAGGAGCCAAGCCTCGCGAGGCGGACTCCACAAGACCTCCTCGAGGGCGGCCTCACCAGGATGGCTCGCGAGGGCCGGAGAGATCAAGGCAAGGGGCACCTCATGAGGTTCCTATGACGCAAGCCATGACGACTGTGGCCTAGCGGGTGCCAGGCGGGCGCGAGCGCGCGCAGTGTCCTCATTTCCTCTTTGGTGCTAAAGAGGAAAGCGCAGGCGAGGGGTCCCGAGGCATCATGCAAAGGTTGCCATATCGATGCAACGAGACCAAGACCAGCAGGACGGCAGGACGGAGGTCACCGTGGAGCCCAAGACGGCATCACCACGAGAGCCTTTGGCAGGCGAAAACCACCTTTAGTCAGGATAAACTATACTAGTTGTCTCCCTTTGAATTTGGCCGTTGTGGGATCCCTTCCCGCTCAATATTTGGGAAGAGGATCAGGGCCTCTATAAATAGGACTAGCCACAACCATAGCTAGGAGATCGATTCGACACACACAAGCTCACCAAGCACAAGAGCACCTCTCCTCAGGAGGCTGTTCTTCCCTTGTAACTGTTCATCCTCAGCCCAAGATGCAATCCACCATACCACACCGGAGTAGGGTATTACACCACATCGGTGGCCCGAACCAGTATAAACTCCCCTGTCTCTCGTTCTTTGGGTTCGTTGAGCTAGGCCTTGCGATCGTTGAGAGAGCGGACTCGGGAGAGAGATCTTCTTGCGCATCCCCGTGTTCGAACCTCAAGGGTTTGCCGGAACCCAAAATCCGACAACGTGCCCTTCTCCTGGGTCCCCGGGACCCAGGTGATGCACCCAGAAATGGCGTCCCCTGGTTGGATGCGAGGATAGAAGTAGTGGTGGAACAGCGTCATGCTGGGGAGCACTCCGGCAAAGCCCTCATAGAGATGGGCGAAGAAGGCCATGTACGCCACGTCATTCGGCATAAAATCGAGGAGGTGAAAGCCGTAGGTGTGCATGATGTCATTGAATAAATCAGAGAAAGGGGGGCAGAGCCTGCAGGAAAAGTAATGGACGAAGAAGGGGTACCAATTTGGGCCGGCCTTGGCGAAATCGGAGGGGACAATGCGCGTGGCGGGGTGCCTCGTCGTCTCCCTCCCCCACAGGGGCAAGAAGTAGTCCTTGAGGTGGACCGCATCGACCGTCGATGGGAAGTAGGCGAACTGCGTCCGCAGCACCGCCAATTCGCTCTCTGGCGCCTCCTTCTCCCTGGCGCCCCCTTGCCTGTCTTGGGCGCCATGGCGGCTAGAGGGGGGTGAGAGATTGAGAGCAACGAGGGCGCGGCGGCAGCAAGCAAGGGCAAGAGCTTGAGGAATAAGAAGGGGGTGACAGTTCCGAGATTGGGGAGGGCGCAGAGGGTAAATGAGCAGTGCCCTAGCGGTTTTCCCTTTTTATGGGGAAAACGCGGGCCACCTCTTTACCATTTACCGCAACGTGACGCAGGCGTGCTGCAACCACCCCACGCACGACCGCCACGTCACACATTCAACACGGGTCGTGGGGAAGCGCAACTGGCGAGGGAGTTACTGCGGTAAAACTCCTCCGCGCGCACGCCCGTGCATCGTTCTGGGCCTACCCCAATAACGCTCCGCGCTTATATGTGGCCCAGGCCCGGGGCTCTTGTCGGTGTACAAAAGTAGGGGTCCCTTTTTGTACCCCTTTACTTGTGCGCGGGCAGTCACAGCCACATGCCCGCAGCCACGCTTGGCGGGGCAGAGGAAACAAAGACACAAGACCACGAGAGCAGCGCCAAGCCAGAGGCACGAGGGGCAAAGGGACAAGGTGAGCTCTCCCCGGCAAGAGCCTTGCCGAGGCAGCTTACATAGCCCCAGCAAGAGCCTTGCCGGGGCAACTTGCCCAACACCAATGGGGCCGCCACCCTTGAGTCTAAAAGTTCCAACGCCATCAACCACATTGGAACCAAGGCTCGGGAGGCACCTCCATGGTGGCATGTAGATCTTTGTGAAGACCAAGAACATGCAATACTAGATGAGAACCAGAAGACGGACACTCTTGCCGGGGACATCTGCGGGGCCGCAGCCAGGCCCCCACCTGCCAAGGCTCTACCGCTGTTCCAACACAACAGTCAACCCACCAACAAGGCAGGCACCTGCGTGGCGACGTGCAGCTTCCAGGCCAACTCAGCAAGCACCTGCGTGGTGGCATGCAGATCTTCGTGAAGACTCTGCCACCGCGCCAGCTCAGCAGCCTGCCAGCCTACATGGCGCTGCATGCCTTGTTGGCCTGGATGCGTGTCGGAGCAAGGCGAAGCGGCGACGGATGGGACAGGCTTCGTTGCCGTCCCCGATAAAGCGAGAGGACACCTAAGTAGGGCATTAATGTGTTTTGTCCTATGATGTCAGGCGATAAGCTTGTACACCGTACAACTTTCCACCTCCTGTGTGCCACTGTGGCAGCCCCTTTTGACTATAAAAGGAGGCCCGTGGCTTACTGAGAGAGGATTCGGACTTCTTGGACCCTGCACGCTTTGTAGCTAGTCGAAGAACACAAGATAAACACAAACCAGTAGGAGTAGGGTATTACGCATCACTTGCAGCACGAACCTGGATAAATCTCGCGTGTTGATCTCTTAAACCCGCTCTTTCCAGAGCCCCGCACCCGCCGACCGTAGAAGGGATTCCCCATGATCCCATAGATGTCATTTCCACCAACACAATAACAGGTGTAGGTGTCGCAAATTTACTCATAACAGAAGGTGAATCAAGTGCAAAGCTAGATGGTAGTTCCTTACCTCCCCTCGTAGTTGAGGGAAAAATCTTGGTTCTTTCATCTTTCAAGTTCCTCATAGTGATCAATAGATATAAATCCCAAGTGACTCAAATAATATAGCTATGCTCCCCGGCAACGGCGCCAGAAAATAGTCTTGATAACCCACAAGTATAGGGGATCACAACAGTTTTCGAGGGTAGAGTATTCAACCCAAATTTGTTGATTTGGCACAAGGGGAGCCAAAGAATATTCTCAAGTATTAGCAGTTGAGTGGTCAATTCGACCACAGCTGAAAGACTTAATATCTGCAGCAAAGTATTTAGTAGTAAAGTAGTATGGAAGTAATGGTAACGGCGGCAAAAGTAACAGTAGCAGTTTTTGTAGCAATCATAACAGTGGCAACGGAAAAGTAACTAAGCAAAGATCAATATGTGAAAACCTCGTAGGCAATGGATCAATGATGGATAATTATGTCGGATGCGATTCCTCATGCAACAGTTATAACATAGGGTGACACAGAGCTAGCTCCTGTTCATCAACGTAATGTAGGCATGTATTCTGAATATAGTCATACATGCTTATGGAATAGAACTTGCATGACATCTTTTGTCCTAACCTCCCGTGGTAGTGGGGTCCTATTGGAAACTAAGGGATATTAAGGCCTTCTTTTAATAGAGTACCGGACCAAAGCATTACCACTTAGTGAATACATGAACTCCTCAAACTACGATCATCACCGGGAGTGGTCCTGATTATTGTCGCTTCAGGGTTGCCGAATTATAACACATAGTAGGTGACTATTGACTTGCAAGACAGGATCAAGAACTCACATATATTTATGAAAACATAATAGGTTCAGATCTGAAATCATGGAACTCGGGCCCTAGTGACAAGCATTAAGCATAGCAAAGTCATACCAACATCAATCTTAGAACATAATGGATACTAGGGATCAAACCGTAACAAAACTAATATCAGGCAAGACATCACCTTATAGAATTTATAATAATATCATTGCAATCGTGCTTTTCATTCGAGGAGCTATCGTGCATCACCTTATAAATTTCTTCTTTTAACACTTTATCACAATTTTCAGATTCACGAATTTCAGGCAAGACATCATAGAGATAATCAAGTGCACTCAAACCACTAGTAATTGGTTCAACATAATTGGACCTTTTGAAAATATTAGCAAGTGGATGAAGATCCATATGTCTTTAATTTTCCTAGTTCTTTTTCTAGTTTTTGGTGTGTTGACATGAAGGAAAAAACCAAGCAAATGAGCAAACAAGCAAAAAGGCAAACGAAAAATATTTTTGTATTTTTCTGTGAAAACGTCTTAGAAGTGGGGGAGATGAAAATGAGAGGAAAATGGGAAATAATGTAAATGCATCTAATGATTCTGCATCTACTACTATTACTCCACCCATCGACCGCTATCTAGCATGCATCTAGAGTATTAAGTTCATAAAGAACGGAGTAACACCTTAAGTAAGATGACATGATGTAGACAAAGTAAACTCATGCATGAATAAACCCCATCTGTTTATCCTTAATGAGAACGATACAAATACGTGTTTTGTCCCTTTCTGTCACTGGGATATAGATCACCGCAAGATTGAATCATCACAAAGCACCTCTCCCATTGCAAGAAAAATCAATCTAGTTGGCCAAACCAAATCAACAGATTGAAGAGAAATACAAAGCTAAAATAATCTTGCATAAAAGAGTTAAGAGAAGACTCAAATGATATTCGTTGATAATATGATCATAAAGTCACAATTCATCGTGTCTCAACAAACACACTGCAAAAAGTGATTACATCGAATACATCTCCAACAACATTGAGGAGAACATTGTATTGAAGATCAAAGAGAGAGAATAAGCCATCTAGCTACTAACTATGGACCCGTAGGTTTGTGGTAATCTACTCACACATGATCGGAAGGGCAGCAAGGTTGATTCCCCCTCTGGCAGAGTGCTAGAAAAGGCCTCCAGATGGGATCTCTCGGGAACATAAGTTAGCAGCAGCGGAAAAAGTATTTCGGGTGGCTCTCTATTGGTTTCCCGATTTTTTGAGAATTTATAAAGGCGGAATTAGGTCAAAAGGGTGAACATGGGCCCCGCAAGCCATCAGGGCATGCCTACCCCCCTAGGCGTACCCTGGTGCCTCGTGGGCCCTTCCTTCATCTTCTGGCCCTGTCCCGAAGCTTCCAGGGTCTCTTTTGTCTAGAAAAAAATCTAAAAAAAGTTTCGTGGCATTTGGACTTCGTTTGGTACTCATATTCTAGAAAACCAAAACAGGCAAAAAACATCAACTGGCACTGGACTAAGTTAATAGGTTCGTTCCAAATAATGATACATGATTGCTTGTAATTGCATATAAAACATCCAAGATTGACACTATAATAGCACGGAATAATCAAAAAATATAGGTACGTTGCACTACAAAAAAAGACACATCCGTGACATTTTGGGCCGAACGAATTTTTTTTCTATCATACATATGACACTTCTATGACGATAATTGTGACAAAACCCGGTATCATCATAGATGTGGTGGGCTCCTACTTCTATGACAAAAAATCATGACAGAAAATGGACTTTTCATCCTGTGCGGGTCGGAGACGCAGCTGCATGACATTCTTTGGGCCGTCCATGACGGAAAAAACCGTGGTAGAAGCGAGGGCGAGGAAAATTTCGGGGAGTTCCCGGTTACGGTGGGAGGTCGGGGCCGAAGCGATGCGCTGCTTTCTCTCATACACGTACGCTGCAGTGTGCGCGGCGTTAGCTCTAATCAACCCGAAGCGAGGCGTTGGGCTCTAATCGAACCCGAAGCGATTGCTGCAGTTACGCGCCATCGAACCCGGAGCGATCGATCGATGGCTGTTAACTGAACCCGCTCGAGCGATTCCTTCGCTACTGCCGGAGTCGCTGGAGGATCACCACCGCCTGCTAGTCTCGGAGGAGGACGGCAGCGTATTCCTCTTGATCGTGGGCACCGGCGAGGCCTGCATAGGCCGCCGCCCCGTCTCTGTAATGTGCGTCAGGGGCGACGCCGTTGACGCTGACACTGGCACGAGGCCGATGTACGGGTGCGTGGTCAGTGTTACTACCCCTCCGCGTCGCGTGGGCGGCGACACCGGCCTCATCGAACGGACTTGGACTCTGGGGAGCTGGGAGTATCCCGCCAATGTGGACTTGGAAAACCCATGGCATCCTTTACCCGCCGATGCGGTGCACGGGGACTCCAAGGAGGTTCACCTGGACATACGCATTATCAAGTTAAATGTTGATCATTAGTCTTCGCCAATGTAATCCGCTGTCTAAGCATGTGGAGACTTCCATGCAGGATCTTGCTCTATTGGAGTATCATGCATGAATAAAAGTGTATCCGCTATGGTTTAGTCTAGAATCTTCCATGTATGAATTTTTTACTACAAAGATCGGTGAAAGACTTACGATGAACCATTTCTTACATCTCATCTGCCCGCTTGCAAGTCATCTTGATTTAATCCCTCCGTCTAGGTGTATAAGGGCATGGTTAATATTACTTAATAGTATAGCCAACTGTTGACTATAAGAAAGTGCCATGTCATCTGTAGCCAACATGTATAACAATCGATACTCAAAAACTAGTTCTTAAAGATCATTTCTTGCAAAGCACCATAAGTGTTATTTCTTCACAAGTTTTGGATGCAGGTTGAATAGTTGAACGCTTATGTTTGCAAAGGATACATTTTTATCTATTTCACCCGGATGTTTGTAAGCTACTACTACCAGCGCGGGTTTTTTTGAATTTTTTCAAAAAAATATTTTGATTTTTTCCCTAATTTTTAAATTTCTGAATTATTTTAACCTCAAATCTCTAATCACCCCTCATCGCTCCTCAATTTAATCTCTAATCACGCCTCATCATTCCAAATCATCTAACTTCCCGGACGGTCACCCATCCTCTCACTACTCCTGCATCGAGCACGCTTAACTTCCGGGTTCTATTCTCCCTCGTTTCCAAGTCTGCACTTGTTGTTTTCCTGACAATAGTAAGATGTCAATCCTATTAACCACAGGAATTTAGCTTGAGCATGAAGTCACACATTTCACTATTTGAGTTTGAAACTATTGTTCTAAAAAATTAGTAACACTAATATTTCTTGAATAATTAGTTTGACCACAGTTTGACCATAGTTTGACCACGGTTTGGCCATAGTTTGACCAGATTTGACCAAAATTCAAAAAACTAAAAAAATTATTTAGTAACACCAATATTCTAGAATAATTAGTTTGACCATTGTTTGACCACAATTTGACCACACAGTTTGAAATTTTTTCGATTTTTTCCACTCTAGATCTTAAAAGCCCCGTAACTTTTTTCTGTTAGGTTTTTGAGGATATTGAAAATGATTAACGGGGTTCACCCCATTAAATTTGGATGTAACTTTTCGAGTAGATGATTTTTCATATAAAAAACTTTTTCATCCGAGTTAGTATGCAAAAGTTATGCCCATTTTTACAAATTCTCGAGAGATTTTGCAAATAAAGTCGAAATTCATATTTGCAAATTTTCCCAACAACTAGACCACATATCACATGGGAAACTTATTTTCTTTTATTTTTTTGACATTTTCATCATTTTCTTTTATTTTTTTTAAACTGAAAAGGCGATTCACTGGGGGGTGTAGAGTTTGAAAATGGGACCTTTGGTAGTAGCGCGGTTTTTTACCCCCTCGCTACTACTATGGCACCACTTAGTAGTAGCGAGGGCTAAAAACCAACGCTACTGCTATCAAACTTAGTAGTAGCGAGGTTTTAGAAACCCGCTACTACTATGGCATGTCCCGGGGCACGGTAGAGACCGCTTAGTAGTAGCGAGGTTAAAAACCCGCTCATCGCAATCAACTTAGTAGTAGCGAGGTTTAAAACCTGCGCTCTTTGGTAATAGCGATAGCGAGGGTTTTTAACCCTCACTACTAGTAACTTTCTGTGTATAGGCTTTTCCCTAGTAGTGGCATGTCACCTAAAATTATATCATTCAAAACTATGTTCAAATACGAATCCAACGATATAGTTTTTGTTGACATGCACTAACATTTTGTCATTTAAATCTTCACTCAAATTCAATGGGGGACTAATATACCACGACCGATGTAGTACTCCTACAAGTGTAGAGGGCGGTGCTGCACGGGAGTCTCACCTCTCACCCCGCTCGTGGCCAAGCAAGAAAGCCGTCATATCACAAAACCCAACCACTCCCAGTAATAAGTGGCCTGGTAAAATAAACGGACAAGCAACCATTACATCCCTCCGTCTTTTTTGCATTTCATCTCTCTGCATTTACTTTCTCCGGTTCATCTCGTACACTCGATCCCTAGCTACTACTCCTAGGGCCAGTTCTTTTGGCGGCTTCCCCAGCTTTTCCCACAAGACTAGTCACAGTGGAGAGTAACAATAAGGCGCCTCACTCATTTATTTGGGCTTCTAAACTACTACTCCGTCCTGGTTTATTCCTCACCATTGTAATTTGTGCTAAATTTTGACCAAAGATTTAACTGGTTTATTTCTCACCATTGTAATCCCTCCGTCTAGGTGTGTAAGTCATCTTACGAAAACTAAATAATCCGAAAACACTTAGGCGCGGTGCATTATCTTCTACCTCATTTCTTGTTTCTTGACATAACAACCAATAAGAGATAAAGAGTGTGCATGCTTTTAATGACTTGAGATATCAAACACGACATGCAGTGGTTAGTTCATTGCATGCAATACTATTAATTAGCAAATAAACATTAACGTTTCTCGTTTTCTCCTCCTCCTTGGTCACGGTGCACAGCCTAAGATGACTTACTCACCTAGACGGATGGAGTAGTGCATGTGACATGCACTAACATTTCATTTGTTAAATTTATGATCAAAATTTGACACAAATTACAATGGGGACCAATAAACCAGGACGGAGGTATAGTAGTTATGGGATTACTAATCTAGAAGCCTAAAAGAACTGGCCCCTGGTACTCCTACTAGTAGTAGTACTCAAGTTGGAATTCAATTGCACGACACAACTTGTTAGGCAAAAATTCGATCTGAGGTGTAGGAAGCGGTTTGGGAATTTGCATGCCTTTCCATCCAGTGAGATACTCCGTACAAAGTATGATAGAGAAATAACCAGAGAGAAGGAAGCTAAAAGTAAACAATCAAACGAGCATTTTTGCATTTGTTTTGCATTGAATCGTTTCACAAGCTTGACTAGTGCTGGTTTTCTACTTTTACAAAAACTGCATCGTAATGTTAAAACGTGCATTTGCACATACATAAGTGATAGTAGTACTCCCTCCGTCTAGGTGTATAAGTCTTCCCTCCTTCTTGGTCATGGTGCACAACCAAAGATGACTTATTGACCTGGACTGAGGGAGTAGCACAGTCTGCAAGCATATATCGAGAGAGACGTGTAGTGCGATAGTATATAGTAAAGTTTGTGCTATATGCACGTACTTGCGAAATGCGTACGGATACACAAGGTTTTCAAACTTTCCCTTTTACATACTTAATTAAGGACACTAAAAATTCCTAAAAGTTCAGGATTTATCATTTCCGTCCCAAAACTAATGAGATCGCCTTATGAAACAAAAATTATACTCCTCCTAAAAGCCACGGCGCTCGCAGGAGCACTTGCGACGCGCCACGAGTGCCCTGGTGCGCGGCCGTTTCCCAGTGCACCGACACAACGCCTCTTCCTCAGCCTCGCAACTCGCGAGGTGCTGATTGGCGGCTTGCCGTCGGGCGAGCGCGATCTCACTGGTGTGGTGATCTGGCGCCAACAGGTACTTCTCCTTGCTGGAAGCGTGCACCCGGTCCACGTACCACCAAGCGTAGATGAGGCGCTTGGGCCCGACTACACTCAGGGCGTCGGCACGGGCGTCCTCCGCCACCCTCACGGCCCTCGCACGAACCTTCTGCCAAAGAGCCAATTGCCTGACTCTCTCAGACGCGACATAGGCCTCCCAGGCAGCTTGTTCCACGGTGCGCTTCTCTTCCTCGACCTTCTTCTCTGCCTCTATTTTGGCGTGCTCTGCTGGAGGAAAAGCCTCCCACAAGGCGACATCCATTTCTTTCCAAAGCTCCTCAAGGCTGGGGGGGCTCGGCGGGCGGCGCGGCGTTCTCCTCATAGTAGGGAGCCGACGCGTCCTCCGGCGTGCGTGCTGGCGAGA
This sequence comes from Aegilops bicornis, assembly GCA_021605145.1. Lineage (NCBI taxonomy): Eukaryota > Viridiplantae > Streptophyta > Magnoliopsida > Poales > Poaceae > Aegilops > Aegilops bicornis. The sequence continues at coordinate 217,987,319 of CM038673.1, read as the reverse complement.
TTGGGAACACCGAAGCGTCCACCTCGATGCATCACGGCGAGGAGCGGAATGTCGACGCGTCCTCCTCGACTAGTGGTGGCGAGGAACGGAACAGCGACGCGTCGCGTCGCGGCGAGGAGCGGAACACCGACGCGTCCTCCTCGACTAGTGGCGGCGAGGAACGAAACAACGACGCGTCGCATAGCGGCGAGGAGCGGAACACCGACGCGTCCTCCTCGACTAGTGGCAGCGAGGAACGGAACGGCGACGCGTGACCGTCCGCGCGGTGCAGCGAGGGGCTCCTAGGGCTTGGGACGGGCAATGCCATGGTGGTCGACGTGAGAGGGAGGGGGAGGAGATAGCGATGAACGTGAACGTGAGGGGGAGGAGATAGCGATGTCGTGGGAGGCGCAGTATTTATAGCGAGCAATGGCACACCTACGTAAGATATGGACTGAGCTGCACTGACTAACTGTAGGTCCAGTTGCGTCACTGACATGTGGGCCACACCCCTGTTGGGCCCATATGTCAGTGACCCAATGCACCTGCAATTAAGTAACAACTACGTGGGCATATTTGTTGGAGTAAATTACAGGGGAGCGAAGGGGTGGAAATATTGCTGGTCACAACGGATTGGACGAGCGTGGGGGGAGGAGAGTCATGCATGCAGATTTTTTCACACGGGTGGAGTGGTGGGACCGCCCGGAGGGAGAAGGAGAGTTTGGCGGTGCATATTGTTTCCACACATGGAGAGGAAAAGATTTGGAGACGAACGGGCTTCCTGCAGGTATGGGGAACAGTGCATAATAAGTCATCTTGCATGCCGGGCTAGGTATAGTCTCAAGTCATTAAAAACATACACGCCCCACACATGTTCATATTTCAAGGTGCACTAAATTATTGCATGCGATGATTAAGGCTGGCCATAATGGTGGTATCTTAGCTGGTATCATTCACACGGGAATAGCAAACATGCTGATGTTGCAAAGAATTAAAGAAGAGAGGGGGGTTAGAGTAACTAGTGTTCATGCATGCATTGGTAAACACATTTTTTTTGTGAAGAACGACAACACTAGTTGAGTACTTTTGCAGACTTCAAAAACTATTCCACCGCCTCTACTATCTTGCTAAGAGTAGGTGAAATTTTTGAATCGAGCCCTTTAAACTAGAAGGGAGGTAGTGGTACTCTAATAGCTAACCTTGTTGTGATGACAAGATAGGACATGGCACGCACCTGGACGGAGGAACTAGTCTGCATTGTGCATTTAAGTTTTGTTTGAAGTCAATGTACCTCTACTTTCACCAGACTTATAGAAAAATGTGTCAACATTCACAATGTTAAATCAATATTTTTACACTCATTATAGAACGTAGTTCTTATACTCATTATAATCAGTATTGTAGATATTGATATTTTTAGTATAAATTTGGTCGTGGGATTTCATTGATGCCTGTCAAAGCATGGAGGAACCGGAGCTTAGGGCTTGCATTGTCGGTCTCTACATAGGTATTTCTCTTCATAATCCTGTAATTTTAGAGGCTGATTGCGCTTTTGTGGTAGCGTCTCTTGCATCGAGGGACTATGACAGGTCTGCTATGCGTGACCTGAAGATGAAAGCGTTGAGCATCTCAAAGTTGATCAACAATCTTCAATTGTCAAAGATTAGCCGTTCGGCCAATAAGGTGGCACACTTAATCGCTAAGTATAGCTTTGACAATAGATTAGATGGTATTCTTGTAAATAACATACCGCCTGTGTGGTGAATATTGTATCGAATGAGTGTACTTGGTGTGGCCGGTTAATTAATATAAGGTGGTGTTCAAAAAAGTATAAATTTGGTCAAACACTTTGCAAACGGTTGACGGGAGTAAAAAGGACCAGAGGGAGTATCATGCATGCGGAGTAGGCAAAAAAATTGCTTGTCTAAAAAAAGGCAAAAAAATTGCTCATTTATAGCCGGTCGAAGTCTCAAAGGGCGCGACTGCACGAGGGAGGCGAAGGTCATGGGAGGCGCGACGTTTGACGGAATTAAGTGAAGTTACATCCACGCGCCGGCATGGCGTGCAAACAGGCAGAAGCTATACCGTCAGGCCTATGATATGGGTCTAGTAGACATGACATCTAGTGGGTCCCGCATAGTTCTCGAGAACTCTTTGGGGGCTTGCAGCCGTTTATCCATCGGGCAAGCCAGCAACCCCACGCCATTCACACGCCCTACTCGTCCCCGTCTTCTACTAGTAGTACAGTACCTTACAACAGTTCGCTCTCAGTCGTCCCGTCCTTTCACATTACGGCAGTTCCACTAATCCTAACCCTCGTCCCAAATCCATGGCGTCCCAAATCTCCATGATCGGCGGTGAGTACAATGTTAGAACCATCCCCGGCGATGAGTTCGACATCATCTACACCCGTTCTTCTGCGATGGTGAAAGAATGCCTTGCTCGCTTCAAACACATGTTCGAAAACTCAAATGATGAGTGGGTCGCTGGGCTAGATGTTGAGTACACCACAGTCCTGGGAAGCGAGAAGAAACTAAAGGAGGCAGAGAAGAAGAAGCCCGCCGTGATCCAGGTTTCCGTGCATGACTTATGCTTGGTCAACCACATATGCCATGCCGATGTTGAGCGCGAGGAATTTAAGAAGTTCCTCAAGGGCGGCCGAGTAAAATTTATTACTGTAGACTTTAGGAACGACAGGGAAATCCTGGGTCGGATAGACCTCATTGTAGGCCAGCCCTTCGATCTCTAGAAGGCAAGCCTAGTGCCCTCCTCTCAGCCTTCAATGCTGACCCTGGCAGCAGCCATGATTGATCGTTCGTACGCTAAACTGAAGAAACCTCACCACAAGTTTCATCATGCATGGGAGTCAAAGACATTAGATGAAGATCACATCATGTACGCAGCAATGGATGCCTACCTTTGTTTAAATATCTACAAGGGTTGGATGAAGAAGCGAGCCCAAAGGTCCTGTTCAAGCAAAGAAGCGTCGGCGAAGAGGAAGAGGAAGAGGGACGAGGACGAAGTTGAGGACGTGGACTCGGACTCCGAGTAGGTGGCAGTGTTGTCGCTCATGCTGGTTCTACTGCAGTGTCAAGCGGACTAGTTGCTTAGTTTATTTTCAAGGGTGTGTTGTGCTAAGGCCCCAGCAGAACTATGTTTATGTTCTTTCTCGTTATTTGAACTCCTTAGTACGCATGCGTAGTAATCGGTACTATGTCTTACTACTGTTCTTCTTGCAGTTGGTACTCTTTGCTTTCGTATCTTCGTGTTCCTCTTGTACTTAATATGTTCGTACTAGTAGTATAATTTGGGTTAGTCGATTTGTGAAAGAAGTTCGACGGAGCGAAGGAAGAAGACGGCAGAAGAGGTGGAACAAGCCCTTCTAGCCATCCATGTTGCATCAAACGGCTCACATGAGTCGACTGACCCAAATTGCTCCTTCAGATTGCAGGATCCACGTGGCATTCAAGGTCTCAAAGGTAGATTCCGCGTCCGCACCCGGTTTGCGGGCTCGATGCGCGCGCGACCGGCTTCCGCCACGACAGCCACCATGCGCGCCTCCTCCATGCGGGCGGAGACGACAATGACACGCTAGTTCCTCCTCGCCGGCGTGCTGGAGCACGTGCTCGTCCTCCTCTTCGTACGTTGCATGCATAGACGCGGCTCCACCAGCTGCTCACGTGCTTGGAAGCATCGCGGCATCGCGAGGAGGGACTGCAGACGATATGAGCGGTCGAGCCTTCGGCTTCATGGCACAGGGATGGCGGCGACACAGCGGTGATGACCGAGAAATTGTTGGCCGGAGCAGGCGGGCGCCGGAATGCGCAACGGCGGCGGCATATTGATGAGTGCGTGTGTGGGAGCTTACTTTAGTTTTATATATAAGGTTGGTCAAACTTAAAAGAAAACCGTACTAGTACACGTAAACATTAGACTTAGGCACTGCTTTTATTAGTTAGTACCACAGCCACGATACGGAATCCTGTGCAAGCGCGTGAACCGCGACCGCGCGGTCGATCAAACGGTGCGTCACCGTGTCATGCTCGAAGGACATCCAACGAACCTTTTTGTGTGTGTGAAAACATCCTCGAATATTACTCAACTTTTTTTTCTTGTGAAAGTTCTTGACGCTGCAATATTTCCATATATTTGAATTTAGCTCCAGTTCGTGTTTATTTGGATTTGGACGTTTTAGGTGCACCCTAGTTTTTTTAATACTGATTTTGTGTGTGTGACTAAGAGAGAACGTGTGTATGTGTCCATATGTGTGTTGTGGCAGAAGGGCAATGTGGAGATGGTGTGCGTGTGATACAGACATAGAGAGGTGTGATGTAACATCCCAAATTTCCTATTTGGAATGTTTTACAATTATAGATAAGCATCCTATGCATTCTGTTTGAATTTGATTGTCATTTGAAGTTTCAGAGCAAGTTGAGTTTGAATTTGAATTTCAAATTTTGGCATGTGGGAAACAATTCAAAAACCAAGCCTGATAAATACTTGATCAAAAGTATGAGAGGAGCAAACATGACACTCCAAAAATATCAGAGGAAACAATGCCAAAAGTTTTGGAATTCAAATCTGAATTTTATTTGAATTTGAAAAAAATGGATTTTCATAAAGTTTGGATTTTGCCTTTGGAAAAATGTTCAAATGAAAGGGAATATTCCCTTGATCATTTTGGTATATATATACCCTATATAAATTATTTCTAGATTTGGTTTTATTTTTGTTTTAGTTTTATTTAAAAATAAAAGAAAAACCCCCTCGGCGCCAGCTAAACCACCCCAGGCCAGCCAGCCCGCACCCTCCGCACCCGCGCTGGCCCCGGCCACCACGAGGCTAGCCCAGTGAGCCACCGACCGCCCAGCTCACCCTCCCTCTCACCCGCGCCCAGCGCTTGGCCTCGGCCACCCGCTCGACCCGCCTCCTCTCTCTCTCTTCACCCGTGGGCCCCGCCCATCTTCTTCCCTCGCCCACGCATCGACCTCGCGGAGATCGCGGATCCCGAGGATCCGGGATCCCGATCCGCCTGATCGACCCCAAGCGAGGACGGACCCCGAGCTATAAAGGGCCGAGCCTCACCCCATTCCCCGAGAGCTCGCGCACCCCTCTTCCTCCCGTTCGACGTCGCCGGAGTCCCGAGCCCTCCCCGCCGCCCTTGGTGCCGCCGTCGACGCCCTGGTCCCCCCCGACCCCACCAACACCACCGAACCCTTCCCGTGCTCCCCGCATCTCCCCGACGAGTCGCCGGAGCTCGCCGACGTCCGGACGCCCCGGAGCACTCTCGCCGCCGCCGCCGCCGTCGCCGGAGTCCGGTAAGTCACCGGCAATCCCCCTCCACCGTTCGATCCTAGATCTAGGGCTAGGATTAGACACCCCGAAGGGTTAGGTTTTAGTTAGAAAACCGGCCGGTCCGATCGGTTTATTTTTAGTTTAGGTTTATTTGTTTAGGCCGGTTCGTTTAGTTTTAAACCTAGGCCCGTTTAGACTAAACTACGCCTTAGTGCCTGATATAGGCCCATTAGGCCTTTTTCTTTTATTTTGATTTTCTGTTTTAGCGAATAGTTTCTGTTTTCAAAAATGTATATCTTTTATTCTGTTTAACATTTTTTGATGATTCTTTTTTGTTGGATTGCAAATTTTGTGTAGTTTCTGTAGATTATATATTTAGCCATGTTAAAATAATTAAAACTGCTTTAATATTGTTTTAGCCAGAATAGTAAATCTGCTATAACTTTAGTTAGAAAAATTATTTTGCATGATTCTTTTTGTCACCACTTTATTTTGACATTGCCAAACCCTAGAAATTAATTTGGGTATTTTAGGATTAATAAATAATTAGTTCTAAGCAGAATCCTATTAATCCTAATTAATTAACTAGTTCCTGTTTTCCTATTAAATTAATTAGTAAATTAATTTATTTTTAACTTGTGATTAGTTATTCTAGGTTAGTTTCTGTCATTCTAGTAGATGAACTTTTATTTATAATTAATAAAAGTTTTAAATTATTTTTCTTAATAGAAATTGGATTAGGCCTAGAATGAGTTTTATAATAGCTTTTTAATTAATTCTTTTTGCTCCTAGTTGCTTAGTGAATCCTTTTCTGTTAAGTTAACCTAAAACCATGATTAGGTTATATTAAGGAATTTTGTTATATAAAAACTATTTTTGTTATTGTTTGGAGTAGGGAAAAACTTTGAATTGGTTTCTTTGAGTTTTCCCTTTTGATTTGGCTTTGATTGTTTTGTGGTGTTATGTTATTTTTGTTATCTTGTGTGATCCTCTTGCTTTGTGCTTATTGTGTTATTGTTTGTCTCGGTAGAGTTTCCGGAGTGCGAAGCTTGCTACTACGACTCTTTAGCTTACGAGGATCATCAACAAGGCAAGTTTTGATCATGTTATTTCTATACCTATGTTTTTGTGCATTAGTAGTTGTCACCACCCCACCATGCATGCAGTAGTGAAATCTTGAAGTCATTAAACTTGAGTAGTATCATGTGGTAGGATGAACCAATCCCCTTGTTACCATGACCACGGGACGTAGTAGTTATTTTGCTATGCTCGTAGACGGGATTTGGTATGAGTGATATTCATAAGCAAGATGTGAGAGTCAATGATGATGATAACCCCATGAACTACAATGATCAAGATGGACTTGGAAAATCACTCTTTGGGTGGAGGACGGTTGACGGGCACCTGGAGCACCCAGTGGTGGCGGGATGCATGGAGAAGCGCCATGACATCCTGCGGAAAGCTTCACCCAGCCACGAAGAGAAGGATGGATGCCCCATGACCGGAAGCTTACATGCGGCCGCAAGCCATTATGGGCTCTGGCTGGGTTGACCCTAGTAGTGACGCCTGGCTGGGCGGTACTACGAGAAGTAGACGAACGGTAGGATTGGATGGGTACGGCGGTGGCGGAAGAACTCTTTGGAAGACCCTGTTTCATTCGTCCGCTCTTCAAACACCATGAAGTGCGAAGACTCTAAAGGAGGGAATGATTCTTGCGGAAAGTCATAAACCTCTGCAGAGAGTTATAACATAATCGATTAGCCGTGTCCCGATTCACGGACATTTGAGCCTCTGGAACTTGGAAGTATTCGGATATCTCAACACTAAAACTAATGAATTAATTTGTGGGTTTATGACTTGATAATTGGGAACGAGATATTGGTTGGCGGAACCATCTCAATAACTACCAACAATTTGTAGTAATTTGCAAATAAGTCCACTGTAGTAGGATAAAATTGGCTTTACGCAAAATGATGAAACTTAGAGCTCCACAGCCAAATGCATATAGTGTAGTAACTTTATTATTGTTATTCTTCATGACTTGCCAGCTTATTCCAAAAGCTGACCTACACGGCTGCAACGTCTTATGTTGCGTAGGTATATTCCGATCAGAGTGAGGCTACGCTCCGCTTGGCGATTGCCCTTTGGAGTCGGATGGACTCGCTTTACCTCGGCCTTCAAAGCATTAGTAGTTTATTTCTCATGAGTTGGCCTTGAGCGAATTTATTCCCTTGTAATAAAGACTCTATATGAGAATCGTGTAATAAAATTTAGGTGTGATTGAACTTTGATTACTTTATCGATGTACTGTGAGTACCAGCATGATCTTGGGATGGTACAGACACAGAGACTTGACCGATGTTGGGTCAGGTCGCTACAGAGATGGACTCCACACCCGTTTGATTTGTTTCCGCTGAGTATTATGAGGTATATATCATTTTACGTTATTTATACATGTGATTGTACTTTGATATATACATTGATGTACTGTGTGTGTGCCAAAGACATCTTGATCCGTGGATGGCACAGATACACGAAGGCTTGACCGTCACGAGGTCGGGTCGCTTCTGAGATAGTGTTGGAGATCGATCACTTTTGGTTCCGATCTTATCAAGGATTCGAAGAGAAAGTCAAGCTGATTCGAGACCGGCTCAAGATAGCACAGTCAAGACAGAAGAGTTATGCCGACGAAGTTTAAAGGAGGTGACTTACGAAGTGGGAGACCGAGCATATCTTCGTGTGTCTCCACTTCGTGGAATCAAGAGGTTTGGAGTCAAGGAAAGTTAGCACCCGATTCATTGGCCCATACAAAATCCTCGAGCGTCGTGGAGAAGTTGCATACAAGCTGGAATTGCGGAAGGATTGTCCGGAGTTCATGATGTCTTCCACGTTTCTCGATTGAAGAAGTGCCATGCCGACATGGCCGATGTTCCTCGAGAGACCGCGGTGCCCCTAGAGGCCATACAGCTTGACAGTGATCTGACTTACAAGGAGAAACCCGTCCGTATTCTCGAGACCGCAAGCCGAGTCACCCGCAGCAAGGTCATCAAGTTTTGCAAGGTGCTGTGGAGTCACCACACCGAGGAAGAAGCCACCTGGGAACGCGAGGAAGATCTTCGTCGCGACCAATCGCACCTATTTGCTAGCCAACCCGAATCTCGAGGGCGAGATTCATCTTAAGGTGGGTAGGTTTGTAACATCCCAAATTTCCTATTTGGAATGTTTTACAATTATAGATAAGCATCCTATGCATTCTGTTTGAATTTGATTGTCATTTGAAGTTTGAGCAAGTTGAGTTTGAATTTGAATTTCAAATTTTGGCATGTGGGAAACAATTCAAAAACCAAGCCTGATAAATACTTGATCAAAAGTATGAGAGGAGCAAACATGACACTCCAAAAATATCAGAGGAAACAATGCCAAAAGTTTTGGAATTCAAATCTGAATTTTATTTGAATTTGAAAAATGGATTTTCATAAAGTTTGGATTTTGCCTTTGGAAAAATGTTCAAATGAAAGGAATATTCCCTGATCATTTTGGTATATATATACCCTATATAAATTATTTCTAGATTTGGTTTTATTTTTGTTTTAGTTTTATTAAAAAAATAAAAGAAAAACCCCCTCGGGCGCCAGCTAGGCCACCCCAGGCCCAGCCAGCGCCGCACCCCTCCGCACCCCCGCGCCTGGCCCGGCCAGCGGCCCACCAGGGCTAGCCCAGCGAGCCACCGACCGGCCCAGCTCACCCTCCCTCTCACCCGCGCCCGAAAACGCTTGGCCTCGGCCACCCGCTCGACCCGCCCCTCCCTCTCTCTCTCTGACCCGTGGGACCCCCCCCCTCTTCTTCCCCCCTCGCCCACGCCGCGACCTCGCCGGAGATCGACCGGATCCCGGCGATCCGGGATCCCGATCCGCCCGATCGACCCCAGGCGAGGGCGGACCCGAGCTATAAAGGGCGAGCCCCGCACCCCATTCCCAGAGCTCGCCGCACCCCTCTTCCTCCCGTTCGGCGTCATGGAGTCCGAGCCCTCCCGCCGCCATTGTTGCCGCCGTCGACCCTGGTCCACCCGACCCCACCCAACACCACCGAACCCTTCCCCGTGCTCCCCCGCATCTCCCCGACGAGTCGCCGGAGCTCGCCGACGTCCGGACGCCCCGGAGCACTCTCGCCGCCGCCGCCGCCGTCGCCGGAGTCCGGTAAGTCACCGGCAATCCCCCTCCACCGTTCGATCCTAGATCTAGGGCTAGGATTAGACACCCCGAAGGGTTAGGTTTTAGTTAGAAAACCGGCCGGTCCGATCGGTTTATTTTTAGTTTAGGTTTATTTGTTTAGGCGGTTCGTTTAGTTTTAAACCTAGGGCCCGTTTAGACTAAACTACGCCTAGTGCACAGTATAGGCCCATTAGGCCTTTTTCTTTTATTTTGATTTTCTGTTTTAGCCGAATAGTTTCTGTTTTCAAAAATGTATATCTTTTATTCTGTTTAACATTTTTTTGATGATTCTTTTTTTGTTGGATTGCAAATTTTGTGTAGTTTCTGTAGATTATATATTTAGCCATGTTAAAAATAATTAAAACTGCTTTAATATTGTTTTAGCCAGAATAGTAAATCTGCTATAACTTTAGTTAGAAAAATTATTTTTGCATGATTCTTTTTGTCACCACTTTATTTTGACATTGCCAAACCCTAGAAATTAATTTGGGTATTTTAGGATTAATAAATAATTAGTTCTAAGCAGAATCCTATTAATCCTAATTAATTAACTAGTTCCTGTTTTCCTATTAAATTAATTAGTAAATTAATTTATTTTTAACTTGTGATTAGTTATTCTAGGTTAGTTTCTGTCATTCTAGTAGATGAACTTTTATTTATAATTAATAAAAGTTTTAAATTATTTTCTTAATAGAAATTGGATTAGGCCTAGAATGAGTTTTATAATAGCTTTTTAATTAATTCTTTTTGCTCCTAGTTGCTTAGTGAATCCTTTTCTGTTAAGTTAACCTAAAACCATGATTAGGTTATATTAAGGAATTTTTGTTATATAAAAACTATTTTTGTTATTGTTTGGAGTAGGGAAAAACTTTGAATTGGTTTCTTTGAGTTTTCCCTTTTGATTTGGCTTTGATTGTTTTGTTGTGTTATGTTATTTTTGTTATCTTGTGTGATCCTCTTGCTTTGTGCTTATTGTGTTATTGTTTGTCTCGGTAGAGTTTCCTGAGTCTTGAAGCTTGCTACTACGACTCTTTAGCTTACGAGGATCATCGGCAAAGGCAAGTTTTGATCATGTTATTTCTATACCTATGTTTTTGTGCATTAGTAGTTGTCACCACCCCACCATGCATGCAGTAGTGAAATCTTGAAGTCATTAAACTTGAGTAGTATCATGTGGTAGGATGAACCAATCCCCTTGTTACCATGACCACGGGACGTAGTAGTTATTTTGCTATGCTCGTGAAGCGGGATTTGGTATGAGTGATATTCATAAGCAAGATGTGAGAGTCAATGATGATGATAACCCCATGAACTACAATGATCAAGATGGACTTGGAGAAAATCACTCTTGGGTGGAGGGCGGTTGGCGGGCACCCTGGAGCACCCAGTGGTGGCGGGATGCATGGAGAAAGCGCCATGACATCCTGCGGAAAGCTTCACCCAGCCACGAAGAGAAGGATGGATGCCCCATGACCGGAAGCTTACATGCAGCCGCAAGCCATTATGGGCTCTGGCTGGGTTGACCCTAGTAGTGACGCTGGCTGGGCGGTACTACGAGAAGTAGACGAACGGTAGGATTGGATGGGTACCGGCGGTGGCGGAAGAACTCTTTGGAAGACCTGTTTCATTCGTCCCGTCTTCAAACACCATGAAGTGCGAAGACTCTAAAGGAGGAATGATTCTTGCGGGAAAGTCGCCAAACCTCTGCAGAGAGTTATAACCTAATCGATTAGCCGTGTCCCGATTCACGGACATTTGAGCCTCTGGAACTTGGAAGTATTCGGATATCTCAACACTAAAACTAATGAATTAATTTGTGGGTTTATGACTTGATAATTTGGGAACGAGATTTTGGTTGGCGGAACCATCTCAATAACTACCAACAATTTGTAGTAATTTGCAAATAAGTCCACTGTAGTAGGATAAAATTGGCTTTCATAAAATGATGAAACTTAGAGCTCCACAGCCAAATGCATATAGTGTAGTAACTTTATTATTGTTATTCTTCATGACTTGCCGACTTATTCCAAAAGTCGACCTACCACGGCTGCAACGTCTTATGTTGCGCAGGTATATTCGATCAGGAGTGAGGCTACGCTCAGCGCTTGGCGATTGCCCTTTGAGTCGGATGGACTCGCTTTACCTCGGCCTTCCGCAGCATTAGTAGTTTATTTCTCATGAGTTGGCCTTGAGCCGAATTTATTCCCTTGTAATAAAGACTCTATATGAGAATCGTGTAATAAAATTCAGGTGTGATTGAACTTTGATTACTTTATCGATGTACTGTGAGTACCAGCATGATCTTGGGATGGTACAGACACAGAGACTTGACCGATGTTGGGTCAGGTCGCTACATGTGAATGTGCAAATGATCATGCATGAGTGAGACATAGACAGATGCCGATACGTTGTGTATACATGAGAGAACGGTCTTCTAGTTTACTTGTGTGTGTGTGTGTGTGTGAGAGAGAGAGAGACAGAGAGAGGAGCATCCGTAACACAACAAGCATCTCTCTCGATTCGTCCATCCCTCGCACGGTCGCATGCAACACATGCATCAACGCGCACATTTTGACACCCTCACCCGGCCCCTGCCCACCTCAAGGCCCGCACAATCTCTTCGTGAATACCCATTTCTCTCCTTAGGTTTGTTTTCTCTCAATATCTGACACACACACACACACACACACACACACACACACACTCCCCCGAGCACAGAATTCATCCCCATCCAAGGTTTACGGCGACCACTCTCGCTTGTGCTTCTTTGCACCCCAACATGCACAACACCTCAATCTTCAAAGAGGGCATCGAGCAGATCGAAGACGGCAACCACACCGCGCTAGAGAATGCGGGGTCATTTGGAAGCAGGGTGATGTGACGACGGCTGACTGACTCCTCCCCCCACCCTCTCTCTCTCTCTTGCACAAAATTACCAATCCCTCTCCCCCCCCCGCACAAAATTTTCAATCCCTCAACCCACGAGATCCTTCCCCTCTCGTCCATGTTTTTCTAGCTCTCTCATCAAACATGTTGTCTCTTCTCCTTCAACGTATACAGAATCCAGATGAACACGCATCTCGTGTATATTACATGTATCCATCTTTCTCACAGACCTAACTTCTTCCTCTCTCTTTCTCTCTCTCTATCTCTCTCTGTCTCATTAGGTTTGTCTCCTACTCTCTCGTCCACATACATACAATCTTTCCCGCCCTATCTGATCCATCTTCAAAAGCTCTCTCTGCACGTTTCATTCACACATTGGGATATGTCAAAATGTTGCTTATATAATGGCTGATGTAGAGTTATGGTTGTTTTTGTTGCATCCTACAAAGTAATAACTATGAAATGCATTTAGATTCTCATTTGACTGGTATTATGTGAGTTTGAGCATGTTGTGAAGTACTATAGACCTTGTATACATCTTGGGATTCAACAATGATTGTAACTATTGAATTGTATAGACCATTACATTCGAAGTCAATAGCCTAATATATTTATTCACAATTTCAACAAATGATTAGTTCACTACAAACTAAGAAAACAAATGTGTAATCCCTCCGTTTTTATTTAAGTCCGCGTATTAGCATTGGTCAAAGTCAAGTTTTGTAAACTCAGAAAGCTTATAACAAAAAATATTAACATATACAATAACAAATAAATACCATTAGATTCATTATTGAATGTACTTTCACATCATACATATTTGTTATGGTAAATGTTTATATTTTTCTATAAACTTGGTCAAAATTTAGGAAGTTTGACTTCGGTCAAACCTAATATGCAGAAATTAGTACTACTACTCGCTAGTTGCTTAGCCGAATCACTCAACACGCCACACGGGGAGTCCAGTGTCACAAAATTTTGTGGTCGGCGGGAAAATCTCCCGCGACCCTGATTCGAGCAGTGGGAAGTTACCATCATAGCCTTCGGAACAGGCCTACGGATGACGCTTGGTAGGGGGTTGTTTTCGTAACTTCAGGTTCACCCTACCTAGCCCACCCCACCCCAGCACCCAGAGTAGTACACCTCAATACTCCCCATTTTCTATCCCCACCGCAAAATAGACTTCTCCACGACACCGCAGCCTTCGTGCTCCTCCCCTTTACATCGGCGCACTCGTCCACCGCAGCGCATCTGCCTCATCGACGACCTCGTACGCCGCACTGGAGCCGGTCCACCGTCGTCGTCGTACACGGAGCCTCTTCCCCGGCATCGTCTTCCACGGTCTCGGATCTGCTTCCCGGAAGCCGACGCCAAGCGCAGAAGTACCACCGTCGTGGACAATGAACTGACTCCCATTGCCGACCATGACTCCACGAGGCCGCCCGCGACCATCGTTCTCCTCCTCGATTGGTGGTGTGTGTATTGAATCACTTAGCAGTACATGTGCAGTTCCAATTTTGTTCATACCTACCCTTCAAATTTCCTGGGTGCTATTGTTCCCGTAAAAGTAATTGGTTATAGCCTCCATTGTCCAACCGAGGAGGAGTCGGATGACGAGGAGTAGTTGAATTATCTTTTTTATCTATCTATGCTGAGAACTATCCTCTACTCTCTAGTATCTACTTCTCGATCTCAAAGATCAAACGCTTTTTAAAGCGCCACGTTCTTGATTCTGTTGGAGATGCTCTAACATGGCGGGCCAGTGCTTTAATGTTGCCCACAAGATGCGCGAGTATTACTAGTAGTATATTTTTCTTGCCATGTTGAGATTTTAAAACCACGAGTGCGAACATACAGAGGAGCAATGAAGACCAAACACGGGATATTCGGGACATCTTCAAGGAGCGTGGCAAGTTAAAGAGGAGCGGCACCGAACTTGTAAAACGAGCTTTGGTAAGTAACACCCTTTCAATTACTTTCGTGTAGCCTCGTGTTCTTCGATGTGTATATGTTGTAGTTTCTGTTTCTCGTAAGCATGGTGGTCTTCATGTGTAATAAGAGGAGTCTTAATCGTCCTAATGCTTTCATTTTTAGCTTGATGTAGGAAGTGGGTGTTCTCACCTTGTAGTCTGTTTTTATTTTTTATTTCCTTTTGAATTCACTTTCGAAGTTACATTTATCCGGCTTGTACTAAATGGATCTAGGTTGCTCTGAGTATTGATCTAAAAAAGAAGTAACTTCATGTCAGGATGCAGTTCCTGCGATGAGGGGAGTATGGTCAACCTCGAGATCATGTTTCCAAAATGAGGCTGGTTTACACACAAGGTGCCAGTTCCCTAATGATGCTGGATTAGACACAAGGTGCAAATTCCCAAATGATGCTGGATTACACACAAGCCAAGTGGAGTTCAGTTGCTCATGTCCTCGCAGCATTAGTAAAGGCTGAAAGAAAGTGTGCAGCAGCCCTTGAGAATGTAGCTGAGTTCCCGAAGAAGCGAAAAGAGCAATCAGATGCTCTCTTCACCCAAGCCAAAGAAGAGATGGAAGAAGCCAGAAATAAGCTAGCAGAGGCAGAGCAGGCTAGGCGTCTCCTGCTATCTAAAACTGTTGTCAATACAAAATTTCCTTCATAATATCTAGGTTCAAATGTTTATCCAACAAGATGCCTGTTGTGATGTCCGTGCATCTACCGATGTGGCACAAAATGTTTTTTGCGGGTCATGTAATAACAGCAATTACTTTCCAAACAATAACAAAGCGAAGCATTGGACATGGTATAGTTCACGCCAAGCCCGACATTCCAAGTTCAACTTCCACATCAAACTCATGTTCACGAGATATCTGCACATTCATACATAATGTCCACAACCTTGTTTCACTTCAAAGCCAAAAAATGTGAGGAGAGTTATAAATAAAGAAAATACTCTACTGGTTCCTGCTACCAGTAAGATCACAACAAGTCAATACCATGCGTAAATTAATTATATTTTAGTCATTTTTTGTGTTCTAAAATGCCTACCGGCTCGCGGAAGGACGTGTTGCCGGCACACGTGCGGATTCAATGAAGGCGGGCGGGGCAGTCTTAAGCTGGTTGCATGCGGTGAGGAGGTGTGCTCAGCCGGGCCTGCAGCGAGTGCGACCCTCTTGGCTGGCGCGCCGGTTCAATGCCTGCGCTATGAGAGGTCGCGTCCGTGTCAGAGCAATCACTGCCTCCAGTCCTTTTTTGTTTGGGTATAACTAAATCTCGCTTTCCATTCACATTTTACAAGTAAAATTCTTGGACAAACTTTGACCAAAGTACGATGGGGACTAGTAAACCAGAATGGAGGTAGTAGTTTTTTTAATCAAAGAAGGGTTTCCCTTCCGATTTTCATTACTCGAAAACCAGCATCTAAATCTAAACCATAGTATTTGCCCTAGAACTACCAGGTTCAACATCTCGCAACATAAACCCATACAACCTCCATCGCAAGAAAAAAACCATACAACCATATGCCAAGGAGGTACGTAGTACTATGAATTCCATTTTTGATCCATACCAATCATTCTAAAAACTACTTACTACTTATAACGCGCCATTGAAAATCGGAACTCTTAACCCTGCTAAAAAACGATATTTTAAACGTGGCTACTCGATCTGTGGCAACTGGCGAGCCACCGCGCTCAAGTCGTTCACCTGTGGTCCCGACCATCAACTCCCTACGGATCAAATTATCACGCGAGCTGACTATTCCTACAAAGGTGCTCCACCACGTACCGGTACCCTTGAATGCAGCAATCGTGCACCTAGGGTTTTAGGGTTTATTTGTTAACGCCGCCTTTACGTGACACTCATGTGTGCGAGACAGCGAGAGGTCGATCATGCGTCGCCTCTTCTCTTCGTATATGTACTCCACCGTTTGTCTGGTGTCCAAAAAATTATAATAACTACTAGCAATGTGCCAATGCGTTGCCACACGATCAAAGTAGATTAATACATATTCACCGATTTGATAGAAAAAAAGTATAGTTTTGAAATACGTATATCACTAAAAATATGTTATGTTTCACCCAAAATATATTCCTTTGGCGGTTTTGATGAGATAAGGGAGGAATGTTGTTGGTTTCAAGATTCGAGAAGTGGTATATGTCTAATTTCTACTCTTACTAGCAAGATGCCCGTGCGTTGCACGGAACATCAAGATCTTGTGGGAGAAAAGGATGAACGAAGGAAGGCCTTATCTGCAAATGTGGTGAAGAGTGCGGGTAAATTGCCATATTTTCCTTCCTATCCATCAGATATAAATCGGATGACCTACATTGCAGGATGGCAGGCCCACCATCATCACCAACTCTATTTTTATCCCTACTCTTATAAAAAGCTTTGTCGGTGATGATCGTGTGCCTGCCATCCTGCAATATAGGCCGGCCGATCTATATCTGACGGATAGGAAGGAAATTATGGCAATTTTGCAAAAAGATACCCACACCCCTCTCCACATTTGCAAATAAGGCCTTCCCTCGTTCATCCTTTTCCCCCACAAGATAAACTACTCATACAAATGCATCTTGATGTTCCGTGCAACACATGGGCATCTTGCTAGTTGTTGCAAAAAGCCCATGTGTGTGTGAGAGAGAGGGAGAGTGGAGGAGGACGGAGTGCATGTGTGACAAAGACACAAGGAGTGTGTGTGTGATAGGTATCAGCTTAAAATGAGGCGATAGTGTGTGTGTGCACGATCGAGAGGCGTGTCTCAAGAAGGGAAGAAAAATCTACATAGATACAAGGAGCGGGAGAGAGACATGTATGCGATGGTGGAAGCACGAGTGTGCGGGTGTATAAACCTATCTAGAGGCTAGCTAGTCGATAAATGTTTGTGAGAGAAATACGAGTCGGGTGCGAAAGCGAGAGTTTTGTGTGTGAGAGAGAGAGACGGTAGTCGGGAAGGGCAGTGGAAGCAGGAGTTGTGTGTGTGTGTGTGTGTGAGAGAGAGAGAGAGAGAGATGGTAGTCGGGGTTGTCGATCGGTAAACAAATGAATAATGTCACCTGGGATGGAGATTTAAAAGGAGACCGCAACAAATGTTGTGTCTACAGGAAAGAGAGAGAGAGAGAGAGAGAGAGAGAGAGAGGGAGAGAGAGTAATTTTAGTGGTATGAGTCATATGTAGAGACATATAGGGTGTGTGAGAGAGAATCCCATAGAGAGAAAGACAAAGTGAAAGACGAGTGGAGACTGTGTGTGTGGCGGTGAAAAGAAAGCTTAGGTACCGAAAGTGATACCAGAGAACAGTAGAGACGTGAGAGATAATGAAAACCGTGTAATGTATAATGATAGGGAGAGTGTGACACTTCTCAAGGGAGACGCCGAGAGACCATGTTTGTGAGGATAGGAGAAACATTAAGTGAGCGTCTTGGTGAGCTGGACAAAAGAGAGTGATAGCTACACAAGGAGCATGCATGTGAGAGAGATGGGCGTGAAAGGAGTGAACAAAAAGGGGATTCAAATATTTGAATTCGCGATGATGATACATGTAATCCATACTCGAACCAAAATTGATCTATCAAACATGCATACTCATATGAATTCACGCACATCTATGTTATTTAATATGTAGATATTACTGATCCATACATTTTAGTAGAACATAATTTGGTTAAATTTTTTCGAATTCAACCTTAAGATTTCGAAATCGTTGTATTTGTAAATAATATTATACATATAAAGGAGTAGAATTCTTTGTTGTGCTTTTGAAAGTATATATAAAAAAAATGATGTATATAGAATGTAATTCCAATTGAAAATGGATCCCGCCCGAAAAAAATAGAATACAAACGGGATTCGAATTGAGTTGGCACGGTAAACGTGCACTCTGCAAAATTTGAATGAAGCGGGGAAAGTCGCAGTAACCGCCCGAAACCAAAATCCGCGAGATGGAAATCACTACTGCCTATCCCTGCCATGCAAAGCCTATCTGCTGGATTTCTATAGGTTTCGATCGAGTATATAATAGATCTGCTTCTCTTTCTTCTTATGAACAGAATTGGCTTCTTATTTTTAATGGAATGAAATAAATATTCGCGCTTTCTGACACAAAATCCCCTAGAAGGGTTAGGTACATAGGATATGGATAGTCTTTCTCAATGCGATAAAATAAAGAGACATCGTGTCTATTTTTCTTTGCTAAAGGGGTATTTCCATGGGTTTGCCTTGGTATCGTGTTCATACTGTCGTATTGAATGATCCGGGTCGATTGCTTGCGGTGCATATAATGCACACAGCTCTAGTTTCTGGTTGGGCTGGCTCAATGGCTTTATACGAATTAGCAGTTTTTGATCCCCCTTAGGGGTAGGTTTGTAATTTCACCCAAACGTGACGTAACCGCCTCTCACCCTGATTCATACACGGTGGGCGCCAAAACGCAGTGTGTCCTCGGCCGAAATTGACTCCCTCCCCGAAGCATAGGCATACACGGTGGGCGCCCAAAACAAACTCTCGTCGGCAAATATTTGGTGTATGCAGATTACCGTCCTATCCCCAACCGACTAATGTTGCGTGATGTAGTCGAAATTTGAAGCAGGGGCTAAGTTTGTAAATTTCCTCGCATTCGAGACAAGCGCGCCCTGAATACATGGTTCCCCCCTTCCTCTCTACCTCCCTTTTCCCCATTCGTACTCCGTGGGCGCCAAAACACCCTCTCCACCCCACCGTCCTCCATCCGCTGCCGTCCGCCACCCCATCCACCGCCGTCCTCCTCCACCATGCCGGAGCTGATACCCCGACTGTGCCGTCCATTACAAGAGATCGACCTCTCTCATCCACGGCTTCGGACCGGGATCCTTGCATCCCGTCCTCTCGCTTCATCCCACCTTGCCGGCGCCGCTCCTATGACCATCTCGTCCACCACGCCCTGCTGCACCATCTACCCTCCTAGATCTGCTTCCATGCCGCCGACAGCCATCGCTACCGCAGATGCGTACACGGCGCCGCACCAGAGGCGGTACTCTTTTATATCTGCTCAACTTATTTATCGCAGCAAGAAAATAGATCGCCACTGCTTTACTCTTATTTCTTGTCTTGGTTGCGAAGTTGCCTTTGTCCGGTTTGCACCTTCAGATCCGCCATGGCACGCTCAACACTATACTCCCAATGCTTATGGTTTTCCCCTTTTATATTCCACAATAGTTAAATCACAGTAGACTAAATTTCAAAATTGGGTCAGTCGATTTTTTAGAGCTCGCCGGAGTTTGCCAGTGCGATCGAAGGGGCTCGGGTGGTTGTGGGGCCTCACCGAATGAAGAAAACTTGACGCGGGTGGGGGTTGGGGCGGGGTGGGGGTGGGGGTGGCGGAGGAACACAAGCGGTGGGGGTCGGTGGTCCGGCCGGCGGCCCGTGCGGTGTTCTGTATGGGAAGAATCAGAGACGAGGAAGAAGAAGGATTAGGAGACGTAGGATCTTCATCCAACTGCCTGAAATGGTCGAGAGACAGCTGGGAGTTGCATTCTTAATGCGCTCTGGTTCATCATGTGTGGGCACTGCGCAACCAACATTTTATTATCCAAAATATGTTTGCTCTTCTTTACCATGTTCCTCTTCCGTTCTTCTTTAATATGTACTCTCTCCGTTACTAAATACAAGTCTTTGTATAGATTCCACCATGGACTACATATGGAGCAAAATGTATCTGGATACATCTGTATGTGATCCATATTGGAAATCTCTACCAAGACTTATATTTTGGAACGGAGGGAGTATGATAGTAGTACAGTATGTTCCTCGTACTGAAGATGAGCAGGGACATTTGTAGTGTAGAGGTCTATACGGTCGGTTGTGATGGACACTTTGAGCCTCTTTCATTCGTAGGATCTTGTAAACATAGGAATATGATTTGTAGTGGCCTGCCCACTTGAATCCTATAAGAATAGCAAGGAAATGCGGGGAGCTGTGTCGCCTTTGAGAGTTACACTGATATTAACGATTACCGCACCTTCACTTGAAGAGAGCTGGTATCCGAAGCCTTTCTAGCCGCATCGGCAATACTAGCACATATATTCCAACAAGTTCCACTTTGCTGATTTTACTCGATGCTTAAGGTTTTCTGTTATATCTACACTATGATATGTGTAGCTGCTTTGTGTCGCACTAGCATCAGTCCACTCTTGAAGCTAAACATCGCAATGACTTACAAAATTGGCACCAAGGCATTGAGTGCCATTCTCGATGCAATGAAACTCGTGACGCTCCCCACCTGTTGATTCTTGTTCGTAATATGATCCTAATGACTATTCTAACCTCGAGGAGTCAAAGGCAGATGGACTGTCCTGTTCACCCATCAAGGTGCATGTTCTAATTTGGCAATGTTTTATTGATTGCGGGTATCTTGCATACGTTGTCTTGCATTTCTTCTACTTTGTTGCACCGCCATCTGCTTAGTTTACTCATCATATATGTCGAGATGTCATGCCCATCCATTATCAATACATATTCCATCTGTCATCATACCATGTTTTTCCACTCAAATGTTGTTCTTGTGCATCAGACATCAAAAAGGAAGAGGGTGATTGCCGAACCTGAAGGAGCACCATGTGACAACCCAAAAAATTTAACCTTGTTTTATTAATTAAAATTTTGCCAGGAAACTTAAACTTTTATTTTCTGGATTCTCTTTTGATTTCAGAACCTTTCTGTTCTTTATTTTTATGGAGTTTTCACCCCAAGTGAGAACCTGCCAATTACTTTATTAGACTTGTTTACCCTCTCAAGAAAAACACCTCTATTATCAGTGGATTTATTTGCATAAATTTTTGCTTTCTGAGCTTTATTCCTTTAAGTTTTTTTTATTAGTTGAAGCCCTGTTTTGAACTACAACCATTTGATAAATTGATCTAAAATTCCAACCAAAATTTGGGGATGTCATGTGATGTTTTTAAATCACTTTTATAGAAAATTATCTTCAGTTCATTGGAGATTTTGAGCTCTACACCAAAATTTTAAATCTGGTCCAGTGGGCAGATTTGCACTACAACCTATTAAAATTTTTCTTTAAAACTTCCACCAAAATTATGGGATGTTAACAGGAGTATATTATTCAACTTTATGCAAAAACCCAGTTTGGTTCTTTGAAAAATTTGAGTGAATCAACCTCATTTCCATTCTGGTTCAACTTGTTGATTTGTACAACAACCACATTTTATGTTGCTCTGTTGCCCATGGTTCTTTCTCATGCTTATAGTCCATCCTGCAAAACCCTTAAGTCCAAGGGCATGAGCCCATTGGCATATCTTTAGTCCATGTAATTACGTACCTTAGTTTCTGACAAGTTTTGGTTTTCTCAAACCTTTGCACTAGCAAGTTTCTTTGTTTGGCAAACTAAACCTACCACCATCACCTACACCCAAGGAGACTAGGATCTGGAGGTTTTGGCCACTCCAAGAGCTGCCTAGATGCCTTTAGCATTTTGCCGAACACCTTGTGTGCATGGCCAGTTTTGGCATGGTTTTTGGTGAGCATTTCAAGCTAGGTCTCCTGGCCTAACCCCCTTGTCCATTAACTTCCTTGCTAACCCAAGCTTAGTCCTGTTAATTACCAGCCTCTCTTGAGCACTCTAGATCACCTGGCATTACATCAAGCGTGTCGTGGCGTGCTGGCGCGCCAGGCGCATGTTTTGCACGCCACAAGACAAACCGCCGCGTTCGCTTCGCCGCGCCCACAGCCTTTGCTGCGCACAGCAGAGCCGTGCCTCGCCCTCGACCACTCGCCAGAATGCACCAAGCTGCCCTGGTGCCCTACAGCACCGCCGTCAGAGCCTCGGCACGCCGGCGTCCGCAGAGCGCCTCTGCAACGGACGGCGCCGCCCGAGCCATAGCCGCGCGCCAGCTGCCCTCTGGAGCAGTCCGGCCTCATCCCCTCGCTCGTCTGCAAGCGCTCGTCGCCGCCACGTCCTCCTGCAGCAACAGAGAGGCGGTTCGCCGGCGACCTTATCCACCGCCGCGGGAACCGACCTTCCCCGGCTATATATACCCCCAGGCCCCGCTCGAACCTCCTCAGCAGCCTCGTACCACCCCTCTAGCGTGCCCCATGACCAGCAGGCAACGGCGGGAAGCCGTCTCCCCCGTCTTCGGCCGGTTCGGCCGCCGCCATGCTCCGGTCCGTTTCGTCGCAACCGAAGCCCCTCCCGTCCATCTAGCGCCACCACCCGACTCCACGTGACTGTGCGGAGCCGCCCATCACCTCATCCCCGACCGGGAGCCACCATATCCCAGACCCCCATTCGCTCCCGAAGACACCAGCCGCCGCGAAGCTCGTCGCCGGCGATTCCGTCCACGTCAGCGGCCATGGCGGGTACCCACGGGTTCGCCTCGACCTCCTGAGCACACCCATGTGCTCAGATCCCCGAGGGATGCCTCCGTTCGCCGGCGAGCCTCGCCGGAGCTCCGCCTCTGTTCGGTCGGAGGAGACCACGCGCACGTGGACTAGTCAAACCTGACCAGTGGGCCAGGCGGGCCCACTGTCAGTGACCCATTGCCGGTCCACGCAGGCATAAGTGGCGGCGTATTTCCAGAGTACGTCTTCGACGTGTATCTATCCGAATCGTTTTCTTCTCTTTTTCTGTTTTATTTAAAACCAGAGATTTGACTAAACTTTGACTGGCTATATCTTAAAAAAACTCCAAATGAGTTGATTCGTTTTCCTACCTCCCTCAAATATTGCCTAGTTTATTTTCAGATTTATTTGAAAAAAATTCTGACAACTTTTTTGTACCATTTTAAGCTATGCGTTAATTTGAATATTTTCAAAATAGGATTGTCGGAGAGGGGAGAAAACTTTCAAAGTTTAGGAACACACCCTGCCTCCCCACAACTTGAAGGCAAGCATTACGAACCCGCATAATATTGTGTGTGTTATTTACGCGGTTGCAACACCACCTCGACACGGAGTATCCGTTATTTCATGTGATAAAACGTTGCTACTCATGAGTGCATGTTGATGAGTGCATGCTATTGGAGTTAGCTAGGTTTGTGATAATAATTACCATCGAATGCCTTTCATGCATACCGGAAGGGATCCGGGGAAGCCTCTGTCTTGGGTAGACACGGGTTCGTCCCTAGTCCTCCGTCGAGACGGTTGTGTCCGGTACGGCATGGTGAGGTACGTCGAGTGTTGATTCTGTCTCTTGAGATATACATTGTTATGCTAATTCATGCAGGGAATATTAAAGCCTCCTGAGTCGACCATAGATTGAGTCTTGTTCCGGTAACCCCCATACTTGTTTCGTACTACCACTTGCCCCTGCCGTAGGTAGGGTACGGTTCAGTAAGTTGCCAACCCCTTTCCTAGCACACACCGCATGTAGAGGCCATGGTGGAAGATACCGAGGCATCCGGTAGGCATGCCACCGCCCGGGGCATGGGTGTTTTCGGTTGTAGCCGAAGGGGTAGCTCCCCTAGTTTGTGCGCGGTATAAATTTTGTGATCCCATGCTAAGACGAGGTTGTAGCCTCCCCACTTAGAGTTTCGCTTAACGGGTGTCGTGGGTGATTCCAGACACTAGTAAAGTTAGGCTGGTGTGTGCGGATAGGTGTGTTTTCAATCAAAAGGCCGTAGCGGCGTTATTAGTCCCGATGGACTAAATGAATTCGTTACTCGCGGGTAAAGAGTACACCCTCTGCAGAGATTAAACATCTATTCGAATAGCCGTGTCCATGGTTAAGGACTACACTCTGGGATGGGTCAAGTGTCAGTCTTAGTGTCGGTCTTCGGAGGAGAAACTGTTAAACCAGAACCTGGATTGTGACTTGTGACTTGTGATGATCATGATTATTATTTGTCATGGACTAACCCGTTGTATTATTTGAATTATCGTGTATCCTTGGGATGGTTCTACCTCCTGGATATTCACTGTGATTCTTTATAAGCCCTTTATGTGGTGTCGCTGAGACACCCGACTGCGGGATGCATGTTATTTATTTACTTTATAAGCCCTTTATGTGGTGTCGCTGAGACGCCCGACTGCGGCATGCTTGTTATTTATTTAACTTATAAGCCCTTTATGTGGTGTCACTTTCGGGCCTTGACTGTGGCATGCTTGTTATATATATACTTTATAAGACCTTAATGTGGTGTCGCCAGACGCCTCGATCGTGGCATGCTTGTTACTTATTTAGTTTATAAGCCCTTTATGTGGTGTCGCCGGACGCCTCGATCGTGGCATGCTTGTTATTTATTTACTTTATAAGCCCTTTATGTGGTGTCGCTCAGACGCTCGATCATGACATGCTCGTTATTTGCTAACCCTTGAGGCGCCGCTTGAGATACCCGATCGGTGCATTTTATTATTACTGTTATTGCATATTCATGTATATGAATAACCTGCTTGCATGCATCGTAGATGTTATTTTATGACCGACGATGTGATCATAGAATATTTCAGAGTGTATTCATCATCTGTTATATTATACCCGTGTTCATAATGTTTGCGAGTACATTCAAAGTACTCACTGGCTTGTCCCTGGCTATTGTCTTGGCCAGATCCCTTGCGTGGAGAGGAGCGTTGTGAAGACAGCCCCGGAACCTAAGCCATGGTGATAGCAGCCTCGCGAAGATAGGAGTTATCCTGGTCAGCTGTTCCTGTGGAAATGGATTCCCATAGGCGTCGATGATCCACAAACCGCTTCCGCCATCAACCACTAGAAACCATTTGTTGTACTCATAGGCCAGAATGGTCTTGTACTACATATTTTGCTTTTTTCTTGGAATTTCTGCATCAAGTTGGTGCCTCATTAGCTAACAGTAATCCTGGGGCTGGTGAGCACAAGGAACAATTTTTGGGAATTAATATCCGAGAATCCGGTCCTGACAAATTTGGTATCAGAGCCAGGTTGACCATTGGCTAATCCTATCTTAGCCAGGTTGAAAAACCTAGGTTAACCAACCCAGCAAACCTTAACCTAACCCCGGCCAAGCTTCCCGTGTAAGATAGCCACACAGTTAGCCTGACACCTTTTGACAGTTGGTGCCCAACCTATCAACCTAGCCTGTCGATCACACGCCAGTGACCAACGCCTAATATGTCCCATTTGCAAGCGTGCGAAGGAAGACTTCGTCCCCTTTTTCTATAAAAAGGGCACGATAGCCTCAAACCAGCACAGCACATCCCCTACCCCAAACCAAGCCATAATCCCTGGCCCTGTCGTGCACAATGAGACCACAGCAACCAACCTTGGAGGTTTTGTGACCATACTCGCAAACCTCACCCGTCGTGCCTATGCGTTAGAAGAGCCCCCAGAATATGTTGTGTACCAAGGACCCATGAGCGGTGAAAGCCGTCAATTCTGGGCCACTGTGCACATCTACGGTAGGGGTCTGCATGTAACGCCTACAGGTTCACCGGAAGGACAACTTCCTTTGAGGCACAAGCCATCCAACTAGCGGCAAGAGAGGCTATAGTTCAACTCCGGCACTTGTCGCCCAGAGTTAACTGTCGCTCGTTCTACTACTACCCCAGACATGAAGGGTATGGTAGACCACCCCAAGTTGCCAACGGAGATCACGAGACAAATCCTGCATTGTTGCACCTAGTGCGCTATGTAGGTGCACTAGAGGAGTTGTTCGATCAAATCACCCTTGATCTGATCGCAGCTCGTGGAGAGCTGGTTCGTCAAGCCCCGGCGAGAGGAGAGGACGAGCCCGACGCCGACAACCCAGTCGTACTGTTCGGACACCCGATCGAGTCCCTGAGGTCTACCCCAGCCACCGACCAAGGTGCTTTGATGACCCCGGAAGTGCTTCGTCGCCTTTTGGGAACACGCTCCAACGGGATTGTGGCCAACAATCCCCGAGATGGTCATCATCGCTACCCCGACCCTGCAGTTCCTCAACCACCTCCAGCTAACCCCGACGATGAAACCCGTGGAGAAGCCTCGACGTCCACAAGGCACGCCCGCTTGGATATAAACGAGGTAGACTAAGTCACTCGAGTAGTGCCGAGTCTCAATGTATCCACATCTTATAATCGTGCGACCTTGTAAATAAACGCAGCTTGTTGTTGTGCCTCTGTTTTAAATATTAGCCTTGCATAAATATGTCAGCATGCGGCTGTATATTTTTATTCCGGGCACAGCTACCAAAACCAACCCCGACGACACCCACAGTAACACGTCGCTTTTGTGAAATATGTGTGTCTGTGGCTTTGACCCCAACCCCATGAGAGCAGAACCGACGAACTAGTGCCCCTCACCACGGCATATAACCCAGCCCGGATGCTATATAAAAAGGCCACCTCGTGACCTTGCCAAGCACCCCTCACCTTGTGCACCTTCCTCACAACCATTTCTTGCCATGCCGAGCCCTAGTATTTATCTGAGAGCCCCAGATGCAACCCCGGTAGCTTTGTCAAAATATTGTGGGACTTTACCTGCAGTACCATGGGTTCTACCCAACCACCCCAGTACGAGCTGCTCAAATCGAGGATCACCCCATCCACCTCGAAATATTTGGCAGTAGTACACATCCCTCCCGTAAACTCAAACCAAGACCAAACGGAAGTCTCCTTCGTGGGGAAATCTATGCCAGCTCCACAAATGGCCATAGAAGCGGCTGCACACGAAGCGCTTATCCGCCTTCGATTCGCGGTACCCTATGTCAGTGAACGAGGGTATTATTACTTTCCGAGCCGTGCAGCACCCGGAGAAGTAACATCTTTTCCCGGTGGACGAATTGAGAGAGACCCAGTACTAGCCAACCTGGTCCAGTACGTCATCGCCCAGGAACGTTTGACCCAGCGAGTAATGGGTTATCTCCAGAGTCTCGAGGATTTAAATCCTCAGATCACCATCGGCAGGCCACTGAGGCCCGACCAGGAGAGACACATTCATCGGCTGGTCAATCCGCTTTCCCCAATAGAAGAGGAGTGTGTCCCAGTACCAGAGGCGTTCTCTCGGGACCCCGTCCAGTTACCGTTTGCATTTTAGACGTCACTGCTGTGATTATTAGTGCAACATTTATTTATATGTGGTAACTTATGCGTGGTACCCCGAGTTTGTGCGGCGAGTGAATTATTTGGTTTCTATTAATGTGAGTAGTTTTTGTTGCGGTTGAACTCTTAAATTTACTGATTTCTCTCGCGAAAAAAATCCTGGAGTGAGATTTCTTTTCCCTGAGCTGCTGCATCATATATCTTCTCACGACATGGAATTTTTATTCACGCAACACCACGGCAGCAGACCCACAACCACTCGAACACATACACTGCTTGCAAAAACACGTAACCGTGTTGCATCTCACTGACCACATCCCTAAATGCACCACAGTCTCCGAAGGAGATATTAGTGGATAATCATCCGGATACAGGGTACCTCCGACACACCAACAACAGTTAACACCCGGCATCACACCTAGTCCTCGTGATCACCGCCACCGCGGAGAGCCAACACCCGAGCGGCAGCATCGCGACAATCATCGAGGATCATCGCGCACAGGAGCACGGAGAGCCCCAAAGACCTTGCCGCCAGCCCTCCGCACACCAGGATCACGTACCAGTCCGGCACCACCTCCGCCATTAGAGCCTCGTCTCGAGCTCCTGTAAGCAGTAATGGAGGAGAAGGAGAAGCGAGGCCAGGTGTGAAGGAGAAGAGAGGAGCACCTCGGCCATTTTATAGCTCGAGATCGGTGTATGGTGGGCGAAGTCCACCAGCGCCGCTCGTCGCCCGATCGCCGGTGTTCGGAGGTGAATCCGCGAGCAGTGTCGACAACACACTGGCCCGCGAGGTGAGTGCACGCTGCGCCGGCAGCTAGCACGCCGCGCGCACTACCGCGATGCTGGCCTAGATGCCCCTGCGCTAGACGTCGCCGGTGGAGAAAGCGCGGGAAAGCGCGCGGGAGAGAGGAAGAAGAGAGAGCCAGAGGAAGAAGAAGAGACTGACAGTGGGCCCCGGGTCCACCTGTCAGGAAGAGGGAGCACTGTGCTCTCGGGTGCGACCAGCGTATTTTAGAAATTTAGAATTTACGGTAACCAGCGTAAAAATCTCCCAACCGTAGATTTTTCCATGCAGCGCTAGTGTCCCACACTGTGGTTTTACACCACTTATTGCTCTCTCACTGTAGCCGCATTTTTACCGCTTAAGTAAAGTAGTTATTTCTGTAAATGGTAGGAGTAATGTTTCTCAAGACAGCTTGTAGCAAATCTCGGGGACGAGATTTTTCTTAAGGGGGGTAGTGTTGTGACACCCCAAAAATTTTAACCTTGTTTTATTAATTAAAATTTTGCCAGGAAACTTAAACTTTTATTTTCTGGATTCTCTTTTGATTTCAGAACCTTTCTATTCTTTATTTTTATGGAGTTTTCACCCCAAGTGAGAACCTGCCAATTACTTTATTAGACTTGTTTACCCTATCAAGAAAAACACCTCTATTATAAGTGGATTTATTTGCATAATTTTTTTGCTTTCTGAGCTTTATTCCTTTAAGTTTTTTTATTAGTTGAAGCCCTGTTTTGAACTACAACCATTTGACAAATTGATCTAAAATTCCAACCAAAATTTGGGGATGTCATGTGATGTTTTTAAATCACTTTTATACAAAAGTATCTTCTATTCATTGGAGATTTTGAGCTCTACACCAAATTTTTAAATCTGGTCCAATGGGCATATTTGCACTACAACCTATTAATTTTTTTCTTTAAAACTTCCACCAAAATTATGGGATGATAACAGGAGTATATTATTCAACTTTATGCAAAAACCCAGTTTGGTTCTTTGAAAAAATTGAGTGAATCAACCTCATTTTCTGTCTGGTTCAACTTGTTGATTTGTACAGCAACCACATTTTATGTTGCTCTGTTGCCCATGATTCTTTCTCATGCTTATAGTCCATCCTGCAAAACCATTAAGTCCAAGGGCATGAGCCCATTGGCATATCTTTAGTCCATGTAATGACAGACCTTAGTTTCTGACCAGTTTTGGTTTTCTCAAACCTTTGCACTAGCAAGTTTCTTTGTTTGGCAAACTAAACCTACCACCATCACCTACACCCAAGGAGACTAGGATCTGGAGGTTTTGGCCACTCCAAGAGCTGCCTAGATGCCTTTAGCATTTTGTCGAACACCTTGTGTGCATGGCCAGTTTTGGCATGGTTTTTTGTTAGCATTTCACGCTTGGTCTCCTGGCCTAACCCCCTTGTACATTAACTTCCTTGCTAACCCTAGCCTAGTCCTGTTAATTACCAGCCTCTCTCGAGCACTCTAGATCACCCTGGCATTCTGTCGAATGTGTCGCGCGCGTGCTCTGGGCGCGCCCAGAGCGCACGTTTTGCATGCGCGCGCACAACCGAGCCGACGCGTTCGCTCGCCCGCGCCCCTGGCCTTTGCTCGCCTGTAGAGCCATGCCTCGCCCTCGACCACTCGCCAGAACGCGCCAAGCTGCCCTGGTGCCCTACAGCGCCGCCGTCAGAGCCCCCTTGGCGGCACACCGGCGTCCGCAGTGCGCCTCTGCCACGGACGGTGCCGCCCGAGCCATAGTCGCGCGCAAGCTGCCCTCTGGAGCAGTCCGGCCTCATCCCCTCGCTCGTCTGCAAGCGCTCGTCGCCGCCATGTCCTCCTGCAGCAACAGAGAGGCGGTTCGCCGGCGACCTTATCCACCGTCGCGGGAACCGACCTTCTCCGGCTATATATACCCCCAGGGCCCACTCGAACCTCCTCAGCAGCCTCGTACCACCCCTCTAGCGCACCCCATGACCAGCAGGCAACGACGGGAAGCCGTCTCCCCCGTCTCCGGCCGGTTCGGCCGCCGCCACGCTCCGGTCCGTTTCGTCGCAACCGGAGCCCCTCCCGTCCATCTAGCGCCACCACCCGACTCCACGTGACTGTGCGGAGCCGCCCATCACCTCAGCCCCGATCGGGAGCCACCATATCCCAGACCCCCATTCGCTCACGAAGACACCGACGCTGCGAAGCTCGTCGCCGGAGATTCCGTCCACATCGGCGACCATGGCGGGTACCCACGGGTTTGCCTCGACCTCCTGAGCACACCCATGTGCTCAGATCCCCGAGGGATGCCTCCGTTCGCCGGCAAGCCTCGCCGGAGCTTCGCCTCTGTTCGGTCGGAGGAGACCACGCGCACATGGACTAGTCAAACCTGACCAGTGGGCCAGGCGGGCCCACTGTGAGTGACCCAGCGCCGGTCCACCCAGGCATAAGTGGAGGCGTATTTCCAGAGTACGTCTTCGACGTGTATCTATCTGAATCGTTTTCTTTTCTTTTTCTGTTTTATTTAAAAACCAGAGATTTGACTAAATTTGACTGGCTATATCTTTTTAATGAAACTCCAAATGAGTTGATTCTTTTTCCTACCTCCCTCAAATATTGCCTAGTTTATTTTCAGATTTATTTGAAAAAAATTCAGACAAATTTTTTGTACCATTTTTAAGCTTTGCATTAATTTGAATATTTTCAAAATAGGATTGTCGGAGAGGGGAGAAAACTTTCAAAGTTTTGGAACACACCCTGCCTCCCCACAACTTGAAGGCAAGCATTCTGAACCCTGGCATAATATTGTGTGTGTTATTTACGCGGTTGCAACACCACCTCGACACGGAGTATCCGTTATTTCATGTGATAAAACGTTGCTACTCATGAGTGCATGTTGATGAGTGCATGCTATTGGAGTTAGCTAGGTTTGTGATAATAATTACCATCAAATGCCTTTCATGCATACGGGAAGGGATCCGGGGAAGCCTCTGTCTTGGGTAGACACGGGTTCGTCCCTAGTCCTCCGTCGAGATGGTTGTGTCCGGTACGGCATGGTGAGGTACGTCGAGTGGTGATTACATGCATTGAGATATATATTGTTATGCTAATTCATGCAGGGAATATTAAAGCCTCCTGAGTCGACTATAGATCGAGTCTTGTTCCGGTAACCCCCATACTTGTTTCGTACTACCACTTGCCCCTGCCGTAGGTAGGGTACGGTTCAGTAAGTTGCCAACCCCTTTCCTAGCACACACCGTACAGAGAGGCCATGGTGGAAGATATCGGAGGCATCCGGTAGGCATGCCACCTGGCCCGGGGGCATGGGTGTTTTCGGTCTTAGCCGAAGGGGTAGCTCCCCTAGTTTGCGCGCGGTATAAATTTTGTGATCCCATGCTAAGACGAGGTTGTAGCCTCCCCAATTAGAGTTTCGCTTAACGGGTGTCGTGGGTGATTCCAGACACCAGTAAAGTTAGGCTGGTGTGTGCGGATAGGTGTGTTTTCAATCAAAAGGTCGTAGACGGAATTAGTCCCGATGGACTAAAGGAATCCGTTACTCGTGGGTAAAGAGTACACCCTCTGCAGAGAGTAAACATCTATTCGAATAGCCGTGTCCATGGTTAAGGACTACAGTCTGGGATGGGTCAAATGTCGGTCTTAGTGTCGGTCTTCGGAGGAGAAACTATTAAACCAGAACTTGGATTGTGACTTGTGACTTGTGATGATCATGATTATTATTTGTCATGGACTAACCCGTAGTATTATTTGAATTATCGAGTATCCTTTGGATGGTTCTACCTCCTCAATATTCACTGTGATTCTTTATAAGCCCTTTATGTGGTGTCACTGAGACACCCGACTGCGGCATGCATGTTATTCATTTACTTTATAAGCCCTTTATGTGGTGTCGCTGAGACGCCCGACTGCGGCATGCTTGTTATTTATTTACCTTATAAGCCCTTTATGTGGTGTCGCTCAGACGCCCGACTGTGGCATGCTTGTTATATATTTACTTTATAAGCCCTTTATGTGGTGTCGCTCAAACGCCTGACTGTAGCATGCTTGTTACTTATTTGCTTTATAAGCCCTTTATGTGGTGTCGCTCAGACGCCCGACTGTGGCATGCTTGTTATTTATTTACTTTATAAGCCCTTTATGTGGTGTCGCTCAGACGCCCGACTGTGGCATGCTCGTTATTTGCTAACCCTTCGAGGCGTCGCTTCAGACACCCGATCGGTGCATTTTATTACTACTCTGTTATTGCATATTCATGTATATGAATAACCTGCTTGCATGCATCAGAGATGTTATTTTATGACTGACGATGTGATCATAGAATATTTCAGAGCGTATTTATCATTTTTTATATTATACCCGTGTTCATAATGTTTGCGAGTACATTCAAAGTACTCACTGGCTTGTCCCTGGCTATTGTCTTGGCCAAATCCCTTGTGTGGAGAGGAGCGTTGCGAAGACAGCCCCGGAACCTAAGCCATGGTGATAGCAGCCTCGCGAAGATAGGAGTTATCCTGGTCAGCTATTCCTATGGAAAATGGAGTCCCATAGACGCCGATGATCCACAAACCACTTCCGCAATCAACCACTAGAAACCATTTGTTGTACTCATAGGCCAGAATGGTCTTGTACTACATATTTTGCTTTTTGCTTGGAATTTCTGCATCAAGTTGGTGCCTCATCAGCTAACAGTAATCCTGGGCTTGTGAGCACAAGGACCAATTTTTGGGAATTAATATCTCGGGAATCCGGTCCTGACACACCAGCAAAGTCCTTGAAAAACATGGTGGTGCCGGAGAAATCAGACAGCACCCCACTTATATTGGTTGTACAACCAGTGACACAAAACGTAGGATCGACTCCAGCAGACTATACCCATACTTCACTAGCCACACCACTAGCCCCACCACACAGGACCTGCACTCCAGCAAAAGGTATACTGATTTCATTTGCCATAGCACCAGCTGTACCACGTAAAAAATCCCACTCAAAGAAAAGTACAGCAAGTCCACCGTCAAGACCTATCCCAATTGCAGAGACGGCCAATTCCTACAGATTGGAACCCCATTCCATTTATTCCCAGTTTAAAAGACAATGCTTTCAATGTTGTTAGGGACTACGTGCATATATTCCCATCATGGGAAGATTATTGTGAACACAAACACCATTTTCACATCTTCCTGTCCAGCTTACGTGTAAGTGCTATTATTCATGGTTATTATTTTCCTGTTTTCCGCTGATTGAACACATCAATGATTTACATTACATTGTTGTAACTAGGCGAGGGTCAATCTGGATAGTCATGACGAGCAAAGCTTGCTTGTGCTTTTCAAGGAAGCATTGCAGCGAGATCGGTGTTACCCGAGGAAATCACACTTTGATGGCAAGTCTATAAACGAATTTCGGTGAAGTCTCCTGTGCTAAATTTAGAAGACATTGAATGGAAAAACCTTGTTATGCAATCGTCTCATTCCTGTGATGAGGTACTGTCTATGAAATCACATGACAATTTGAACTTCTACTTTTCCGCATGTGCCTTACGGATCTTTTTTGCAGGAAATCTGCTCGAAGAAGAATTCCGGTTTGACAGGAACAACAGGATATCGCAAATATGATGCCCGCTGCTTTGCTCTTCTTAGTACCCGTTGTCCTGTATCACTGTACTTGCATACATACCTGGTTCATTATGTGACAGCAGTATCCATGATAGCTTGCTTATCAATTGTTCGCGCCAAATTATCTGATCTGTATGAATGGTTACATTAGTGTAGAATATATCCAATGCCAATGTTTTTTAAGCTCCGCATTGTTCTTGTAAGTACATGCTGTGTTGTATCAGTGTACTTCTAATGACAGGTAGTTGTTCATGTACCATCACTCTGCAGCTTATTTTCCTTTGCCCTCCATTTTCTACACATCAGATCTATATTTACTCTTACCATAAGGTTGGTACTGAAGAAGTTTAGCTATGCATTGCTCTTGGCTGTACCTTTTTCCTGTATCGCTGCACTTACATTTATAGCTTCTTGGTTATGTAGCATCACTCTTCATATTATCTTAAATATTCTCCATTTTTTCGTATATTATCACATCTATATTTACTCTTAACAAAATGTAAAATAAAGGCAATGCTTTTGAAGAAGATTCTGTGGTAAACTTCTTGAATTGCCCCCCCCCCCCCCATCAGCATGGACAAGGCCTTTACAGAGCATGTCTTCACCAATAATGTAAGTTTGTCCATCTCAAGCCTTCAAACTTTGTTGTATATATTTGGTTAGGCATGACTGCAACAGCTTTTTATTTTTGGTGTTTGCATCAAACTGCTTGTTTAAAGTTTATTATGTAGTTCATAAACAAAAGTTTCTCCTTTCTCAATTTATGTTTTCAGTTGTACAACCAAGTTCATTCTTCATACCATGTAAATTAAACTATACAGAGCAAGTGATCTTCTTTTGCACTGCATGTATGCTTCGCTCTTCATCCGTAATCCGGTGGTGTGGTGAACCTACCGACTACAGCACAATGTCATATTCTGCAATGTCTTAACTATGAACAATGTCATATCATTCTACTATTATTTAAACCGTCTCTTTATTTGCCAATCTGAAATGATATAAATTGACGGCACACTAACCATTGATACTTATGAGTTCTTGATCCGTAATCCAAAGGTGTCGTGAAGTCGCCAACTCCTTCACAATGTCATTTCCTGCCATGTCTTGACCTGAACAATACCATATTGTGTTAATGCAATTTTAAACTATGTCACTTTATTTTTCAAGAAGAAATGTGATGAATTGTCAAGATCGATACTTTTATGTGCAAAACCTCCATCATCTGCGCTTGTTTATCTTTCAGAGTGAGGAAGATATAAGTGCTGAACAAAGCGCTTGATCTCATCATCTTGCTCAGTACTTGCCTGCAGCTCCCAAAGAGGCTAACCTTTCTTGAACTCTATTGAAATGTGTCGGTTTTGTATATTATTTTGTCGGAGTGTTTATTTGCCTTTGGTGGCGATCTTTGATGCCCAAAGGTATGTAATCTGATGTCTGCTTGTGCTTTATTATCATAGTGGCAAACTTTGATGCCCAGTGGATGTAATATGCCGTAATTTCTTTATTGTATAGTCTAGGTTTTTTCTTATTCACGATGCTGCAGTTATTTTACTGTATATATATCATGTCTTCACAGTAAACCGGCCAAACCGTAAAATTACGGTACATAGTCGGGCCGTCATGCAATCACGATGTAGGTTGGGCCCGAAACGTGCCGAACAGCTCACAGGCCGGCAGCAGCCCGAATGGAACCCCGGCCCATGATTGTGCGAATCAAATCACGGGTTTATAACAGGCCAAAATTGTCTCGGTCGTTGTTTGGCCCAATCAGATATTGGCTGACAGCAGGCCGGATGCAAACCGGGCCGTAGTTAGGCCCAACTATTTGACGGGCTTTTAACAAGCCGAAATTAATATATGGCCGAAATGTTAAACAGGCCCTTAACAGGCCAAAACTAATATCAGGCCGAATTACTAAGTGGGCCTTTAGCAAGTGGGCCCAAAAGCATAGTGTCCAGTTGACGGGCCGAATCTGATGTGGGCCATAATTGAGCCCATAGCCTCTTAAAGGGCTGGACCTGATCTGGGCTGTAATTTGGCCCAGAACGTGGTAGGCTTTTAACGGGCCGGATCTCATATGGGCCACTATTAGGCCCGGAGCGTGGCAGGCCATTAATGGACCAGATCAAATATGGACCGGCATTTGGCCCAAAACATGGCATCCAGTTAATGGGCCGGCCTACTAGGGTCCTCAAAATCTTGTGGTCCTACAGCTGGGCCGGCCCATTAATGTCGGCGAAATCTCGTGGGCCTTTAGCTAGGCCGGCCCATTATGATTCGCAAGAATCTTGTGGGCCTTTACCTGGGCCAGCCCATTATGGCACACAAAAATCTTGTGGGCCTTTACCTGGGCCGGCCCATTATGGCCCGCAAAATCTTGTGGGCCTTTAGCTGGGCCAGCCCATTATGGTCCGCAAAATCTCGTGGGCCTTTAGCTGGGCCGGCCCATTATGGTCCGCAAAATTTTGTGGGCCTACAGTTGGGCCGACCCATTTAAACTTGATGGGCCGGTCCACGTGTCAACATATCATAGGCGCGTCTCGCCCATTGGATGAGTGACACATGTGCCAACGCGGACCTGACACGTGTCTCCTCCAGCCGATGATGATTTTACACGTGGAAAATCCCCATTGGTCGGGTCATTAACGGGTTATCGGATCCAAAACCCGACCCGATAGCTTAACGGCGTTCCGTTACGGTGGATGCCAAGTGTCGGTCACCCTTGACGAAAGCACTTCTGTGACGCGCGGTTTATCGTCATGGAAGTGGACACTTCCATGATGATAATTTTGGTAATGTAATGGAACACTTCTACGACAACACAGGTATGACTATCTTGATTCTGTCATAAATTTTTCATGGATGTACATGCATGACAAAAAACGCGACCTACTGTGACAAACACGTATCATCACGGAAGTGTATTTTTTTGTAGTGTTGGAGACGTATCGGCGGGACATCTCTGCTACTTCGGCTTCCATGCTCACCGCTCCCTGGTCATTTCTCGATCGAGAACTCCTCCTACGAGCCATGGCAGATGCAAGGAATACCGAAGAAAGACTTGTTTGTTTGTTGATAATAAATTGAGGAGGAATGTGCAGTCATTTTCAGTAGGTAGTATTTATAACCTAGTAATAAGTTGCTAAGTGGGAAAATATTTAGGGTTTAATCGGTGTGACAGGTCTGCAATTAAATATAGCATGGTAATTTGGAATGTGATGGGAAGAAGCTCAAAATGTATTTATGATTCCAGTTTCGAAGTGCGACATGATTCCTGGATGGCGTAACATGGGCACGTGTTCTCTGATGCGTATATGGCATGTTCACCGTAGGATACATCGCAATCGGCGCTGTCCATAGACGAATTTTTCCATGGACCGTGCGTGCTCGCTATTACCATGGCACACGATTCTTTTAATTAGAATGTGTGCCCATCTATCACAGACTCCTTGATCTGGCTGACCGTTTCTGTTGTTTTGGCTAATAGCAAACAGTTCATCCAAGTGACCTATAAGTCATCTATCGCACACACCTTGATTTGGTTGACCATTGCTGTTGTTTTGGCTAATCACAAACAGTTCATCTGAGTGACCTGTATGTAGTCTATCGCACACACCTTGATCTGGCTGACCGTTTCTATTGTTTTGGATCATCGCAAACAGTTCATCCCAAAGGAATCAGATGTCGTCGATCGCCTACGCCTTTGATTTGGCGGTGTTTATGTTGTTTTGGCTAATTGCAAATAGTTCGTATGGATCAAATGTATGCCATGTATCACACACGTGACTCTAATTTGAATTGTGCTTGATGTCTCTGCCATTGGACACAGTTTGTTTTATTGGCGGCGATTTTATTACAATGTTGTTTGGGATTCATGCGACGCACACAGTTTGGTGGAAGGCTCTCTGACACATGTGTCATGTTAGGACCATCCTATAGTAGTGGTGGTTGGTTCATGCCAAGCATCATGCACAAGCTATCAGAAGCTGGGCATGTTGGTCCAGAAGTTCTCTAAGCGGAAGATCTTAAGCCGCCTAGGGTCATCATTATTAGCTAGAAGGAGGGGGCAATGATCCGAGAGCGACGAGGAAAGAGCATGCAAGATATGCCCGTCGAAGGTGGTGTCCCAATCCTCATTGCAGAAGAAGGCATTGAGCTTAGACATGGTTGGGTTGTTTTGTTCATTGCTCCAAGTATACGTCATGTTCTTCAAATGTATCTCTTTTAGTTCACAGAAATTGAGGGCGTTTTAGAACTGGACGATACGGCTTTGGTTAGAATTATTTTGATTCTTGTCCCTGGCACAGTAAATCTGGTTGAAGTCTCCCATGACGAGCCATCTCTCGCCAAGGGGGGTTTTTCATTCTTCAGCTCAAGGAAAAAAGCATCTTTGTAGTCACTCCTAGTAGGGCCATATACCATGGTGATTTTGAACGGGCAATCTGATCCAGCCATGGTGATCTTGGACCAGAGGATGAAATCGCCAAAGAGAACATCCTCCACGCGAACATGATCTTCATCCCATAGCATAAGGATCCCACCACACGTACCAATTGTCGGTCATTTGGCGAACCCCTTCAACCTGTATCCCCCTAGGAAGGTAGCGATGGACGCATCAACAACTTGAATCTTGGATTCTTGTAGACACACAATATGATACGTAGATGCATCAATTGTTTCATTGCTAGTAGATCTCCGATTTGGGCAGTTGAGACCATGAACATTCCAGTTCAACACACTAAGAATAATGCTACTCATTGGGGAAATTAGTAGACCTCTTACAAGCAGGAGCAAATCTCAAGGATTGCATGGCAAATCCTCGCCCGGGCCAAAGCAAGCATCCGCAAACAGCAACAACTACAAAATAGGCATACATGTTTGTTTCTGTCTCACATAGAGGTTAAACTACATCATCATCTTATGGCCTTGGTGATCAGGCCATCATGCCGGCGTTCTCTGTCGCGGTGGATGGCATCTCTGGCCCAGCCTCCCCACCGTGTTGTAGCAAGGCTTCCTCCACAGTCGTTGCCAAATCACAATCTAGCTTAAAGAGAGCTCGAAGCACCGCGATCAAGATGTCTGGAAACTGTCCTTAGAACATAGCCATGTAGCATCCAATCGCCTCCTCGGTGAGCCGCTCGCCCTCGCCGACCATGCTCATGCACTGACATAAGAGTTTCTCCACGAGCTGAGCGATGAGCATGCACCTGTTCTTGGCACGAAGATGTGGGTTGCGCCTGTCCAGATTGCCCAGGTTGAGGCTTGTCACCCCACCAAGGGTCTTCCTTCCTGACTTGGTAGGCCTAGGTGGCGTGGAGTTGGGTGCTGGGAATATAGGGGCTTGCACCCGGACGAAGAGTGGCGTGCATGTGTGATATGTCTCCAATGTATCTATAATTTTTGATTGTTTCATGCTATTATCACTACTGTAGGATTCTGCTAACGCGACACTACGATCAGAGACCCTTCGACGAAACTGTGTGCGATGCAATAATCGCAAACGGTGGTGTGAAAAACCCGTCAAAAAGGTGCAAAACGTTTGTGATGATGGATGCATCAAATATGGTTTAGATTTTGGTTCTGTGTGCGATGCAGGGTATATGATTCAGTTCGATCAACTATTGGCGATGAGGAAGAAGAACGGAAACGGGTAGACAGATGAAGGTGTGTGCAATATATGGCACACAGTTCACTCGGATTAACTGTTTGTGATCAGGCGGAACAACAGAAACGGGCAGCTACATAAAGGTGTGTGCGATTGAGGGCATACGCTTCAGAAGGATTAACTGTTTGCGATTAGGCAACAGAACAGAAACGGTCAGCCAGATCAAAGTGTCTGTGATTGATCGCATGCACTTCACATGGATGAACTGTTTGCGATTAAAAACAACAAATAGAAACAGTTAGACAGATCAATGTGTGTGCGCTAGACGGGCACACGTTCTAATTAAAAGAAGCGTGCGCGATGTTAATAACAAGCGTGCCAGGTTCTTGGAACAAGACATGTGCTGACATTGCCTATTGCGGTGCACCCTATGGTGCTAACGCCACGTACGCGACCAAGAAAGCGTGCCCACGTTACGCCTTCCGGGAATAGTGCCGCACTTAGAACCGTCAATAAATTTTGAGCCTGCATCCCGTCACGTTCAAAATTACTGCCATGTGTAATTTAATTGCAAACCTGTTCACACCGATCAAAACCTAAACGATTTCACACTTAGGAGCGTATTAGTACTCGTTTATAAATACTACTACTCCAAGATGACTGCGCATTCCTCCTCAACTCCTCATCCACAAAAATAAACAAGTCATTCATTATCGTTCCCTTGCGTCTGCCATGGCCAACGTGAGTTCTGGGTCGAGAGATTGCCACCAGGGAGATGCGAGCATGGAAGCGGAAGCATGAGCAATGTCCCGCCTCGCCGTGTAAGCAACCGGCATGTCCTATCACGCGGCCGTAGTAGAACAGAGGTCCCGCTGCACCGCTGAAGCAGAGGTCCCGCTGCACCGCCGAAGCAGGACGAAGGTCCCAGCGCACCGTCAATGCAGCAGACTGGTCCGGCCGCGCCGCGGAAGCAGAAGAGATGTCCTGCCGCACCGTGAACGCAACAGAGATGTCCTCCCGCACAACGCCGGCCTCGGAAAACGTCCCGCGGGCAGGCAAGGACTCTTACAGGCGCATGCATGCGATCTTCCATAGCCAGATGGATCAGATCTCCGGCTGGGCGAGGTTGCAGGACGACATGAAAGCCTCTTTTGAACAGGCTACTGGCGTCATCCGGCAACTAAATGAGAGCAATGCGAAGCTCCTGGCCGAGCGCGACCTGCTGAGGGCGAAGATCGTCAGAAGTGCAGAGCAGCAGGAGGAGACCACTGCCTTGTTGAAGAGGACCGGCATCATCGTCGAGAAACTTATGGATGAGAATGCCATGCTGCGCATCGAGTACAGAAGGCTGGTGGAGGAATTCGTGGATGCTCTCAAGTAGCATCTTGAGGACAACAAAGAGCTCATCGCCGCTCGCCGTGGATACTAGTTCCCGCGGCCTGCAGCAATGCACCAAGAAAGTAGAGATCAGTGAGCCAGATCGTTGTCTTCCTTATTCTTTTGCCCTAGTGTATTTCGGCGTAGCTGCATGTGGCTTTTTCTAATTTTGTTCCTAAATATGTAGACAATTATTATCCACTATCATCGTCCTTATATTCATCATGATTGCTATAAGTCGCATCGATGCTATATAGCTCCGTTAGATATTACATCAAGATCCGTGCAAAACTTTCTGTTTTAGATTTTCATTTTTCTCTCTTAAATCTGAGTTCAGTGAGACATAGCCACGCCGTGAAACAGGGGCTCAGGCGCCATTAATGGAGACGTTGGGAGGGAGGTGCGTAGTGGATAGAGGTCAAAGGGCTCTCCTCCTGATGAGCATGCGTAGGGGTCTGATCGCACGCCTCCTGTACTCAAATAGCTACCCCGCACCACACCTCCTAGCCAATAAAAAAAGGGGACGCGTGGCTGCACGTAATTAGTAAGTAGAACACCCACGGTTTCAATAATACTTGTGTTTCCAATTTGTAACGTCACATCACTTGTTCCAAAATGACTTTGTTGATTGTTAATGTGTGCGCCATGTCATGACACCATGCCAAGTTTCATGCTTTTTAGGCGTGTTTTGGATTTACAGGAATTAAAAAACCAAGTTTCAATCTTTCCGGCCGAGCCACGATGCCCAGATGTTTGAATTTCATTCCCATTTCTTGCATGGGGCCTAGAAATTCACCCAAGGACACACATGTGATTTTTAAACCAACTTTGGTGCACTTTAGCATGCGCTTGTAGTTCAAATTTGAATTATGCACATTAAATGCCTAGAAATTCAATTAATTTATAAAAAAGTCCAAATGAACCTGGAATAATTCCAAAATTTAGCACAAT
This sequence comes from Aegilops bicornis, assembly GCA_021605145.1. Taxonomy (NCBI): domain Eukaryota; kingdom Viridiplantae; phylum Streptophyta; class Magnoliopsida; order Poales; family Poaceae; genus Aegilops; species Aegilops bicornis. The sequence continues at coordinate 217,945,668 of CM038673.1, read as the reverse complement.
ACTTCTATTTGGTCTAATCTGCCTGTGTAAAAAAATTAAGGCGGGAGAAGGCAGTGTACGTATGTCGTTTCGCACACGGGGTGACACGTTCCCTCTCGGAACCACGAGCCTTCTTGAGAGAAGCTTCGGTTTGCAAGAAGTTTATACCAAAGCTTGTCCCAATTCGTCCAAAAAAATTACCACAACATGTTGGTTGTCATGACACCATGCCAAGTTTCATGATTTTCAGGCGTGTTTTGGATTTACATGGATTAAAAAACCAAGTTTCTCAATCTTTCTGGCCGAGCCACGACGCCCAGATGTTTGAATTTCATTCCCATTTCTTGCATGGGACCTAGAAATTCACCCAATGACACACACGTGATTTTTAAACCAGCTTTGGTGCACTGAGCATGTGCTTGTAGTTCAAATTTGAATTATGCACATTAAATGCCTAGAAATTCAATTAATGTATAAAAAGGCCAAACGAACCCAGAATAATTCCAAAATTTAGCATGATCCTTCTATTTGGTCTAATTTGCATGTGTAAAAAATTAAGGCGGGAGAAGGCAATGTACGTATGTCATTTCGCACACGGAGGTGACACGTTCCCTCTCGGAACCACGAGCCTTCTTGAGAGAAGCTCCGGTTTGTAAGAAGCTTATACCAAAGCTTGTCCCAATTCGGCCAAAAAAATTACCGCATCATGTTGGTGCCATGTCATGACGCCATGCCAAGTTTCATGATTTTCAGGCGTGTCTTGGATTTACATGAATTAAAAAACCAAGTTTCTCAATCTTTCCCGCCGAGCCACGAAGCCCAGATGTTTGAATTTCATTCCCATTTCTTGCATGGGACCTAGAAATTCACCCAAGGACACACATGTGATTTTTCAACCAACTTTGGTGCACTGGAGCATGTGCTTGTAGTTCAAATTTGAATTATGCATATTAAATGCCTAGAAATTCAATTAATGTACAAAAATGTCCAAACGAACCCCAGAAAATTCCAAAACTTAACACAACACTCCTGTTGTTCTATATTGACACTAGAATTTTTTTGAAAGCAATAAGTGGCAATGGATATCGTTTCGTCCCCAAAGCTGTCACGTTCCCTTCCGAACCCATCAGGCTTGTTGTGAGAAGCTCTGGTTTGTGAGAAGCTTATACCCAAACTTGCCCAAAATGGTACAAAAAGTTTACCACGACATGTTGATGCTGCTACATGATACCATGCCAAGTTTCATGAATTTCAGACGAGTTTTGGATTTATAGAATTTAAAAACCAGGTATCTCAATGTTTGCGGCCGAGTGACGGTGGCAGGGTGTTTGAAATTCATTCCCATTTCTTGCATGGGACCTAAGCATGCAACCAAGGACACAGATTTGAATTTTCAACCAATTTATATGCATTACAGCATGTGCATGTAGTTCAAATTTGAATTATGCACATAAATGCATTGAAAACTCAATTAATGCATAAAAATGTCCAAACGAACACCGAAAAATCTCAAAAATCGACACAACACTCCAGTTGTTCTATGTTGTCACGAGAATTTTTTTGAAAGCAATAGGAGGCAATGGATATTGTTTTGTCCCAAAAGGTGGGACGTTCCCTACTGAAACCATCAAGCTTGTTGTGAGAAGCTCTGGTTTGTGCGAAGCATATCCTCAAACCTGCACCAAATGGGACAAAAACTTTACCACGACATGTTGATGCCGCTCCCTGATAGCATGCCAAGTTTCATGAATTTTAGACGAGCTTTGGATTTACTAGAATTTAAAACCAGGTATCTCAATGTTTTGCGGTGAGTGACGGTGGCAGGGTGTTTGACATTCATTCCCATTTCTTGCATGGGACCTAAGCATGCAACCAAGGACACAAATTTGAATTTTCAACCAATTTATATGCATTAGAGCATGTGCGTGTAGTTCAATTTTGAATTATGAAAATGAATGCATAGAAAACTCAGTTAATGTATAAAAATGTCCAAGTGAACCCCCAAAAATCCTAAAATTTGACACAACACTCCTGTTGTTCTATGTTGACACTAGGAAAAATTGAAATCGAGAAGAGGCAATGGATATTGTTTCATCAAAAAAGGTGAAACGTTCCCCACCGAAACCATCAGGCTTATTGTGAGAAGCTCTGGTTTGTGAGAAGCATATCCCCAAACCTACCCCAAATGGGACAAAAAAATTACCACGACATGTTGATGCCGCTCCATGATAGCATGCCAAGTTTCATGAATTTCAGACAAGCTTTGGATTTACTAGAATTTAAAAAACAGGTATCTCAATGTTTGCGGCTGAGTGACGGTGGCAGGGTTTGACATTCATTCCCATTTCTTGCATGGGACCTAAGCATGCAACCAAGGACGCATATTTGAATTTTCAACTAATTTATATGCATTAGAGCATGTGCCTGTAGTTCAAATTTGAATTATGCACATGAATGCATAGAAAACTCAGTTAATGTATAAAAATGTCCAAGCGAACCCCGAAAAATCCCAAAAATTGACACAACACGTTGTTCTATGTTGAAACTAGGAAAAAAAATTGAAATCAAGAAGAGGCAACGGATTTCGTTTCATCCAGAAAGGTGAAACGTTCCCTACCGAAACCATCACACTTGTTGTGAGAAGCTCTGGTTTGTGAGAAGCTTATACCCACACCTGCACGAAATGGGACAAAAAAATGTACCACGACATGTTGATGTTGCTCCATGATAGCATGCCAAGTTTCATGAATTTCGGACAACTTTTGGATTTACTAGAATTACAAAAGCAAGTACGTCAATGTTTGCCCGAGAGCAACGGTGCCGTGGTGTTCGATATTCATCCCCATTTCTTGCATGGGACATAAGCATAAACCCATGGACACATATATAATCTTACAACCCATGTTGGTGCACCGGAGCATGTGCATGTAGTTTAATTTCTAATTGTGCACCTGAAATGGCTAGAAAACTAATTTCGTGTATAAAATGTGCAAACGAACCCTGAATAATTCCAATTCTTTTACGACACACATATAGTTGCATGTTCACTGCAGATAATAGGTCTAGCAATTCAAACACCGTCCATTTCCGCTGTGACCCCATTATGTAATTCAAATCAAGATGAAAAATCAAGTAGATCCCATACAGTTTATTATCACAAACCATGTGAGATGCAGTACAAAATATCCTGGAGCACCGTCGGTGTATAGTACGCCTATGGCTTACGCGAGAAGGTGTGTTAGCTACAGTCCACAACCGGCGTGTCAAGCACACTAGCTCGCTCCCCAAATACTCCCACCTCTACATCCCTCGCAATCTCGAAAACATTACTGCCTCAGCATCTCGAAAATATCTACCGCCTAGAAGGTTTTAATGTTTGATACCACACGATTAGAATGTGTGGACCGTGTGCGATGTCTGTTACTCCCGCTCTGTTTCAGTCCCTTGATTCAAATTTTCAGTAGCCCCGGCATTTTACTCCCGCCTATGCATCCCTCGCAATCTAAAAAATATCTGCTCGCCCTTGATCCAAATTTTCAGTAGCCCCGCCTTGTTACTCCCGCCTAGTAAAATCTTTAACTGCCGCGGTATTTCCTCAAACACCACCTTGCCCCCCCTCCACACACACCACACACTCCCCAAAACCTCCGCTCACACCGATACACACCACCCCCGAAACCATTCGTAGGTCACCGCCGTCTCCATCCTCAACCTATGCTTGTGTGCCAGGGAGGTCGAGGAGCCAATGGCCAAAAAGAGGTTTATCGCGGCCTTTTCGCCCAGCGCCGGCGAGGTGACCGCCGAGGTATCACCATCGTCCTCCGCGGGCTCAATCCGCCGTCGACGGTCCCCCGATCCGCCCGTCGCCGCGCCCCTACGCCGGTTCAAGGACTTCCTCGTCCTCCCTCGGACCCGGCAGCCGATGAGGTCCTACCTCGGGGTCCGGCAGCAGCGATGGGGGATATGGGTCGCCAAGATTACAGATTGGGAGACCCACACCCGCCGGTGGCACGGTAGCCTCCACACGGACGAGCTCGCGGCCATGGAGTACGAACGCTGGCAGGTCCGCTACCATGGCGCGGCGGCTAGGCTCAATTTCCCCTTCGGCACACATCTGGTCGACCTTGTTCTGCTGGAGCCAGGGTGGTGAGCTCGACTATGGCGCGAGAGGACCGCGAGGCATGGGAGCGCCTCGAGGCCGAGGCCGCCGACGAGGCCTACATGCAAGAGCTCCGCCGGCAGCACCCAGAGCTCGTGGAGGTGGAGCAGGTGATCTTTGCCGACGCGCGGAGGGCAGCGAGGTTATCACGCTCTCCTCCGATAACGAGGTCGAAGGCGGCAAGGACGGCGGCACGGAGGAGGGTGAGGTTATCGCACTCTTCTCCGATGACGAGGTCGAAGGCGGCGAGGACGGCGGTGCGGAGGGCGTCGATGTGGGCCCCGAGGACGAGGAGATCGATGTCGACGAGCGGAGGAGTGCCTTCCCCAATGACCCCGACGATGGCACCGCCCGGACCCGGCTTGCGGCACATCATACATGACGAGGAAGGATTGGCTCGACCTCTACTTCGACCGAAAGTAGTTTAACTTAGTTTAAATTTATGTTTTATGTTTGGTTATGCAAAACTATCTATGTTTATGTTTGAATGCATGCTACTTTCGGTTGAACCTGCTTTGAACTTGATCAAATTGAAGTTTACAACGTTAAGTTTAGGGGATCGACTAGAAAAGGCCAAAAATTGCTGGAGTATATATATATCCACTAAAGGGTTTTAGTCCTTTAACTTTTAAAGGATTGGCTAGAGATGGCCTTATGACTTGTTTTTTCAGTTTCTTCACAATGTGATTCTCTATATGTGCAACTATTTGACGTGCAGTTCAATTTCATCAATAACAGTTTCAACAATACCACTATGAATTACGATATTTGGTTGCTGTTAAGGATATTGTAGTGAACATGCCTTTTCGTTTTTTTAACAATAACTAGTGTACGTTAGACCTGCACAATACCAGTCTGAATGACTATTTGCTTGTTTTTAAATGTTTTATGCGTGATGCAGTCAACACACCTTTCCACTTGTTGTTTTGCTTAACTAGCGTGCTTAAGCCTGCACACTAAAGCTACATAGCAACATGCATTGTACCAAATGACTAAATATGCAATCCCAGGCTACATAGCAACAAGAAAGAGTGTTACCTTAATGTTCTGACGATATCTAGATGTACATGTAATAAAATATTATATAATGGGATGGAGGGAGTGTTGTACTACATCATTTTGCAATTGTTGTTTAGCTTCTAATATTAAATTGGTGCTTTTAGGTACATATGTCAGTGCCAAAGATCCAAACTTCGACCCTTTCTGCGTATGGGGCAATGAGATATTCATGAACCAGCATCTAGGAAACTGATAAAGATTGTTATTAAAATGGGACAAAAGATGTCAATCAAACTATGTGTTTACACTTTATGCAAGACAACAGTGAACTGTAGGATGGTAAGTAAGAACCATGTAGCCTTCTTTTTACTGCCCGTAATGAGTTGTGTTAGATGACAATGTCTGAATATGTTTTCCTTTGCAGTGGATCCTGAAGCAGTTTACTCAAGATTACATCTCAAACTACATGATTGGTGGCCGGCCATCACAAAGGGTTGGACTAGAGTCGTGCGTGCCTTCTGCATCCAGGAGAGCACAATAGGGCCATTCTGCTTCACCTTGTTCAGCAACCAGAATGTCTGTCGCCTCTTTCTTTTCCATCTGTAATAGTACAAGTATAGAACCCTGGTTCATCATTCTTTATTTGGTGCTTATGTAATTCTTAAACAAATGTACCGATGAATGGAATAATGCATTGCTTGTTTCAACCTGATGGATATGAGTAAAGCTATAGCCTACTTTCAAGTTTAAATTAGGTACAATTTTAAATAGCCGCAATTGAATTTGGGCGAAATTACGGTGTGCAGGTCATTACGGCGGACACGATTAGTAAAGCACAATGTGTGCGATATACATCATAATCTGACATGGTTCACGGAGAGGAAACGTGTGTAGCAATGCACTTAGTTGCCGTCTGCAAAGCGTGTGTGATGTCAGACACTATCACGTACGGTGCATGAACACTAAATGTGTGTGATTGTCCACCTAACGTACACGGTTTATAATCCTGAACTGTTTGTGATGTGCTAGGCATCGTAAACGTAGATCCAGTTTGGTACGTGCTTGGAAAACTCCCGTGCCTGGAATCTGCCTGGTTTTAGGTAAAACCGCAAAACTCCAACTGTGATGGCAATGCGAGCACAAACGAGCAGCAAGGATAAAGCGTTTGGGATATTCGAGATATCGGAAATGGTTATATAGGGACAACTGTATGCATCAAGGCACCCTATCCCCGATGGTTTCTGGGTCGTGTGGGAAGGACCCCCGTATCGCCCACACTCACTTGGCGACGGTTCCAAATGCCGTCGCGGAAAGGGGTTAAAACCGTTTATATAGCACCTTGCTGTACCAGTGTATATTATCAAAATTGGATACTTTATATGACTTTTTGTGCTATATTATATCATTTTTCGGGACTAACTTATTGACACAGTGCCTTGTGCCAGTTGTTGTTTTCTGCTTTTTTTCCTTTTTCAGAAAATCAGTACCAAACGGAGTCCAAACACTGCGAAACTTTTTAACATTTTTTTTTCTGGACAAGAAAGACCCGAGAAGCTCTGGGAGGAGACCAGACGATGGTTGAGAAAGCGACAAGGAAATAGGGCACGCCATGGGGGGTGGTGGCCGCGCCCTATAGAAGAAATTCTCCATGATAAAGGCATTATACGCAGGTTGGAGTCTAAAGATTATTTTGTGTATGGTGAAAATCTTAGGAGAAGAGTTCCTTATGCTGAAATTATTAAAACCTTGTACCACCATACTTGTGATAAATTTGAATGGGTCACTTGAGGAATTGATGTAGGGTTCAGTAATAAGTGGTTTGAAAGTATGGGTAGAGATCCTATTGATGGTGAAATACATGTTTTGTATGAAGATCCCTATGGTGATGATTCGGAGTTTGAAGTAATGAACGTTAAAATTATTGAACAAAGTCCCTTCAACTAATTGAGTTCTCCTACTAGAAAAGGAGAACATGAGAGTACAGAACTAACGAGGAAAGTGTTGGAAGACTTAATTAAAAAGGATTTGGAAGCTAAAGATGACAATACTTAAAACAATGCCTTACGCCTAGCTAGGGTGTAAAAGTGTAGCGCTTGTTGGGAGGCAACCTAATAGTTATCTTATTTTTCTTTCTGTTTTTGAGTATTCACACAAATATGCTGTTGTTATGATTTTTTTATGTTTCAGTTAGTGTTTGTGACAAGCCTTTGGGATGATTTGCTTGATATTTGACTTGATTCTGTACAAAACAGGAATTTTTGCGCCCAGTACTGGAATTTTCATAATTTACTGGAACGTGATAAAATTCTAAAACTTTTTACATATTATTTATATCCAAATTTCCCATGTTTTCCTAATTTTTCAGAATTTTTGAAGTTATAGAAGTATAGTGTTTGTTTAGATCATTACAGACTGTTCTGATTTAGACAGATTCTGTTTTCTATTGCATAGTTTGCTTGTTTTGATGATGCTATGGACTATATCGGGGGGGTATAAGTCATGGAGAAGTTAGAATACAACAGGTGTTATGCAAGAATAAAATATGAATGGGTTCATAACTGTACCTAAAGTTTATAATTTTCTTATTATACTAACAGATCTCAAGAGATTTTTGTTGTGTGCTGAAGTTTTCATGTTTCGGGTGAGATCACGATGGATGAAGGAATAAGGAGTGGAAAGACCCTAAGATGGGGATTCCCAAGGCACTCCAAGGTAATATTCAAGGATACCCAAGCGTCTAAGCTTGGGGAAGCCCTGTATGGCATCCCCTATTTCGTCTACAATCCATCGATATACTACTTGGAACTATATTTATATTCATCACATGATATGAGTTTTGCTTGGAGCATCTTGTATTATAGTAGTGTTTGATTTGTTTGCTTTTAAATTTTCCACAATCATTGTTTTATGCACACACACCTTTTGATAGGGACATGTATTTATTCACGATTTGTTAGAATACTCTATGTGCTTCACTTATATCTTTTGAGCTAGGCAGTTGCTCTAGTTCTTCACTTATATCTTTTAGAGCACGACAGTGGTTATATTTTAAAGAAATAGATGCAATCTCATGCTTCACTTATATATTTTTGAGAGTCTAATAAATATTAATGGCAATATACATGTGTTATGAATTTGGTCCTGATATGATAGGTGTTCAAGAGGGATATAATAAAAAATCATGTAGATCATTGAATATGATAAGTTTAATTCCTTGCAATAGTGTTGTGATGTAATATGTGGGGGTACTAGTGAATGATTGTGGTTTAGTAAGAATATTGGTGTGAAGGTTTGTGATTCCCGAACCATGCACGTATAGTCTCCCATTATGCGATGAAGTTGGAGCATGATTTGTTAGTGGGTGTCTACCTTATGACTGGCGGTCTGGGACGAGCGATGATATTTTCCTACCAATCTATCCCCCTAGGGTCATGCGTGGTAGTACTTTGCTTCGAGGGCTAATAAAGTTTTACAATAAGTATGCGAGTTCTTTATAACTAATATGAGTCCATGGATTATACACACTCTTACCTTTTTGCCATTTCCTAGCCTCTTCGGTACCGTGCATTGCCCATTCTCACCTCAAGAGTCGGTGCAAATTTCGCTGGTGCATCCAAACCCCATTATATGATACGCTCTATCACACATAAGCCTCCTTATATATTCCTCAAAACAACCACCATACCTACCTATCATGGCATTTTCATAGCCATTCCAGGATATATTGCCATGCAACTTCCACCGTTTTGTTTTTATGACATACATCTTCATTTTCAAATTACTTTGCATGATCATATAGCTGACGTAATATTTGTGGCACAACCACCGTTCATCATTATCATACATGTTACGCTAGCATCATTGCACATCCTGGTAAACTGGTAGATGCATACATATAGAGTCATATTGTTCTAGTTATCGAGTTGTAATATTGAGTTGTAAATAAATAAAAGTATGAAGATTATCGTTGTTAGAGCATTTTTCTAGTGAGGAAAGGATCATGGGGACTATGATTCCCCCACAAGTCCAGATGAGGAACCGAACGAAAGTAAATAAAAAAAGAGGCCAAAAAGAGCCCAACAAAAAACTGAGAGAAAAAGAGAGAAGGGTAATGTTACGATCCTTTTACACACTTGTACTTCAGAGTAGCACCATGTTTTTCATATAGAGAGTCTCCTATGTTGTCACTTCCATATACTAGTGGGAATTTTTCATTATAGAACTTCGATAATGAGCAAGCAACTTGGATGCACACCCACTTAGTTTTCAGTTGAGCTTTCATGCACTTATAGCTCTTAGTGCATCCGTTGCATGGCAATCCCTACTCCTCGCATTGACATCAATTGACGGGCATCTCGGCCCGTTGATTAGCCGCGTCGATATGAGACTATCTTCCTCTTTCGACTTCCTCTTATTGATCTCTATCACCACATTCTATTCCACCCATGATGCTATGTCCATGGCTCACTCTCATCTATTGCGCGGGGTTAAAAAAGTTGAAGCGCGTTAAGAAGTATGAACCAATTGCTTGGCTTGTCATCGGAGTGGTTCCTGATTAATACTTTGTGCTAGGAAGACCAAGCATGACAAGATTATATGATTTTGTAGGGATAACGTTTTTTAGCATTTTTATTTTGAAAGACATGATAGTTTTTTTGGTATGCTCGAGTATTGATGTCTTTATATCAAATTATAGACTATTGCTTTGAATTATCCGGATCTAAATTTTTATACTGTAAAAGATACTATATGATACACATGTTAGGTAGCATTTCACATCAAAAAATTTGTTTTTATCATTTACCTACTCGAGGACGAGCAGGAATTAAGCTTGGGGATATTGATACGTCTCCAATGTATATATAATTTTTGATTGTTTCATGCTATTATATTATCAATATTGGATACTTTTTATGATTTTTGTGCCATTTCATATCATTTTTTTGGAACTAACCTATTAACTCAGTGCCTAGTGCCAGTTGTTGTTTTCATCTTGACTGAGTCCAAACAGAGTCCAAACGCTATGAAATTTTTGACGATCTTTTTCTCGACAAGAGATACCCTAGAAGCTTCGGTGGAGACCAGACGACGATCGAGGAGACGACAAGGCAACAGGGTGTGCCCTATTACCTTGTGTGCTCCATGAGGCTTAGTCTGACATAATTCCACCTCTATGAATTCTAAAATATTGGGAAACCAACAAAGAGCCACCTAAAACCCCTTTTTTCACCGTCGCAAGCTTTTGTTCTTCCGTGATCCCATCTAGAGGCCTTTTCCAGTACTTTGCTGGAGGGGGAATCGATCACGGAGGGCTTCTACATCATCCTTGCTACCTTGAGATGATGCGTGAGTAGTTCACCACAGACCTACAGGTCCATAGCTAGTAGCTAGATGGCTTCTTCTCTCTCTTTGATCTTCAGTACAATGTTCTTCTTGATGTTCTTGGAGTTTTATTCGATGTAATCTTTTTTTGCGGTGTGTTTGTTGGGATCAGATGAATTTTGGGTTTATGATCTGAATATCCGTTTGGTTTGGCCAACTAGATTAATTTATCTTCAGTCAGAGAGGTGATTTGTGATGGGTTCAATCCTGCGGTGCTCTATATCCCAGTGATAGAAGGGGACAAGACACGTATTTGTATTATTGTCATTAAGGGTAAAACGATGAGTTTTATTCATATTGATTGGGTTTACTTTTTCTACATCATGTCATCTTGCTTAAGGCGTTACTCCATTTTTCATGAACTTAATACCATACATGCATGCTGGATAGCGTCGATTGGTGGAATAATAGTAGTAGATGCAGGCAGTAGTTGGTCTACTTATCTCATGATTATTGCCTTGGATGTCGTCATAAATATGCGCTTTTTTATTAATTGTCCAACAGTAATTTATTCACCCACCAAATGTTATGTGCTCGAGAGAGAAGCCTCTACTGAAAACTATGGCCCGCGGGTCTACCTTAATCATATTACAAAACCGAAATACCTTTGCTGCAATTTTATTTGTTTTATATTGTTTTGCAATTTATCCATCTACCTATACAGGATTTGATACTTGCAAGTAACGAGTTCAAGGGGATTGACAACCCTCTTGCCTGCGTTGGGGGGCAAGTATTTTCTTTTGTATATGCATGTGTTTGTTCACGAGGCTTTGTGTGATTCTCCTATTGGTTCGATAAACCTTGGTTCTCACTAAGGGAAATAGTTATCTTTACTGTACTACACCTCCCCGATACGTCCATTTTGCATCATGCTTTTATATTGATATTTATTGCATTATGGGCTGTTATTACACATTATGTCACAATACTTATGCCTATTCTCTCTTATTTTACAAGGTTTACATGAAGAGGGAGAATGCCGGCAGCTGGAATTCTGGGCTGGAAAAGGAGCAAATATTAGAGACCTATTATGCACAACTCCAAAAGTCCTGAAACTTCATGGAGGCAGTTTTTGGAATTAATAAAAAATATTAGCGAAAGAATCAACCAGAGGGGGGCCACCCACCATTCACGAGGGTGGGGGGCGCGCCCTACCCCCCTGGGCGCGCCCCTGCCTCGTGGGCCCCCTGGCAGGCCTCCGATGCCCATCTTCTGCTATATGAAGTCTTTTACCCTGGAAAAATCAGGAGGAAGCTTTCGGGATGAAACACTGCCGCCACGAGGCGGAACCAATCTAGGGCTCCGGCGGAGCTGTTCTGCCGGGGAAACATCCCTCCGGGAGAGGGAAATAATCACCATCCTTGTCGGGGCAAGCTGATCTGGCCCACGAACACATATGGGGCTGGCGGACCGAGCCCCTTTCGGTTCGGCGGGGAGCGGAGGTCGCACGAAGAGCGGATCGAGGCGAAGCACGCGAGAGGTTTACCCAGCTTCGGAGCTCTCCGGAGAGATAATACTCCTACTGCTGCATGTCTAGGTGTATTGCGTTCTTGCTCAGGAGCGCTCGAATGCTACAAAGATGCATTTAGCTGCTAACGAGACCGAGCACAGGGAACTGATCGACCAACCCCCCCCTTCTACGTTGCGCATGGGCCTCCTTTTATATGCTCAAAGGGGCTCCGACAGGTGGCAACGTAGACAGGGGTACAAATGGAAAAATAGTGGTTGGTACACCTACTTGTATAGTGTACAGTGAACTATACCTAACCCTGACGGCAGGGGACAAAGGCATTAAATGCCCATCTTGTCGCCCTAACAGTGCAAACAGGGACCATCAGGGGCGCCACCGTTCGCCACGATGGCAAACTTGTCAGCGCTGCATGCCACCTCGCACCGCTGGCTGCACAGCCTCTCGCCACGCTACCGAAAGGCCCTGTGGTGACACGTTAGTGGATGCGCTGGAGCGTAGGGTACAGAGAGGTGGTCTGCATGACAAGCGCCTAGTCATGTTGTTGTCTTGTCGCGCCGGAAGCTCGTCGCTCACGGGCCTTCCCGCCAAGCTCCTCTTGCCGGGCCTTGTCTTGTAAGTGCTCAGGTGGCCTTCCCGGCAAGCTCTTCTTGCCGGGGCCTTGTCTCCTATGTGCCTTGGGTGGCCTTCCCGGCAAGCTCCTCTTGCCAGGGCCTTGTCTCCTTGGCTTGAATACTTTGTTCTTGAATGGCTCCAAAGGAACCACGGAGGACCTTGGCGGTCACCCGGTAAGCCTTGCCGCGGAGGGCTGCAATTGCCCGTGCACAAGTTCGGGATACTAGGGTACCCCTACTCTAGTACACCGACAGAGCCCCCGGCCTGGGCCACACGGTGCCGAAGCGCTGTTGGGCCAGGGCCCAAACAGGCATTGTGCACACGCGCCCGGGTCACACCATAACTCACCCGGACCCACCACGCCCCCACAAATGGCACGCATCGAACGTGGCGTCGTGTGAGAGATCGTGGGCGAGATCGTGGGGGTTTCTTTATTCGAAAATCGAACGTCCGCCTCCCTCTTTATAAGCAGGGGAAACAGGGGCACGTCGCCTACCTTGCCAGTTGCTGTCCCATCGAAAAACCACCGCTGCTCCCCCCTTCTTCTCAAGGCTGAAAAGAGAGCAGCGCTCCGCCCTCCATCGCCACCAGCACCTTCAACGCCGTCGGTCTCCTCCACCGCCTCCACCATGGGCCCGAAAGCCGACAAGGGGAAGAGCGTGAAGTCGGCCGAGGCGCTGCGGCTTGCAGCGCTGCGGAAGGAGCGGGCCGTCTTCCCCCCTCAGCTCGCCGCGAGGGAGCTGAGGGAGCACTACTACCTCTTCTGGTCGACGGAGACGCGCGCGCATCCGCGCACGAAGGTACTCCCCGCTGTTGCTGCAGAACTGGCCCCGATGGGGTATCCCTTCTTTGCGCTCTTCTTCTACTGCGGGCTCTGCCCGCCCTTCTCTAAGTTTTTTTGTGACATTATGAACACCTACGGGTTCCGCCTCCTTGATTTCACCCCCAACGCCGTTCTGACCATGGCAGTTTTCGCACATCGTTGCGAAAACTTTGTCGGAGTCCACCCAAATGTAGCTCTTTTCCGTCACTTCTTTTTACCCTGAGCCGAGAGAGGAGAGCCCTTTCCGGAGGAATTGCTTGGGTCTCCAGGGTCGGCAAGAAGGAGGCCTATCTGGAGGGAGAGCTCCGTAGCAAATGGGAGGAGTGGAGGGCAGATTGGTGCTGGGTTGTTGAGGAGAACCCGCAGCCTTTTACCGCCCAGCGCCAAACCCCAATAGTACGCGGCAATGATTGGAGCAATCTGGCCCTGGAGGACGCTAGGTTGAAGATCGCAGTTACCCGAATCCTCCGCCTCAGGCTTGCCGGACTCACTTGTAAACCTTTGTTGGCGCGGACTTTCTTCGCCGCGACGCTTCTTTGCAGGAGAGAAGGAGACCTGCCTGGGAATTTCAGAACGCCGCAGACATCATGAGGCTACGCCCAGGCCTCAACTTCAACTTCACTTTCTTGGAGCTTGACGCAATGCTCTTAGAGCTGTTCAAGCCTGATCCTGATCATCCGGAGATGTTTAGGTTGCCGAGGGGCGTCGTTCCGCTGTGCAACAACTCGTCGCTTGACCACATCCGTGCAATGATGCCGTTGTGTGACTCCCACGGAATTGTCCCCACTTGGCAAGAGCCGGCGGATGACGTCGTGCGGCAGTTCTTCGACAATCTAGTGGAGATGCCGGTCCGCCCCAATGAGCAGAGGGGCCTCACCCGCGACACCACTGACAACGAGATGCAGCGCATCGCCACCAGGCTAGAAGAAGCTGCGGCAGCCACTGCCGTGGGCGAGTTTGGCTTCACTGTGGAGGAGGCAGAGGCAGCCGAGGCGGCAAGCCTTGTCGAGCGAAAGGAGTTCGTCGGCGAGGAAGAGCTTGCCGAGCCTGAAGCCGAGTCGAGCGAGCCCGCCGAGGGCGCATCCTCCCCACCTCCAAGCAGCTTGCCGCGAGCGGAGCCACCAGTTCCACCAAGAAGGCGTCTTCGCAAGGCCGGAGACGCAGCGGGGCGGCAGACGGGCCAACAGCCGCAGCGCCATGACTTCCACCGCTGCAAGCAAGCACCGTTGCCGCTGGAGCTCCTCACGCTGGGGCAATCGGAGCGGGCCTCGCAGCCACCGTCCCGCCCCGCCAAGCGCCCAAGGAGCCCACTCCTCCGCCTCGTCGTCTGGAGGCGGGCGAGACCACCTCTCCGCGCTTAGCTCCGACGAGGAAGAGGAAGAGTAAGACTCCTTGATGTACTTGTAATTCTTCGATTTGTTGCCATGTCTTGTATCTGATCTGCTTTACTCTGAATCCATTCCTTTTCAGGACGCCGCCCAGAGGATGTCGAAGAGGGCCAAGACCCGGTGATTGTCGTCGAGGCGAACCTGCCATGACGGCAGGGCGCGTCCGAGACAACCTTGCCGGATGAGGCAACTCTCCTTCAAAGCAGCCCAGCGCAGCCCCAGCGTAAGTATATGGTCTACTTCTTGCTGTTCGGGCGTGCATGGGTGCTTTTTCCTTTGGCGATATCTGACTGTTGACTTGTGTAGGAGCAGAGCAGCCTCCTTCTGCTTCGACTACGCCGCCAAGGGTGGATTCCCCGGCAAGGGAGCGTTCCCTGGCAAGGGAGCCTTCTCCGGCAAGGGGCAGCTCTCCGGCAAGGGGCAGCTCTCCGGCAAGGGACGGCACCAGCGATCCCTTGGCGGCGGAGACCATGACCGCAGCCCCCGGCGCCGGTAACCTTCTCGCCCGAGTACTTCCCTTGTGTTTTTCTTCTTCTGATTTTGCTTTTGAATATTTGCTTGACTTTCTTCATCCGTCCGCCACAGAGCCAATGGAGACCGAGGTCGCTGGCGAGGAGGACGTGCGCGGCAACACTGATGAAGCCGCCGCCGTGGAAGAAGAAGCCGGCGCTGACGAGCCCGCCGGCGAAGAGGCCACCGGCCGCCGCCAGAAGCCGGGCGAGGGTCCAGCGATCGTGACCGATGACCCCGAGGCCGCAGGGAGCGCCAGCGCTACACCGACCGCCGATCCCTCCGCTGGCCGCCGCAGCGTCGAGCTCTGAAGAGCCCCAGCCCGCGCCTACTTGAAGGCCGGGCGACGGCGTCTTCATCAAGCTCCGTGGGAGTCGAGCTCAGGCGCCGGCGAAGGAGAAACCTTCGATGAAGAGCTGCTCGCCTCCCGGCTGGCCGACGCTTAGTTGACGCGCTTGGCAGCAGCAGAAGCGAAGCTCGAGGAGGAGCAGCTGCCGCAGAAGCTCTTTGTCGCTCTACTGCTCGGCTAAGCCAAATCAAGGCGTCCCGGGAGGCGCTTGTCGCGAAGGCGGGAGAAGACATTGAGAAGCGCGCGGAGGAGCTCCGGGGCCGCAACCAGGAAGCTCTCCGATCTTTGGCGGAGGAGCGGGAGCAACTCGCCGAGGAGCGCAAGGCCTTCATCCTCGAGAAGGCTGCAGCTGAGGAGGAACAGCGGCTTGCCGCCGAGAAGCTGTCTGCGCAGGAAGGCGAGCTAGCGCAGCGGAAGGTTAACCTGGACAGCCACGAGGAGGATCTCGCCATGCGCGAGGAAACATTTGGCAGGGCTCTCAAGGAGGCAAGGGATGCCGCCGTGGCTACCGAGGCCGCCAAGAAGGAGCTGGAGACGAAGGTGGCGCAGTTGGAGGCCAGCCTCAAGAAGAGGAGCTTGCCGCACTCAAGCACGAGCGCGAGAAGGACGCCTACACTCTTGGCGAGCTGCAGGGCCGTCTCGCCGAGAGGAGCAAGGAGCTCAGCGCCGCCCGGGGACTCCAATGCAGACCTTGAGTTGAAGCTAACTACTTTGACTCGACGCTGGACGGCGCCAAGGAGCGGGAGGTGGCCTTGAAGGAGAAGATCAAGGCCGACGAGGAGCTCTGGCGAATCTTTGCCGCCAGGTGCCTTGAGGGAGAGCGTGGAGCACTGGACCGAAGGTCTCGTGGATACTGCTGCCGCCATCCACAAATGAAATGATGGAGCTAGGGATGGTGGATCTTGGATACTCCTCCGACGAGCACCTCCAACCCAGTGCCAAGCTTAGCTTATTCTTCAAGGGTGTGGTGACGGGCCTCCAGCGACTCCGGGAAGAAGTCCCAAAACAGCTGGCCGAGGAGTCGTGCCAGATCTGCGCGGGAGCCCTCCAAAAGGTGCTGATGAAGGTGGCCTTCCGCAACCCGGGCCTCAACTTCACCAACGTCCTCAAGTCCCTGCCACGAATGTCGGCGTGGGCGCTCAAGACCCTTGTCGCACCCATTGTGGACAGGGTGAGCGGAATCAAGAGGGTTGAGGGCGATCGCGTAGATTAGGCCGCCTGCTTTTCTTTCCCTTGCCGCTGCTGGTCATGTCATAGGAACAATCCATTAGAGCTACGGCAAGCTATCTTGTAATATAACTTTATTTTGGATATCAATCGCTACATTATTTCCTTTACTTGATTCCTTCCTTTGTATGTTTCTGCCTTACGCTTTTAGGGAACTTGTCGGGCACTGGCACTGAGCCAAGGCTGAAAGTCGGAACGTCAAGAAATTGGCGGTGCCGCTTCCGACAAGTAACCTTGTCGCAACTAGTCGCAGCTCACTTAAGTTGTTGAGCGGACTCGAAACAAAGTAAGGGCGCGACTAGCTACGAATTGGTTCCTCTGCGCACAGGTTTTCCATACAAAGTTCGGTCTTTCAAGGAAGATAACTTAAAAATTTTAAAACTAATTGCTCAAACTCAAACTTTGGCAACTTAGCTTTTCTGTCGTTTGCTTCCCGGTAAGGCTAGACTCCCTTGAGCGACGCTTGGTCCACACCATTATCTTCTCCTTTCCCCCCGGCAAACTTGTGTGCGAGGGAACCTTTCTTTCTTTGAGAAAGAGAAAGAAGAGAAAATAAAGATATGGAGCCTTGTGGCTCGTTATCACTTACCAGGGGTAGGTGCTGCACAAAGGGTCAGATAACGTATGCAAAATAGAAGTAAAAAGCATGAAATCGACAAGGTGTGCGAAGCACGCTAGCTTTATCGATGCACGGGTCTCATGCGCCCGGCTTTGTACAAAGGATTACATGCATCGGCCGCAAGACTTGTACAAAAGGTGGTTGCCGGAACAGGTTCCGCAACCGCGCCTCTGAGTAAAACTTACGAAGATGCTCAATATTCCGTGAGTTGCTCACCGAATGCCATCTTCGGTCTCAAGGCGGACAGCGCCAGGCCTAGTGACTCGTTTCACCCGATAAGGGCCTTCCCACTTCGGCGTCAACTTGTTGGAATTCTTGGCGGACTGAACGCGCCGAAGAACAAGGTCGCCTTCCTCGAGACTTCTGGCATTAACCTTGCGGCTATGGTAGCGGCGCAAAGCTTGCGGTACCAAGCAGCTCAGACAAAGAGTTGAAGACGATCTTCCTCAAGGAGCAGCGCGTCATCTTGTCGCAGCTGCTCTTGCTCAAGCTCATCATAAGCGAGCACTCGAGGCGATCCGTATACGAGTTCCGTGGGGAGAACTGCGTCTGCTCCATAGACTAGAGCGAAAGGTGTCTGGCCAGTGGCTCAATTTGGCGTCGTCCTGATCGACCAAAGAACCACCGGCAGCTCCTCAATCCAGTTTCTTCCGCACTTGTGCAGCCTGTCGAAAGTTCTAGTCTTGAGCCCGCGCAACACTTCAGCATTTGCCCTCTCCGCTTGACCGTTGCTTCTCGGATGAGCAACAGAAGCGAAGTAGACCTTGGCGCCAAGATCCTGGACGTACTGCATGAAGGTGCGGCTTGTGAACTGTGTGCCGTTGTTGGTGATGATCCTGTTAGGGATTCCGAAATGGCAAACAATCGACCTGAAGAACTTGATCACGACCGTCTTTGTCACCTTCCTCATCGCTTCCACTTCCGGCCACTTTGTGAACTTGTCGATGGCAATGTACAAGTACTCAAAGCCCCGACAACTTCGGGGAAGGGGCCGAGATGTCGAGCCCCGGACCGAAAATGGCCAGGATAAAGGGATCGTCTGGAGAGCTTGAGCTAGCTGGTGTGTCTGCTTGGAATGGAACCGCACGCTTCACACTTGGTTACTTGTGCAGTTGCATCCTGGAGGGCTGTCGGCCAAAAGAAACCTTGCCGGAATGCTTTGCCGGCAAGTGCTCTGGCGCCAATGTGGTGACCACATATGCCTCCATGTATCTATGCCAACAGCTTTTGTCCGTCTCCCCGATGAATACACTTCAATTTCACACCGTTGAGTCTTCTTCTATCAGGTGTCTTTGTCAACAAACTGGTACATACTTGACTGCCGGGCTACTCTTTCCGCTTCTTCTTGCTCTTCGGGAAGTTCTCATGTCTGAAGGAAATGGATAATCTGCTGCACCCATGCTGGAGCTTGCGGCTCGACAACAAGGACTAAAGGCAAATCTGCTGCTTTGGAACATCGGCTTCCACGGCAAGAACTTGCGGCTCAGCCGAGCTTGACGTTCCCGGCAAGCTTGCCGGAGCAAAACTTGTCGGGAGCGCCCGCTTCAACGAAACAAACCACAGGGCTTGTCGGAGCAGACTGCCTCAAGATCGCTGGTGTTGATCTTGGGGACCTTCTTGGCGGCGGCTTCGGGAAGCTCTCTACCGGAAAGTAGTCACCAGAGATCAACTTCCTCTTCTTGCTCTGTCCGGTTGGTGGTGTTACAGATGGTTGAGTCAGCTTGAGCACAAAATCCCTGGTTCCATTGTGTAACTTAAGTCTGCGCGACTTTGACAGGCCATCAGCAATGTCGTTCTGAGCTCTCGGAATATATTCCATTTGCAGGCCGTCAAAGTGCTCTTCTAGCTTCCTCACTTCATCAACATAAGCTTCCATCAACGGACTTTGATAATTCTTGTTCACTTGGCGGATAACAAGTTGTGAGTCACCCCTGACAATGAGCTTCCTGATCCCAAGGTCCATCATGATCTCGAGACCGCAAGCAAACCTTCATACTCTGATGTATTGTTTGTTGCTTGCTCCTTGGGAAAGTGCATCCGACTACGTGCTTGAGGTGCTCTCCGGTGGGTGCGACAAGCAAGACGCCGCACCGGGCGCCTTTGCAGCGAGAAGGCACCATCAAAGTACATCAGCCACTCTTTGCTTGCTTCCTTGACGGGAATGCTCGTCTGAAATTTCTTCATCCGGTGTTGGCGTCCATTCTGCTATGAACTCCGCCAATGCTCGCTTTTGGATAGTTGAAGTGCTCTCAAACTTGAGGCCAAAGCTTGACAGTTCCAAAGTGCCCACTCGACAATCCTGCCTGTTGCCTCTGGATTTTGCAAGATCCTCTTCAAAGCAGAAAGCGAGTGACAACTGTGATCTCATGTGCCTGAAAGTAATGGCGCAGCTTTCTCGAGGCCATGAGGAGGCCGAAAAGCAATTTCTGCACACCAGAGTACCTTGACCTAGCCCCCTGCAGAAGGGAACTGACAAAGTAAACTAGGTGCTGCACCATCCTTTTCTGCATCTTCTCATGCGTCTGCGCAGATTCGTCCTTGTCGGGACCAGAGCTTGCTGGCGAAGCCCCCTGCTTGTCGCCGGATGTATCTGCCATGGTTGCTAGCTCATCATCCGCCTCCCTCTCCGCTACTAACGCAGCACTAACCACTTGATTGGTTGCCGCTATATATAGCAGCAACTTCTCTTGTGGCTTAGGTGCGACAAGTGTTGGAGTGGAGGACAGGTATCTCTTCAAGTCCTGTAGCGCTGCCTCCGCTTCCGAAGTCCATTGCATCGGACCAGCCTTTTTCAAAATTTTGAAAAATGGCAGGGCGCGCTCAGCAGATCTAGAGATAAACCTGCTGAGAGCAGCTACGCAACCGGCAAGTCTTCGTACATCCTTGACGCGCTTTGGCGCTTCAATCTGCTCAATGGCCTTGATCTTGTCGGGATTGGCTTCAATTCCCCGCTGAGACACGAAGAACCCAAGAAGCTTGCCGGAAGGGACTCCGAACATGCATTTCTCGGGGTTGAGCTTGAGGTTGATCTTGCGCAGATTTGTAAAGGTTTCATCCAAATCTTGAACTAGGGTCTCTCTGTCCTTGCTTTTGACCACTATATCATCCATGTAGGCTTCCACATTTCTGTGCATTTGCGGCTCAAAAGCATCATGAACTACTCTTGCAAATGTTGAACCAGCATTCTTTAACCCGAAGGGCATCCGTACAAAACAGTATGTGCCACATGGGGTGATGAACGCGGTCTTCTCCTCATCCTCTTCTGCCATGAAGATCTGACGATATCCTGAGTATGCATCCAGAAATGAAAGCAAATCACATCCGGCCGTGGAGTCAACAATCTGGTCGACGCGCGGCAAGGGAAATGGGTCTTTGGGGCAAGCTTTATTGACGTCTGTAAAGTCGATACAAAGCCTCCACTTCCCGTTAGCCTTGCGCACAACTACAGGATTGGCCAACCACGTGGGATGGAGCACTCCTCTGACAAGGCCTGCTGCTTCCAGTTTCTTGATTTCTTCCGCGATGAACTCTTGACGCTCCACTGCTTGCTTCCTGACTTTCTGCTTGACGGGCTGCGCATGAGGACAAACGGCAAGATGGTGCTCAATTACTTTCACAGGAACACCGGGATGTCGACGGCTGCCATGCAAACACGCCGACGTTCGCCCGCAGGAAAGCAACGCCGCCTTCCTATTTAGGGTCGAGAGAGGCACTGATGGTGAAGGTACCACCAGTGCCGTCCTCCTTGGCGGACACCTTCTTGGTCTCTGGTGGAGCTGTCATCGTCTTCTTATACTTGCCGGTGGAGCTCGATGGTGCGTCCTCGACGGTAGCGCAGCACTCCGAAGAGGTGCGCTTGCCGGAGTGGGCATCAGAGCTCTTGCCGGACTTGGTCTTCTTCTTCCCTCCAGGAGCTTCAGCGGCAAGTGGCTTGCAATCTGTCGCTGCTGCTTCTTCTCGGTAGATCTTGTCGGCGCAGATAAGAGCATCCTTCTTGTCGCCAGGGACAGAGATGACACTTATCGGGCCCGGCATCTTCAGGAGGTTGTAGGCATAGTGAGAGGCCGCCATGAATTTGGCGAAAAGCCGGATTTGCCAAGTATTCCATTGTAAGGCAATGGAAAGTCAGCAACATCAAAGGTGACCCTCTCAGTCCTGAAGTTCAACTTCACGCCAAATGTCACCGCAACGTGATCTTTCCTTGACTTGCTCCTTCCCGGATTGATTCCTTGAAAAGTGCCAGTCTCTTCGAGCTCGCCATCAGGGATCTGGAGTTTCTGGAGCACCGCGGAGGAGATCAGATTCAAGCCGGCCCCGCCTTCAACTAGCATCTTGGTGACCTTGAGGTTGCGGATAGTTGGTGAAACCAACATCGCCAAGCACCCGACTGCTATTACGCGATCAGGGTGGTCCTCAATATCAAAGATGATAGGCGTGCTGGACCATTTCAGAGGCTTGCGTGACTCGATGGATGGTTCTGCTGCATTGACTTCCCGCATCCACTGCTTGAGTTGGCGGTGTGAAGTATGCAGAGAAGCACCGCCGTCAACGCACAGGACCTCTGTGGCTTTCTGGAACTCCTGCTCATCGGCCTCGTCATCATCCATGTCTTCGTCGTCGTCATCCTTGTCGCGGCCACGGGGAGGTCTGTCTCCTTGCCGCTGCTTGGCCTTGCCGCGGCGTCCTCCCCGACCGGGGCGCTTCTTGCTGGGTCCTCCCGCACCCTCCTGGGCCTTCTCCTTGTCGCGTCGTTTGTATTCAGCCTTCTGTTGCTCGACAAGCTGCTCCACCTTCTTGCAGCTCTGGAGGTCATGGCCCTTGGTGCGGTGGATCTTGCAGTACTGCTTGCCGGAGCCGTCCTGCTTGTCGGCGGCCGCCACAGACTGGCAGTTGGTGCCAGCGGCAACCTCCTTGCCGGAGCTACCAGCCTTGGCGTTCTTGGCGGCGCCTCCGTTGCCGGACTGCTCGACAACTAGCACATCTCTTCCTTTCTTTTTCCTGTTGCCCCACCGCCGGCTCTTCTTTGCCGGGGCGGTCTCTTCACTATCAGATCCTCCTGCTTCGGTATTCTCTCCGGGGAGTCTCCTCCCTTCCTCAGCACGTGCACACTTGTCGGCCAGGGCGTATAGCTCACTGACGTCTCTAATTTTGCACATCACCATCTCCTCCCGCATCCTGCGGTTTCGCACGTTCTGATGGAACGCGCTGATCACCGCGGAAGGGTGGACATCTGGGATGTTGTGCTGTACACGGCTGAATCTTTGAATATACTTGCGCAGGGGCTCTCCTTCCTTCTGGGCGAGCAGATGAAGGTCGCTTTCTTGGCCATGGGGCTTGTGGTCACCGTAAAGCGCCGACAAACTGATGGCATAGGTCTGCCCAAGAAGATATGGAGTTGTCCGGCATGTGCATGAGCCAGGACCTCGACGTTGGGCTTGAGCACCAGGGAAGTAGTTGGCAAGGATCTTGTCGCCCGCCTGGCAACGTGCACCGCGATGGTGTAGATGCTGAGGAACTCCAACGGATGCGTCTTGCCGTCGTACTTCTCCGGTACGTCTGGCTTGAAGTTTTTCTTGCTGGGCCACTGGACTTGCCGCAGCTCACGAGTGAACGCAGGGCAACCTACCGCGTACGGCAAGTCGCTGGTTCCTCCGGGCGTGCATGTCAACAGAGGGCCCAGCGCGCTTGTCGGATTGACGTCGCGCTTCTCTTCGGCGCTCGATGCGAGTTCGAGCGTCCTCTTGCTGTCGTTCGTGAAGAACTTGGCGCTGATCGCGATGAGCTCGTGGATCTGATGACGCAGTGGAGTCGCTGTCGAGGTGGATCCGGCGAGTCGGCGATCTTGGCCTTCGGGGCGGAGAGTGCATGGTGGTTGCACCCCCACCGGTCTCGTCGCCACCGGCTCGCGTTTGGCAGTCCTGCCGCGGCAGCGACGCACTTTTCGGTTGCAGCGTCGCCGTTAAGCGGCCGATGAGACTTTGTATGGTGGCCCTCCACTCATCGACCTTGTCAGCCATTGGAGGGTAATCCAGGAGCAGTTGAGCTCTCGCCAGAGCTTCTGCTGGAGTAGTGGGTGGCAGGGGCGAACGGCACACAGATTTCATGAATTTCAGACGAGTTTTGGATTTATAGAATTTAAAAACCAGGTATCTCAATGTTTGCGGCCGAGTGACGGTGGCAGGGTGTTTGAAATTCATTCCCATTTCTTGCATGGGACCTAAGCATGCAACCAAGGACACAGATTTGAATTTTCAACCAATTTATATGCATTACAGCATGTGCATGTAGTTCAAATTTGAATTATGCACATAAATGCATTGAAAACTCAATTAATGCATAAAAATGTCCAAACGAACACCGAAAAATCTCAAAAATCGACACAACACTCCAGTTGTTCTATGTTGTCACGAGAATTTTTTTGAAAGCAATAGGAGGCAATGGATATTGTTTTGTCCCAAAAGGTGGGACGTTCCCTACTGAAACCATCAAGCTTGTTGTGAGAAGCTCTGGTTTGTGCGAAGCATATCCTCAAACCTGCACCAAATGGGACAAAAACTTTACCACGACATGTTGATGCCGCTCCCTGATAGCATGCCAAGTTTCATGAATTTTAGACGAGCTTTGGATTTACTAGAATTTAAAAACCAGGTATCTCAATGTTTGCGGCTGAGTGACGGTGGCAGGGTGTTTGACATTCATTCCCATTTCTTGCATGGGACCTAAGCATGCAACCAAGGACACAAATTTGAATTTTCAACCAATTTATATGCATTAGAGCATGTGCGTGTAGTTCAATTTTGAATTATGAAAATGAATGCATAGAAAACTCAGTTAATGTATAAAAATGTCCAAGTGAACCCCCAAAAATCCTAAAATTTGACACAACACTCCTGTTGTTCTATGTTGACACTAGGAAAAATTGAAATCGAGAAGAGGCAATGGATATTGTTTCATCAAAAAAGGTGAAACGTTCCCCACCGAAACCATCAGGCTTATTGTGAGAAGCTCTGGTTTGTGAGAAGCATATCCCCAAACCTACCCCAAATGGGACAAAAAATTACCACGACATGTTGATGCCGCTCCATGATAGCATGCCAAGTTTCATGAATTTCAGCACAAGCTTTGGATTTACTAGAATTTAAAAACAGGTATCTCAATGTTTGCGGCTGAGTGACGGTGGCAGGGTTTGACATTCATTCCCATTTCTTGCATGGGACCTAAGCATGCAACCAAGGGCGCTATTTGAATTTTCAACTAATTTATATGCATTAGAGCATGTGCACTGTAGTTCAAATTTGAATTATGCACATGAATGCATAGAAAACTCAGTTAATGTATAAAAATGTCCAAGCGAACCCCGAAAAATCCCAAAAATTGACACAACACGTTGTTCTATGTTGAAACTAGGAAAAAAAATATGCGACCTTGTCAGCCATTGGAGGGTAATCCAGGAGCAGTTGAGCTCTCGCCAGAGCTTCTGCTGGAGTAGTGGGTGGCAGGGGCGAACGGCGCGAGGAGCGGGATATGCTCGGACTTCTAACTATGTTAGAAGAAGCAGTATCCCGTCCGGGCGACCGTGCCTCGCTCGCGACAGCATGTTGGCGTGCATGCTGGTCTTGAACATCCCGAGATCCTCCAGCTCGATCTCGGTCCAACGAGCGTATGGCATTGTGAATGCCATGACGCTGTCGGTCCCGCACCTCCTGAGATGGGCGCGGTGCATGTACGGACGCCGAGGTCTGCGCGGCCTTGTCCTTGGACTTGGCAGCACCGTGAGCTCCCCCGTCGCCGTCCATTCTTCCGCCGGCATCTACCCCACCACCTGTTTGCTCCGGTGGTGGTGGGTTCGACGCGGACGGGGCTTCTGCCACCGAAGCCTTCTTCTTCGGTGGCATGTTGATGAAGATGATGAAGATCTAGCTCGCGTGGACGCCGGATCAGGTTCACACAACCTCGACGCCCCTACCGCACGCCAAAGATGTCGGGCAAGCTGATCCGCCCACGAACACCTATGGGACCGGCGGACCGAGCCCCTTTCGGTTCGGCGGGAGCGGAGGTCGCACGAAGAGCGGATCGAGGCGAAGCACGCGAGAGGTTTACCCAGCTTCGGAGCTCTCCGGAGAGATAATACTCCTACTGCTGCATGTCTAGGTGTATTGCGTTCTTGCTCAGGAGCGCTCGAGTGCTACAGTATAGACGAGCTGCTAACGAGACTGAGCCTGGAGGGAACTGATTGACCAACCCCTTTCTACGTTGCGCATGGGCCTCCTTTTATATGCTCAAAGGGGCTCCGACAGGTGGCAACGTAGACGGGGGTACAAATGGAAAAATAGTGGTTGGTACACCTACTTGTACAGTGTACAGTGAACTATACCTAACCCTGACGGCAGGGGACAAAGGCATTAAATGCCCATCTTGTCGCCCTAACAGTGCAAACAGGGACCGTCAGGGGCGCCACCGTTCGCCACGATGGCAAACTTGTCAGCGCTGCATGCCACCTCGCACCGCTGGCTGCCTGACCTCTCTCGCCACGCTGCGCTGGAAAGGCCCTGTAGGCGACACGTTAGTGGATGCGCTGGAGCGTAGGTACAGAGAGGTGGTCTGCCGCGGCAAGCGCCTCGCCGCGGTTGTTGTCTTGTCGCGCCCGGAAGCTCGTCGCTCACCGGGCCTTCCCGGCAAGCTCCTCTTGCCGGGGCCTTGTCTTGTAAGTGCCTGGGGTGGCCTTCCCGGCAAGCTCTTCTTGCCGGGGCCTTGTTTCCTATGTGCCTTGGGTGGCCTTCCCGGCAAGCTCCTCTTGCCGGGGCCTTGTCTCCTTGGCTTGAATACTTTGTTCTTGAATGGCTCCAAAGGAACCACGGAGGACCTTGGCGGTCACCCGGTAAGCCTTGCCGCGGAGGGCTGCAACTGCCCGTGCACAAGTTCGGGATACTAGGGTACCCCTACTCTAGTACACCGACAATCTTCATCATCATCGATCCTCTCATTGGGAGGGGGACAATCTCCATCAACATCTTCACCAGCACCATCTCCTCTCAAACCCTAGTTCATCTCTTGTATCCAATCTTTGTCCCAAAACCTCAGATTGATACCTGTGGGTTGCTAGTAGTGTTGATTACTCCTTGTAGTTGATGCTAGCTGGTTTATTAGATGGAAGATCATATGTTCAGATCCTTTATGCATATTAATACCCCTCTGATTATGAACATGAATATGATTTGTGAGTAGTTACGTTTGTTCCTGAGGACATGGGAGAAGTCTTGCTATAAGTAGTCATGTGAATTTGGTATTCGTTCGATATTTTGATAAGATATATGTTGTCTTTCCTCTAGTGGTGTTATGTGAACGTCGACTACATGGCACTTAACCATTATTTGGGCCTAGAGGAAGGCATTGGGAAGTAATAAGTAGATGATGGGTTGCTAGAGTGACAGAAGTTTAAACCCTAGTTTATGTGTTGCTTCGTAAGGGGCTGATTTGGATCCATATGTTTCATGTTGTGGTTAGATTTACCTTAATACTTATTTTGTAGTTGTGGATGCTTGCAATAGGACTTAATCATAAGTGGGATGCTTGTCCAAGAAAGGTCAGCACCCAAGCACCGGTCCACCCACATATCAAATTATCAAAGTAACGAACACGAATCATATGAACGTGATGAAAACTAGCTTGACGATAATTCCCATGTGTCCTCGGGAGCGTTTTCCTTTATATAAGAATTTTTCCAGGCTTGTCCTTTGCTACAAAAAGGATTGGGCCACCTTGCTGCACTTTATTTACACTTGTTACTTGTTACCCGTTACAAATTACCTTATCACAAAACTATCTGTTACCGATAATTTCAGTGCTTGCAGAGAATACCTTACTGAAAACCGCTTGTCATTTCCTCCTGCTCCTCGTTGGGTTCAACACTCTTACTTATCGAAAGGACTAGAATAGATCCCCTACACTTGTTGGTCATCATGACTCTTTTCTGGCTCCGTTGCCAGGGAGTGAAGCGCCTTTGGTACGTGGAATTTGGTAAGGAAAATTTTATATAGTGTGCTGAAATTTACTGTCACTTGTTACTATGGGACATAATCCTTTGAGGGGCTTGTTCGGGGTATCTTCACCCTGACCAGTAGAGCAAAGAGTTGCTCCTCAACCTACTGAACCTACTGAAAATGTTTACTTTGAAATTCCTTCAGGTATGATAGAGAAACTGCTAGCTACTCCTTTTACAGGAGATGAACTGCATCCCGATTTGCACCTAATATATGTGGATGAAGTTTGTGGATTATTTAAGCTTGCAGGTATGCCCGAGGATGTTATAAAGAAGAAGGTCTTCCCTTTATCTTTGAAGGGAAAGGCATTGACATGGTTTAGGCGATGTGATGATATGGGATCATGGAACTACAACCGATTGAAATTGGAATTTCATCAGAAGTTTTATCCTATGCATCCTGTTCATCGTGATCGCAATTATATATATAATTTTTGGCATCATGAAGGAGAGAGCATCGCTCAAGCTTGGGGGAGGCTTAACTCAATGTTATATTCATGCCCCAGCCATGAGCTCTCAAGATAAATTATTATTCAAAAAAATTATGCTCAGCTTTCTCTCAACGATCGCTCCATGCTCGATACTTCTTGTACTGGTTCCTTTATGATGAAGACTACTGAATTCAAATGGGATTTATTGGAAAGAATTAAATGCAACTCTGAAGATTGGGATCTCGAGAAGGTAAGGAGTCAGGTATAACACCTAAGTTTGATCGTGTTAAATATTTTATGGATACCGATGTTTTTCGTGAATTTAGCACTAAATATGGACTTGACTCTGAGATAGTAGCTTCTTTCTGTGAATCCTTTGCTACTCATGTTGATCTCCCTAAGGAGAAGTGGTTTAAATATAATCCTCCCATTGAAGTAAAAGTAGTTGCACCTATTAAATTTGAATAAAAGACTATCACTTATAATGTTGATCATGTTGGTCCTACTGCTTATATTGAGAAGCCACCTTTCCCTGTTAGAATAAAGGATCATGCTAAAGCTTCAACTGTAGTTTGTAAGAGTAACACTAGAACACCTACACCCCCTGAGTAAATTAAAGTTGAACCTAGGATTGCTATGGTTAAACATCTCTTGGCCGATAATATTTATGGGCATGTTATTTACTTCTGTGATGAAGCTGCTAGAATTGCTAGACCAGATACTAAGGGTAAACATAGACCTGTTGTTGGCATGCCTGTTAGTTCTGTTAGAATAGGAGATCATTGTTATCATGGCTCGTGTGATATGGGTGCTAGTGCAAGTGCAATACCTCATTCCTTATACAAAGAAATTATGCATGATATTGCACCTGCTGAGATAGAAGAAATTGATGTTACAATTAAGCTTGCCAATAGAGATACTATTTCACCTGTTAGGATTGTTAGAGATGTTGAAGTCTTGTGTGGGAAAGTTAAATATCCTGCTGATTTTCTTGTTCTTGGTTCCCCACAAGATAACTTTTGTCCCATTATATTTGGTAGACCCTTCTTGAATACAGTTAATGCTAGGATAGACTGCAAAAAGGATGTTGTTACTATTGGTCTAGGGGATATGTCTCATGAGTTTAATTTTGCTAAATTTCGTAGACAACCTCATGATGAAGAATTGCCTAGTGAAGATGAAATTATTGGTCTTGCTTCTATTTCCGTGCCTCCTAATGATCCGTTAGAACAATATCTACTCGACCATGAAAATGATATGTTTATGAATGAAAGAAGGGAAATAGATGAAGTATTATTTAAACAGGGACCTATTTTGAAACACAACTTGCCTGTTGAAATCCTAGGGGATCCTCCTCCACCCAAGGGTGATCCCGTGTTTGAGCTTAAACCATTACCTGATACTCTTAAATATGCTTATCTGGATGAGAAAAAGATATATCCTGTTATTATTAGTGCTAACCTTTCAGAGCATGAAGAAAAGAAATTATTGAAAACTCTGAAGAAGCACCGTGCTGCTATTGGATATATTATTGATGATCTTAAGGGCATTAGTCCCACTCTATGCCAGCAAAAAATAAAATTGGAAAGATGCTAAACCGGTTGTTGCTCACCAACGACGGTTAAATCCTAAGATGAAGGAAGTGGTAAGAAAAGAAATACTAAAACTTCTGGAGGCAGGTATAATTTATCCCGTTGCTGATAGTCAGTGGGTAAGTCCTGTCCATTGTGTCCCTAAGAAGGGAGGTATTACTGTTGTTCCTAATGATAAAGATGAATTGAAACCACAAAGAATTGTTACAGGTTATAGAATGGTAATTGATTTCCGCAAACTAAATAAAGCTACTAAAAAAGATCATTACCCTTTACCTTTTATTGATCAAATGCTAGAAAGATTATCCAAACATACACATTTTTTGCTTTCTAGATGGTTATTCTGGTGTCTCTCAAATACCTGTGTCAAAAGAGGATCAGGAGAAGACCACTTTTACCTGCGCTTTCGGTACCTTTACTTATAGACATATGCCTTTTGGTTTATGCAATGCACCTACTACCTTTCAAAGATGCATGATGGCTATATTCTCTGATTTTTGTGAAAATATTGTTGAGGTTTTCATGGATGATTTCTCCGTATATGGAACTTCTTTTGATAATTGCTTGAGCAACCTTGATCGAGTTTTGCAGAGATGTGAAGAAACTAATATTGTCTTGAATTGGGAGAAGTGCCACTTTATGGTTGATGAAGGCATTGTCTTGGGGCATAAATTTTTTGAAAGAGGTATTGACGTTGATAAAGCTAAAGTTGATGCTATTGAAAAGATGCTGTGTCCAAAGGACATCAAAGATATAAGAAGTTTCCTTGTCATGCCGGTTTTTATAAGAGGTTCATTAAGGACTTCTCAAAAATCTCTAGGCCTCTGACTAATCTCCTAGAAAAAGATGTTCCTTTTGTCTTTGATGATGATTGTGTAGAAGCATTTGAAATACTTAAGAAAGCCTTGATTTCTGCACCTATTGTTCAGCCACCTGATTGGAATTTACCCTTTGAAATTATGTGCGATGCTAGTGATTATGTCGTAGGTGCTGTTCTAGGATAAAGAGTTGATAAGAAATTAAATATTATTCAATATGGCAGTAAAACTCTAGACAGTGCCCAGAGAAATTATGCTACTACTGAAAAAGAATTTTTAGCAGTTGTATTTGCTTGTGATAAGTTCAGACCTTATATTGTTGATTCTAAAGTAACTATTCACACTGATCATGCTGCTATTAAATACCTTATGGAAAAGAAAGATGCTAAACCTAGAATTATTAGATGGGTTCTCCTAATACAGGAATTTGATTTGCATATTATTGATAGAAAGGGAGCTGAGAACCCCGTTGCAGACAACCTGTCTAGGTTAGAGAATGTTCTTGATGACCCACTACCTATTGATGATAGCTTTCCTGATGAACAATTAGCTGTCATAAATGCTTCTCGTACTACTCAACGGTATGCTGATTATGCTAATAATATTGTTGCTAAATTTATACCACCTAGTTTCACATACCAGCAAAAGAAAAAGTTTTTCTCTGATTTAAGACAATACTTCTGGGATGACTCACACCTTTATAAAGAAGGAGTAGATGGTGTTATTAGACGTTGTGTACCTGAGCATGAACAAGAACAAATCCTATGCAAGTGTCACTCCGAGGATTATGGAGGACGCCACGCTGGAGATAGAACTGCACATAAGGTATTGCAATCCGGTTTTTATTGGCCTACTCTCTTCAAAGATGCCCGTAAGTTTGTCTTGTCTTGTGATGAATGTCAAAGAATTGGTAATATTAGTAGACGTCAACAAATGCCTATGAACTATTCACTTGTTATTGAACCATTTGATGTTTGGGGCTTTGATTATATGGGACCGTTTCCTTCCTCTAATGGGTATACACATATTTTAGTAGCTGTTGATTACGTTACTAAGTGAGTAGAAGCTATTCCAACTAGTATTGTTGATCATAACACCTCTATTAAGATGCTTAAAGAAGTTATTTTTCCGAGGTTTGGAGTCCCTGGATGTTTAATGCCTGATGGTGGTTCACATTTTATTCATGGTGCCTTTCGTAAAATGCTTGCTTAGTATGATGTTAATCATAGAATTGCATCTCCGTACCATCCACAATCTAGTGGTCAAGTAGAACTTAGTAATAGAGAGCTAAAATTAATTTTGCAAAAGACTGTTAATAAATCTAGAAGAATTGGTCCAAGAAACTTGATGATGCATTATGGGCCTATAGAACTGCATATAAAAATCCTATGGGTATGTCTCCGTATAAAATGGTTTATGGAAAAGCATGTCACTTACCTCTCGAACTAGAACATAAGGCATATTGGGCCATTAAAGAGCTCAATTATGATTTCAAACTTGCCAGTGAGAATGTAACATCCCAATTTTCCTAAATTAGGATGTTAATAGATCATTCATATGCATCTCTTATTTTTCTATGCATTTTTACCTTTTCAGAATATTCAAATCATTATGCAAAAATAAGGCAAATTTATTTGGAGTGGAGATAACATGACTTCTCCCCTGTTTTAAAAATGTTCATAATGTGCAGAATATTATTTACTGTTCATCTATTATGTCCTGGTATTTTTTCGTAGTCCCCAAAATATTTTACTTGTCTGCTTTATTGCTGTTTTGTGTGGCCTATTGCATAAAATGAATTTTCAAAAATTGCATTAGTATTGGAACTAGTGTTCCTGTAGTTTATAGATATAGGGATATTTTGACTGTGTGTCTAGGTATTTTTATTTAGAATTTATATTGTGTATTTTATTTTATTTATTTTGTTCTGCTGCTGTAGTTTTTGTTTATAAAAAAATAGGGCCAGCAAGCCCCAGCCAATCGCCCATCGCCTGCCCGCCTAGCTAGCTGGCAAAGAAGAAGACACAAGCAGCGCCAGAAGGCCAGCCATGAAGCCACGTGGACCAAGACTGCTGCCCACCTAAGCCCGCATTGCCAGCCCCCGCCTCCGGCCCGCCAAGCGGTACACATCGCCCGACCCGCACCACCGACCGCTGCTGCGTTCAGCCATCGACCGTGGACCCGCCACCTTCTCCCACCCGAGCAGGACGCCACAAGATGCCGAGGCCGAGGCCGAGCCCGGATCGCTCTCGTGCCTGGTTGATTCCTTGTGCTCCGGGGACTCCGTCTGCGAGCAAAGGATCCCTAGGGAGACCCCGCAGCTCCTATCCCAATCCTCTTCGTTTCGCGACGCTGCTGGGCGAAAACGGATCTCGCCGTCGAGCTCGGAGTTCGCCGTCGTTCGCCGGTTGTTTTTGTCGCCGTTAGTAAGCCATGCCGCCGCACTTCATTCTTTTGGAATCCCCACTCGAAGCCGCCGCCGCTTGACATCTTTGTATTGCCGAAGGCGCAGCAGATGGAGAGGAACAAGCCATCCCGACTTCACCGGAGCAGCCGCGTTCCCGTCGCCGCCGTCGCCTGCAGAGGACGAACTAGTCGCCGTTCTCACCACCACTGCCTCCGCCACTCACCGCCGCACCCATCCACCCCTTCACCCTCGCCGGAGAGTCACCGAAGACTTCACGGAGAAGCGCCGTCGCCAACGCCCGACCGTCGCCGCTGTTCCTCTGTTCCGGTGAGCACGCACGCAGGAGTTTTTCGTCCAATCACGTCTTTGCTACGTGGCGGTAGCTACAGAAGTTGCTACACGCCGCACAGGACCAGGCGATTTCTGCTGTTTTTGTTTTTTTTCTCTCTAAACTTCAAAAATAGCTACGTATATCTTATATTCTGTGTGTCCAAATTAGGTCATTCTTATCCCTATGCCCTCACAAAAATCAGCACATTATCACAGTACCAACTATGCACATGTTTGCACTGTTCAAATTTGAATTCGTTCGAATTTGAGTTGAAACTTCCGGAGGCCGTAACTTTCAAACCGTTTATTGGAATTGAGTGATTCTGCTTGCGTTGTGACCATAGTGCATTTTAGGTGCTGTTAAGCTTCTATTGTTGAGTTTTAAAAATGGTTTCCTTGCTGTTGGTTTTGTTTTGGTTCTTTTCGTGTTTCGATGATTGATTTGTTGAATTGTGTGAAACGTGTAGATTGTCCGGAGTGCAACGCAAACTATTGTCAGGAGTGTGACTTTCTGAACCAGAACCAAGGCAAGTTACATGTTGATCATCCTTTACCTATTGTTTTCTATGCATGTAGTTATGTCACACTATGAATATATGCATGTATAGGATTACTATATAATTTTGCTATGCTGTTGCGCTATCTTCCCGTCTTTTGCAAATCATGGTAGTTGTAGTTTGTTATGCTTTGTAGACGGGGGTGGTTCGTGTATTCATTGAG
Organism: Aegilops bicornis; assembly: GCA_021605145.1. Taxonomy (NCBI): domain Eukaryota; kingdom Viridiplantae; phylum Streptophyta; class Magnoliopsida; order Poales; family Poaceae; genus Aegilops; species Aegilops bicornis. Next base: position 217,911,813 of record CM038673.1, on the reverse strand, counting down.
CTTATGTGAGGATTATAAATATAACAAATGGAGTATTAATTAAGGACTTAATTCACCTCTAGGCGGAATTGGTATTGAAGGGTGGCTTCAAGAACATCATGGTTTATACCCTTTGAATGTAAGTGGACGGCCGCCTAGGCTCAAAAAGATCAGACAGACTTAGTGACTAGTAGCTTCCATGCGCAACCACTAGCTAAATGGGCTCTGGCTTAGTTGAGTAGTTGTGGGATCCTCGCCCAGGTAAGCTAGTAGATGTAGATATGAGTAGGTGTACCGGCTGCCGGGGGTGGAGGTGATACGAAAGACTTCGTCTCAATCTTCGGGTTGAGTCTAGTGGGTAAAGTGTGCAAAACTCTGCAGAGTATTAAAACTAATCATGATTAGCCATGTCCCCGGTTACGGGCAACTTTGAGCGACTATACCATTACAGTTGTTGGATGATCTTGACAGATGTGACACTTAATAAATTTGTTGGGCAACTTAATAAAGGGTAGGTTGGAGTTGATTTTGCCAACTCAACCTTGTGTATATAATTGTAGTAATAAAAGAACTAAAATTTTTGACTATTAGATAGTTATGAGGACAAAATCAGCTTTCTGCAAAAATAAACCCTCAAGCCTTCCCTTTGATATACTATGCATATACATGTAGGTCTGCTTTATTATTACTCCTGTGTAACTTGCCAATACATTCAAAGTATTGACCTATATGGCTGCAATGTCTCATGTTGCAGGATATTCAGACGAAGAGTAAGGTACCGTTAGGGTCACGAGTCTGCACTCAGCATCGCCAGTGGGCTATGATGGGACTCATCATTATTTTCTACTACTTTTCCGATGTTTGATTGAATAAAGCTAGCCAAGTGCTATGCAGATTGTTTTATACATTCTGGATCATACGTTGTAATAAATGATGCACTTGCTATTCTGGTATTCATCTATACTGTGTGTGCTAGCGAGTTCGATCCATGGACTAGCACGGTAAGCACAGAGACTCAAATCCTTCAAGTTTGGTCGTTACAGAGAAGAGGCTATTTGACATTAGTTCATTTGATGAATGGAGAACCCAGGACTATGAGAATGCCAAACTGTTTAAAGAAAAAGTTAAAAGATGGCATGACAAAAGGATACAAAAGCGTGAGTTTAATGTATGTGATTATGTGTTGCTATTCAACTCTCATTTAAGATTTTTTGCAGGAAAACTCCTATCTAAATGGGAAGGTCCTTACGTTATCGAGCAGGTCTATCGTTCCGGTGCCATAAAAATCAACAACTTCGAAGGCACAAATCTGAAGGTGGTGAACGGTCAAAGAATCAAACATTATATCTCAGATAATCCCATAAATGTTGAAACTAATGTTATTGATACCGTAACCCCGGAGGAGTACATAAGGGACACTTTCCAGAACATTTCAGACTCCGAAAGGGAATAGGTATGCGGTACGGTAAGTAAACCAACTCCAAAACAGTTCTAATGTTAATTTTTCTCCGTTTTGGAATATTTAAGAAAATAGGAAAATAAGAAGTAGTCCGGGAAGGACACGAGGCGTCCACGAGGGTGGAGGGCGCGCCCTACCCTCCTGGGCGCGCCCCCTGCCTTGTGGGCACCTCGTGTGCCCTCCGGACTCTGTTTTCTTGCACGATACTTCTTTTAGTCGGTAAAAAATCATTATATAATTTCCTGAAGGTTTTGACCACCGTACCACGAAAATATCCTCTGTTTTTGTTTCGAGTTGTTTCTGCCGCAGATTAGAGCAAAATGTCTTCTCATGAGTCAGTCGGGGAGAGTCAGGTGTCTCATCCGACACCGGGACCAGGAGCAAACAGTGATGCTGACCACTTTGGGCCATAAACGGAGGAAGAGATTGAGGCCGACTTGAAAAGGATAGATGCCATGGAAGAGGATCAAGAAGTTACTTCTCGTTTCCGGGCCGGATTCACGATGGGGGAACTACAGAGCTCAGCTATTCCAAACTCGGTCATCCCTTCCAATGTTAGATTTCTTTCTTATGAAAATATGAGAAAGAGTGTTACTTGTTCTCCCGCAGCTATGCAACACCCATGGGTGAAAGGAGCTTTAGCCGTCACGGGCAAGCTCCGTAAGTAAATAATGGACCTCAAGCAGCAAGTCAATAAGTTCGAGGAAGAGAATCGTATCCTGAGGGGCATCATCGCCAAGAATATCACATCACCACCTCCGAAGAAAGAGACATAAGCACATGGGTATGGGCACTCCCCTTGGCAACTGCCAAGCTTGGGGGAGGTGCCCCGGTATCATATCACCATCACACTCCTATTTTTATCGTTTTTCTTAGTTTGATCCTTTTGGTAATATCTTGATCTAGTAGAGTAAAGTTTTAGTATGATTTAGTTTTGAGCTATGCTTTATGATCCTTCTATGTAATTGAGTCCGTGAGCTATATATATAATAAAGATTAGTGTTGAGTCAAGGGATTGATTATCTTGTTATGATCTTGAGGGAATAAAAATAATAGAAAAAGAAAGAATAAAAAGAAATAAATAGATCATATTGATCTTATGGGGAGTAATGACTTCACATATAAACTGTATGATGAATAAAAGTTGTTGAGAGTTGACAAACATAGTTTTGGTCATCGTTGCAATTAATAGGAAGTAATAAAGAAAGAGAGGTTTTCACATATAAATATACTATCTTGGACATCTGTTATGATTGTGAGCACTCATTAAAATATGACATGCTAAAGAGTTGATGTTGGACAAGGAAGACAACGTAATGGGTTATGTTTTCTTATATCTGAAATAAATTATATTGTCATGGATCATCCAACATGTTGAGCTTGCCTTTCTCCCTCATGCTAGCCAAATTCTTTGCACCAATTAGAGATACTACTTGTGCTTCCGAATATCCTAAACCCAGTTTTGCCATGAGAGTCCACCATACCAATTTACGGATTGAGTAAGATCCTTCAACTAAGTTGTCATTGTTGCATGTAATAAAAATTGCTCTCTAAATATGTATGATTTATTAGTGTGGAGAAAATAAGGTTTAGACGATCTTGTGATGTGGAACAAATAAAAGCGACGGACTGCATAATAAAGGTCCATATCACAAGTGGCAATATAAAGTGACGTTCTTTTGCATTAAGATTTTGTACATCCAACCATAAAAGCACATGACAACCTCTGCTTCCCTCTGCGAAGGGCCTATCTTTTATTCTTGTCTTATACCTTATGCAAGAGTCATGGTGATCTTCACCTTTCTGTTTTATATTTTATTCTTTGGCAAGCACAGTGTGTTGGAAAGATCCTGATATATATATATATATATATGTGTGTGTATATATATATATATATATATATATATATATCCAATTGGATGTAAGTTAGCATGAACTATTATTCTCGACATTACCCTTGAGGTAAAAGGTTGGGAGGCAACACTATAAGCCCCTATCTTTCTCTGTGTCCGATAAAACTCCATAACCATGAGTATTGCATGAATGTCAGCAATTGTGAAAGACTAAATGATAGTTGAGTATGTGGACTTGCTGAAAAGCTCTTATATTGACTCTTTCTGATGTTATGATAAATTGCAATTGCTTCAATGACTGAGATTATAGTTTGTTAGTTCTCAATGAAGATTTTGACTCATACTTTACATTGTGAATAGATTTTTACTTTAGCATAAGAAATCATATGACAATATATATAATATATATATATATATATATATGTGTGTGTGTGTGTGTGTGTGTGTTGCTGCTATAAGAATGATCATGATGCCCTCATGTCCGTATTTTATTTTATCTACACCTCTATCTCTAAACATGTGGACATATTTTTTGTTATCGGCTTCCGCTTGAGGACAAGCGAGGTCTAAGCTTTGGGGAGTTGATACGTGCATTTTGCATCATGCTTTTATATAAATATTTATTGCATTATGGGCTGTTATTACACATTATGTCACAATACTTATGCCTATTCTCTCTTATTTTACAAGGTTTACATGAAGAGGGAGAATGCCGGCAGCTGGAATTACAATTTGGAAAAGGAGCAAATATTAGAGACCTATTCTGCACAGCTCCAAAAGTCCTGAAACTTCACGGAGGCAGTTTTTGGAATTAATAAAAAATATTGGCAAAAGAATCAACTAGAGGGGGGCACCCACCATCCACGAGGGTGGGGGGCGCGCCCCCTGCCTCGTGGGCCCCCTGGCAGGCCTCCGGTGCCCATCTTCTGCTATAAGAATTCTTTTACCCTGGAAAAAATCAGGAGGAAGGTTTCGGGACGAAATGCCGCCGCCACGAGGCGGAACCTTGGCGGAACCAATCTAGGGCTCCGGCGGAGCTGTTGTGCCAGGGAAACATCCCTCCGTGAGGGGGAAATCATCACGATCATCATCACCATCGGGAGGGGGTCAATCTCCATCAACATCTTCACCAGCACCATCTCCTCTCAAACACTAGTTCATCTCTTGTATCCAATCTTTGTCCCAAAACCTCAGATTGGTACGTGTGGGTTGCTAGTAGTGTTGATTACTCCTTGTAGTTGATGCTAGTTGGTTTATTCGGTGGAAGATCATATGTTAAGATCTTTTATGCATATTAATACCTCTCTGATTATGAACATGAATATGAATTGTGAGTAGTTACGTTTGTTCCTGAGGACATGGGACAAGTCTTGCTATAAGTAGTCATGTGAATTTGGTATTCGTTTGATATTTTGATAAGATGTATGTTGTCTTTCCTCTAGTGGTGTTATGTGAACGTTGACTACATGAAACTTCACCATTATTTGGGCCTAGAGGAAGGCATTGGGAAGTAATAAGTAGATGATGGGTTGCTAGAGTGACAGAAGCTTAAACCCTAGTTTATGCGTTGCTTCGTAAGGGGCTGATTTGGATCCATATGTTTCATGTTGTGGTTAGGTTTACCTTAATACTTCTTTGGTAGTTGCGGATGCTTGCAATAGGAGTTAATCATAAGTGGGATGCTTGTCCAAGAAAGGGCAGCACCCAAGCACCGGTCCACCCACATATCAAATTATCAAAGTGACGAACGTGAATCATATGAACGTGATGAAAACTAGCTTGACGATAATTCCCATGTGTCCTCAGGAGCATTTTCCTTTATATAAGAATATTTCCAGGCTTGTCCTTTGCTACAAAAAGGATTGGGCCACCTTGCTGCACTTTATTTACACTTGTTACTTGTTACCCGTTACAAATTACCTTATCATAAAACTATCTGTTACCGATAATTTCAGTGCTTGCAGAGAATACCTTACTAAAAACCGCTTGTCATTTCCTTCTGCTCCTCGTTGGGTTCGACACTCTTACTTAGCGAAAGGACAACGATAGATCCCCTACACTTGTGGGTCATCACTCCCCTCCTCTTCAAGGAAAATTTCCACGCACCTTACAAGTAGCACCGCGATCCTCTCATCTTCCTACTCAGGTGGTATCAGGGAGGCGTGGAGAGGGGCACGAACACGGACGTGCATGGCTCCTCAACAAGCCCAGGGCTTTGTTGTACCCGTCTTGGTGAGCATGTATGGTCAGCAGGCAGGATAGGAGCTCGGGCAGGAGCCCCTTGCATCAGCAAGGGCGATAGGGGTTGCACCTCGGCACCCAGGAAGGGCATGAGCCTACGTAGCCAGCCTAGGCTGGGGGAGGATGGCCACAGGTCGATGATGTTCATCGAAGTAGTACGACACGAGGGTGGTGGAGAGTGACCGCACTCTCCGGAGCAGTATTACTCCAGAACGGTGATCTGTTGTGGCCTAACAGGGAGGTCCAACGAACGGTTATGTGCACGGCAACCCGAGGCCGGGATCACCGCCCCATCACGCAAGCGTTGCACCTGAGCTCGGCCGATTTGGCGCTCGTCAGGGACCTACAGCTCGGCACCTTGCTGCCTTCTGTTGTTACGGCCATCCCGTTGCGAGTCGCAAAGATAATCACGCCTATAGACTTGTCGGTCATCGGTGTCGTGCCTATCAGCAGCTGATGTCTACTACACAACATTCTTCTTGTAGACGTTGTTGGGCCTGCAAGTGCACAGGTTTGTAGACAGTAGCAAATTTCCCTCAAGTGGATGACCTAAGGTTTATCAATCCGTGGGAGGCGTAGGATGAAGATGGTCTCTCTCAAGCAACCCATGCAACCAAATAACAAAGAGTTTCTTGTGTACCCAACACACCCAATACAATGGTAAATTGTATAGGTGCACTAGTTCGGCGAAGAGATGGTGATACAAGTGCAATATGGATGGTAGATATAGGTTTTTGTAAACTGAAAATATAAAAACAGAAAGGTAACAAGTGGTAAAAGTGAGCGTAAACGGTATTGCAATGATAGGAAACAAGGCCTAGGGTTCATACTTTCACTAGTGCAAGTTCTCTCAACAATAATAACATAGATAGATCATACAACAAGCCCTCAACATGCAACAAAGAGTCACTCCAAAGCCACTAATAGCGGAGAACAACCGTAGAGATTATGGTAGGGTATGAAACCACCTCAAAGTTATTCTTTCCAATCAATCCGTTGGGCTATTCCTATAAGTGTCACAAACAGCCCTAGAGTTCGTACTAGAATAACACCTTAAGACACAAATCAACCAAAACCCTAATGTCACCTAGATACTCCGTTGTCACCTCAAGTATCCGTGGGCATGATTATACGATATGCATCACACAATCTCACATTCATCCAACCAACATAAAAGTACTTCAAAGAGTGCCCCAAAGTTTCTACCGGAGAATCACGACGAAAACGTGTGCCAACCCCTATGCATAGGTTCCCAATGTCACGAAACCTGCAAGTTGATCACCAAGACATACATCAAGTGTTCTCAAATCTTTAAAGACTCAATCCGATAACATAACTTCAAAGGGGAATCTCAATCCATTACAAGAGAGAAGAGGGGGAGAAGAAACATAAGATCCAACTATAATAGCAAAGCTCGCGATACATCAAGATCGTGCCATAGAGGGAACACGAGAGAGAACACGAGAGAGAGAGAGAGAGAGATCAAACACATAGCTACTGGTACATACCCTCAGCCCCGACGGTGAACTACTCCCTCCTCGACATGGATAGCGCCGGGATGATGAAGATGGCCACCGGAGATGGATCCCCCCTCCGGCAGGGTACCGGAAAGGGGTCCCGATTGGTTTTTGGTGGCTACAGAGGCTTGCGGCGGCGGAACTCCCGATCTATCTTCTGTTCTGGAAGTTTTAGGGTACAAGAGTATATATGGGTGCAGGGGGTACGTCGGAGGAGCTACGGGGGCCCCACGAGGCAGGGGGCACGCCCGGGGGGGGGCCCACCCTCGTGGGCAGCCCGTATCTCCCCTGACGTGCACTCCAAGTTCCCTGGGTTGCTTTCTGATGAGGACATCAATACCATTGTTACACCCACAACCCCTACTGTTACATATAATGGACCAATTACTAGAGCTCGGGCACGCCAATTAAATTACCAGGTACTTTCGCTTCTTGGTAATGATTCTAATGTTCATGAGAATATGATGCTGCCTAAATTGGATACATTTGTTTTGCTTACAAATGAAGGTCCTAACTTGGAGAAGGATGAACATTGGAGCAAGAACAAGCATGGAGTTGATGGCATGTGCAAGGGGAACAAGAACGGAGTTACAAGTGATGATTTCAGGACTTTGAAGCCACCATAAGGAGTGAATGAAGCCTTGGACGAAATATACAAGATGCCACTTCATAAATTTCGTCCAGAGGCTATTCTAGGTGATGCGTCACCTTATTATTGGGCCAGGCCCATGTAATTTGGAAATACATAAGCATAGGCTGTTTTTAGAGTCCGTATGTGTGGGGAAACAAGAGATAGGGTTGGTTTCGGACCCCTTCCCCAAGGGCCATGAAATTCCCCCCTCTTCCTCCATATATACAGCCCTTAGGGTACCATTTAGACTTTGGGTTTTGTTTAGATTGAAAGTTCGCCATAGCTGCAACTTCGCGTACTTCGTTTGTGTTCAACAACCAGACAAAGGCGTCACATAACCCCACCTTGATCAATAAAGCTTTCATCTTATATTCGCAATATCCAGATTGCAATCTCAGTTTCTTGCTTGTTCTTTGTTTGCTCGCAGGAAACAGACCCTCGTGGTCAGGTTGATCGTGCTCCGGCATGGTCAATAACCTCTCGGAGTTGGTTTAGCGATTGCTAAGACGCGGCGTACTCGCACGTTCGTAGTCGGATCGTCAAAGTCGATTTCCACCAAAGCGATATCCATCACCTCATCGAAAGATGTGACACCTTTGCCTCTATCAAGTGGTATCAGAGCTCCAGGTTGCTCGGTGAGATTTTACAGTTTTTCGTAGTTTAGATCGATTCGGTTCTTCATACCTACAGTCCACGAAAAAGCCACAAAAAAATTTAGGGTTAGTTCATCATATCCGAGCCAATATGAGCCTTTGCATAATCTTTTTAGGGTTTTGCTTTGTTAAATTTGCGGTTGCATCGTCGTGTCTAGTTGTTGGTCTTAGAGTCTAATCCTTTAGAGTTTCGAAGTTACATCACGCTTTTTCACGCCGCAAGACTATCTTCATCGTTGTTGCCATATACCACCACCGCTGCCATATCCCACCAACGCTACCATATACCACATATCCACCGCCATCACGCTAATCCGAGTCCACCTCCATCATAGATTCGCCACCAGTCCGTGTTCCATCGCCCTGCAAATATCCGCCACCAGTCCGAGTTTCCACCAGATTCATCTCCGCCACGAGTCCTAGTCCGAGTCCAGTAATTATTGCTTTGTTCTCGATTTCCAGATCACACGATACTCCGAGTCGTGACAGAGTAGGACTCCCCAACATCCGAGCCATCCGCAGAAGAAATATATCTCACATCCCTAGCCTTACCTTGCACTAGGCTAGCACTTGTCTGTTGCATCATGTTTAAATTATTTTGAAACTTGAAATGGGGATTGATCAAACCCTAGCACCAGATCAAATCAAATAGGTTCAACATATAAACATTTTCAATGAACCTGAAATGCCCTTCTAAAATGTTCATCACCTCTGCCTTGGTCTTAAACCACTGTCAAAAGTGATGCACAAATTCCTAGGTCACTCTAAGGTCACTGGATTAAATCTTTAGTTATTTGAGTTTGGGCATTTAAATTATATAAAATATATCAAATGCTCAAATAACCCCAGACTAAAATGTCCGATGCTCGATATAATCCAAGTAGTGGCCATGTGCAGTTTGGTGATTTTTGGAGTTGCCTAAGTATTTTTAGAAATGCAACAAACCTACAGAAATAAAAATAAAACAGAAACAAATGAAAAATCCTCTTACCTGGCCAAACCCATGCCCTGCCCACTGCCCGCCCAAGATGGCTCAACCCAGTGGCCGATGCTACCGTCCCTTCCTCTCGCCAGAAGGGCGAGGCGTGTGCCTTGGCCAGCCCAGCACGCGCCTGGCCACCTCCTGCTTCCCGCCGCTGCCTCGACGCCCAGGACGTCGCCACGCACCCCTCGGACCCTCTGCACCTCTCCCCTCTCTCCCCCGAATGCTCTTCCCCTCCTCTGTTCTCCTCACCGAACGCGTCCGCCGCCGTCGACGAGAACCACCGTGGCCACCGGCCACCCCATGCCTCATCGACGCGCCCACGAGCTCCGCCTCGTCCCTCTCTTCCTCCTCACCGAGCCGCCCGACGCCGGAAGCCCCTGGACGCCGCAAGCACCGTCGTTCCCTTGTCGGCCACCGAAGATCGTGGTCGTTGATTCGCCGCCTCCCGAGCTTCCCCGAGCTCGCCGTCGACGCCGTCGAGACCGCTGTGAGCTCTCCTCTGTTTCCCCTCCTTCCCCGTGCCCGATTTCGTGTCGTAGCCCTGCTAGCCGTCGAACCCGCGAGCGCAACGCCGCCGACCATGTCGCCGCCTTGGCCAGGGCCACTGCAGCTCATACCCGCGCACGTCATCGCACTCAGCAACCTCCCAGAAGACCAACGCCGCCGCCCACAGGTCCTGCCGTGCCTGCGCAGCACCCAGCACTGGCGAACTTCGGCCGCCGCCCAACTCACCGCCGCCGCCGCTACAGGCCACCCCAGCTCCAGTCGCTGCCACCAGTGGATGCGCCACTCCTCCAGCTCCCCGTAGAGCCAAACCCCGTCGTAAACTACACTCTGTAGCGCCGTCCCGAGCCACTCCGGTGAGCCTCCGCCGCGTGATATGGTCGTCGCCGGCCGTGCTCCGGCGGGTGCCGACATGGCGCGTTATTAGGACTAACCCCACCTAATTAGCCACCTCACTGCCATCGACAATGTCCCAACCACCGGTCAAACCCGGTCGGTATTTGGATTTGACCGGGTTTGCCTAGTGAGTCACTGACCAGTGGGCCCCACTGGTCAGGTTTGACCTGGACCGGGTCCATTGACCTGCTGAGGTTAGCATGACGCTAGGATGACGCATTTAATCATTTTCTGGATTTAATATAATTCAGGAAATTCCAGAAAATGTCCTAAACTTCTAAAAATCATAGAAAATCAACTGTAACTCCAAATCAAATAATTTGTATATGAAAAATTATCAGAAAAATTCAATCTATCCATTTGCACTGATTTCATGCATGTTTAAACAAGTTACCTTTCTTTTTAGTGCAAAACATGATAAAGCACTATTTAAGATCACAAATGAGTTTGAACTTTGAATCTTTGGTTCAAAATAGCTCAAACCCATCTGATTGTAGTTGCATTAGCCCAACACACTCATTTTACCATGTCATAGCATGCATCATATTATGCATTGCATTGATCGTGTTTCTTCTCTGTTTGCCGGTGTTGTTCCCCCTCGGTAGACGTTGTACCGACGTTGTGATCATTGACACTGATGAAGACTCAATGCTATCTTCAGAAGTGCCGGGCAAGCAAAACCCCTTGTTCATTCTCGATACAATCCCACTCTCGCTCCTGCTCTCTTTTACCGCATTAGGACAACAACGATTCATCTGTTACTTTGCTGCGGTAGCTGAACCCCTTTATCATCTACATGACCTGTCATTCCACAAGAATAGATGAAACCCACTAGCATGAGTAGGAGTTGTTTGAGCCTGTTGTGCCTACTCATTCATGCTTGTTTGTCATGCCTGCTGCTTAGAGTTGAGTCGGGTCCGATTCATCGAGGATGAATCAGAGGTGTGTGAACATGTCCCATCGTTGAGAGCTAAGTGTGTGAACACGATTTGGTAAAGGTAGCGGTGAGAGGCCATGTAGGAGTACATGGTGGGTTGTCTCATTGCAGCCGTCCTCAGGAACTGAGTTCTGTGTTTGTGATCCATGAAACAGTTACTACCACACATTGGGTTCCGGTAACTCGGCCCCTCTTGGCTTATTAATCGCCTCGATCTCTGTCCAGGAGTTGCAACTAGTTTCTGGTGTTTGTAGGATATGTGTTGGGGGCCGTGCGTAGCGCTGACCCTAGGGGTGGGCTATGTTGCGGTAGAGACACGAGGCACGGTGTACCGGGACGCCCGTTTGGTGCCTCGGGAACCCTGCTCATCGCTTGGGGGCCGTGGCGACACCCCGGCCGGATATCCTCGCGGATGGAACCCGAATAGGCGATAAACCTGGACTAGAGACTTGTGTGGTTAGTCGGTCGTGGCCGACTCCCTCGCCAAAGCTTCCGCTTGAAGGTTGCCGAGATACACGACGCGTGTACATGATGGTAAGTGGCGAGAGCGTGTGTGAAGAAGTACACCCTGCAGGTTAACATCATCTATTCGAATAGTCGTGTCCGCGGTAAAGGACTTACGGGTTGCTACATGCAGTTCATAGACAAGTGAGAGTGGATACTCTAAAACGTGCAAGATAAGCGTGAGTGCTATGGATGACGCTCTCGTAGGGAGACGGAAGCGGATCCATAGTGGTGTATTGATATGGTGAATATGTGGACTCGTGTGCGCCACCTCAAAAGAGTTACTTGCAGTCGTAGTTTAGGATAGCCACCGAGTCAAAGATGGCTTGCTGCAGTTAATATCCACCACCCCCTTTGTTGATAATGATGCATATGTAGCTAGTTCTGATGTAAGTCTTGTTGGGTACATTTGTACTCACGTTTGCCTATTTTATGTTTTGTAGAGAGACGTCAGTCTCGCTAGTAGTTCCGTGTGGACTTCGACGTTTAGCTTGTTACCTCAGCTACGATCTTGTGCCCTCGGCAGGATCTGGTAGATAGTCAGGCTTCTCAGCCTTTTTCATTTGTAGATGTCTATACTCATACATGTTAAGCTTCCGCGTGTGCCTTGACTTGTATGCTCTGTATGTTGGGTCATGAGACCCATGTTTGTAATATCTTACTCCTTGGAGCCTAATGAATAAATATTTGAGTCGTAGAGTTATGTTGTGATGCCATGTTGTATTTACACATATCGAGCATATTGTGTGTATGATTGAAATGCTTGGTATGTGTGGGATCCGACAACCTAGTTGTTTATCCTTGGTAGCCTCTCTTATGGGGAAATGTAGTCTTGTGCTTCCATGAGCCATAGTAGTCCGCTTCTGACCCGGTTCACTAGAGTCCTGCTAGCCCAAAGACTACTGCTCCTAACACTTGACTGGTCGGCATGTGATTCACTTGTTCTCGTGTCTGTCCCTTCGGGAAATGTCACGCAGGTGACATCCGAGTCCTGCTTAGCCTGCTACAGCCGGGTTCCCGGAGTCCTCTGTTAGCCCAGTGCTACAGCCCGGATTCACACTGTCGGCCGACATGATCGATGTTGATTCATGTATGCCCGTCCCCCTAAGTTAGTGCCACTTTGGGTTCACGACTAGTCATGTCGGCCCGGGTTCTCTATCATATGGATGCTAGCGACACTATCATATACGTGAGCCAAAAGGCATAAACGGTCCCGGCCATGGTAAGGCGACACCGTGGGAATATCTTGCGTGAGGCCGCAAAGTGATATGAGGTGTTACCGGCTAGATCGATGTGATTTGGAATCGGGTCCCGACAGCTTTGGTATCGAGCCCCGATCATCAGAGGATTACCAAGCCAAACCGGTCGAAGTTGTGTCTAGAAGTGCTTTAGTTATGTAAGGGAATTGATTGGGGAAGGGAACGTAAGGCTCTTTTTACTCCTTATACCTCATGGCCTTCTGATCTGAGTCAACCTCTTCTTTTCTACGGGGATTAAGAACTAGGCCTTCTCATCTATCTATCAGGATGACGTGTTACTAATCCATAGACTTATAGGATTGTTGGTTTCAAGCCCCAATTAAGTTCCTACTTCTTCCGTGTGTTGTTAGTTGATCTCAGAACCTTGTTATTGTGATGTTAAGTGGTCATGCCACTATTTTGCAGGATGTCTCAAATCTTTTTGAGCATTTACAGCCGTTATGCCGTCCGAGTCATCCCAGATTTCTAAATAGTCTGATGCATTTGCAAATCCCTTCTCTCCGTTTCTAATGTTCATTTGGGCCAGATTAATCACACAAATTAGTGTGTTGAGGTACTCCGTTGCCTCGGCATATATGTTGGAGCTATTATTATGAACCTAGGTGTTTTAGGGAGTCACCTAGTAAACTAGCCATGTTTCGTGTTCCCCGTGTGATGATTCTGGCCATTATTCTCAAAAGCATCCTGTGATGCCATTTAGTAGTAGGTATTCTATTCCTGGGTTCTTGAACCCGAGGTTCACCCTACTTACCTCCTGTTGATAGTGTTTGCTAGTTCCTTTAGGATATTAGTAACCTTGCAATAGTCCTCGAGGTCCGTGGTATTTCCTTCTTCCAAATACCATGAACTGCTTATGGCGTAAGTTCTTTTGAGCCAAAAGATCACAACTGTGGTGCTCTTGAGGAGTACTCCATTCTATATTGCGACTCTGCCAGTTCTACTTTTCTGCATAGGTTATCCGGAAGAAACATGTTGAACTTGATTCGACATATTAACCTATGCATCCACAACTCAGAAAGTTATATGTTCCTTGAGTTGTTCCTCCTTAGTTGTATTCTGACCCCCGTATGTCAATTGATAGTCAGGAGTAGTCGTGCATTCTTCATCGATGCGTATTATTCTTGTGGTCTGTCAAGCCTTTCTATTATGGAATGACTGGGAGAAACAAACTCCAGTACCTCATCCATATCCAGGATTGGGTCAAAGCAGTTGTAATCCGTAGATCAAATGCAATCAAGCTTTTGATTCTGTTATATCCTGAAGTATTACCCACTTTATGTCAAGACCGTCATGAGAATTGCACCTTCTCTTATGAATTCTTGATGCAGTGATACTCTCGCCATCATCGTTCATTCCTTGGTCCCGTGTTGTTGCAACCGGAATGCCGACAAGTGAACCATGATGTGTGAAATTTATACTCCTAGCAACCGTGTTGCTTGGTAGTTAATGGACAATATTCCATTCCTAGCGTGTTGATTATTGAATCATCACCCTAAGGTTGATCGTGCCACCTAGTCCTTATTTCCGGTGCACTCTTCGATCAATGAGTTAGGATTGTGCCAATCCCTCGCTCTTTTGATCATATTGTCTTGCCCTGAAAAGCAAGATTTTTCTCGAGCTTAGTAGCATATTGGTGGTTCGTGATTTTCCGAATATCTTCTCAGAAGTATTACCAGGTTGTCACCTGACCGCTATGTTGAGTTCGTGATCAAGTTGATTTTCTTGTAACCACCCTTTCTCCAAGAATCTGTGCCGGATACCCTGAGCTAGTTGGTTAAGCTAAACAACAACTTGGAGAGTTGTAAGATAAAAGCTTACCTGACTTAGTTCATCTCCAAGGGATATCCTGGTGTGTGTGTGTGTTGAAGAAAGATGATATCTCCATCATTTGGTCCTCGTGATCAGTTGTTGGATCTATTGCCTTGTCAAAACTTTGACTTGAGTATGGGCTATCGTCAAGTCAAATCAGAACCAACGATGTTCATAATGTTGACTTACTCGTGGTTGATCCCTCGAGCATACACCATTACATCTTTTGGTCTGACCAATGCTATCACCGTGTTCACATGATGGTGGAAGTCCAGTGATATGGAAATTCTGATGAGTTGCTGTTGAGCCCATCAGCAACATCTTGTCTCCCTCATGATCCATGTGGAACATTAAAGCTAGCATTGTAAACTTTTGTAAGCATTATCTTCGTGCCTGTTCATGAAGAATATGTTGGATGAAAGAGGTGACTTCCTCTAGTTCATGTGCATTTGAAGCAAGTTGCCGCCGTTAATTCGAGAAAGTTTGTTTTTGCTTCCTCTGGTACCATCCCAAGTCAGTCATGCATGTGTGAAGTATGCTATGGTTTGACAGGCTCGCAACCTTCATTCCATATGTATCCCTAGCACACGAAGCCACTGACTAATTTGCTCAAGGAGAAGGAGTCCCTTCATAAGAGCTAATCTGGACTTATGAAAAGATTTCAATATCCTCGATGATGGTTCCCCCACCTGAACTTGGTAGTGTTTAATATAAGACTACTACGTGGCCATGCTTGTCTGGGACAGCGTGTTCACATGTTTGTAGCAGAACCCGCTCATGTTTTGGAGCTTACTACCATAGTCCATCTCCCGAGAATCTCGCAACATCATCTCGTCGATTTGTGTTGCAAC
Organism: Aegilops bicornis; assembly: GCA_021605145.1. Lineage (NCBI taxonomy): Eukaryota > Viridiplantae > Streptophyta > Magnoliopsida > Poales > Poaceae > Aegilops > Aegilops bicornis. The sequence goes on along the minus strand of CM038673.1, from coordinate 217,896,235 downwards.
CTTTCCTTTTCAGACATGCTGTCTGAAATGTCTTGTTACCAACCAGATCTGAATCTCAGGCAGATATGATGGTTGAAACATTCCCAGCATTTGCATTATGTTCCCAGCTTGCACCCCAGCAATTGTTGCCCAGGATCATCTTCAAAGCGGTCCTACCATGGGTCCCATCCATTTCCGATGATAAGCAAAATCATCCATTGTGTTGTCTTCAACAAGGTAGTCCACATCATCCATCCTAGTCCGAGTATGCCATTCCTTCAAACTCTTTCAACGATCAATTGTAAATTGCCTTAAGCTGGTATGAAGAGTGTCAATGATCTATGGATCAAAAGTAATTCTTTTTGCCACTTGGGGAGCAGTTCAACGAGTCACCTTCTCCAAGGTGCCCGTTCACGGGATCATGGCAATTATTTCCTTGCCACCTTGCCACCACCCACCATCTTTCTAAGCGTGGAATTGTTGCCCACCAAATCAAACCCTGTCGTTTGTTCTTCCATCCCTCTCGATGTGTTTTGTGTCTCAACTCGAGATGTTTCAACATCTCATTCCGCGAGTTGATATTGTATAGCTCGATCTTGGAGAAGATCAATCCTAGTAGAGTTTCTTTCCGTCATCATTGCGTGGATGAAGATCTCAAAAGCGAGGATGTCAAGATCAACATATGCAACGAATCAACAACCTCGAGGAGACAGTTGGATCATGAAGTTTGTGATGCTTAGTGTCCCCTTTGTCTTCTTACCTCGCGTCTGGAATCTCGAGGCGAGATTCTTGTTTAGTGGGGGTGAGTTGTCACATCCTAGCCTTACCTTGCACTAGGCTAGCACTTGTCTGTTGCATCATGTTTAAATTATTTTGAAACTTGAAATGGGGATTGATCAAACCCTAGCACCAGATCAAATCAAATAGGTCCAACATAAAAACATTTTCAATGAACACAATGCCCTTCTAAAATGTTCATCACCTCGCCTTGGTCTTAAACCACTGTCAAAAGTGATGCACAAATTTCTAGGTCACTCTAAGGTCACTAGATTAAATCTTTAGTTATTTGAGTTTGGGCATTTAAATTATATAAAATATTTCAAATGCTCAAATAACCCCAGACTAAAATGTTCCATGTCGGATATATTCCAAGTAGTGGCCATGTGCGCTTTGGTGATTTTTGAGTTGCCTAAGTATTTTTAGAAATGCAACAAACCTACGTAAATAAAAATAAATGTAAACAAATGAAAAATCCTCTTACTGGCCAAACCCATGTCCCCGCCCACTGGCTCGCCCAAGACGGCCCAACCCACCGGGCCGATGCAGCCGTCCCTTCCTCTCGCTGAAGGATTTAGAGGCGTGTGCCAGCCGCCCACGCAGCTACCGCCACCTCCTGCTTCCCGCCGCTGCCTCGACGCCCAGGACGTCGCCACGCACCCCCGGACCCTCTGCACCTCTCCCCTCTCTCCCCTGAACGCTCTCCCCCTCCTCTGTTCTCCTCACCGAACGCGCCCGCCGCCGCCGACGAGAACCACCGTGGCCACCGGCCACCCCACGCCTCACCGACGCGCCCACGAGCTCCGCCTCGTCCCTCTCTTCCTCCTCACCGAGCCGCTCGACGCCGGAAGCCCCTGGACGCCGCCAGAACCGTCGTTCCCTAGTCGGCCACTGAAGATCGTCGCCGTCGATTCGCCGCCTCCCGAGCTTCCCCAAGCTCGTCGTCGACGCTGTTGAGACCGCTGTGAGCTCTCCTCCGTTTCCCCTCCTTCCCCGTGCCCGATTTCGTGTCGTAGCCCTGCTAGCCGTCGAACCCGCGAGCGCAACGCCGCCGGCCATGTCGCCGCCGTGGCCAGGGCCACTGCAGCTCATACCCGCGCACGTCATCGCACTCAGCAACCTCCCAGAAGACCAACGCCGCCGCCCACAGCTCCTGCCATGCCCCGCAGCACCCCGCGCGCACCTGGCCGAACTCCGGCTGCCGCCCAACTCGCCGCCGCCGCAGCTACAGGCCACCCCAGCTCAAGTCGCTGCCACCAGTGGATGCGCCACTCCTCCAGCTCCCCTTAGAGCCAAACCCCGTCGTAAACTACCCTCTGTAGCGCCGTCCCGAGCCACTCCGGTGAGCCTCCGCCGCGTGATATGGTCATCGCCGGCCGTGCTCCGGCGGGTGCCGACATGGCGCGTCATTAGGACTAACCCCACCTAATTAGCCACCTCACTGCCACTCACAATGTCTCACCATCGTCAAACCCAGTTAGCGCTGGATTTGACCGGGTTTGCCTAGTGAGTCACTGACCAGTGGGCCCCACTGGTCAGGTTTGACCTGGACCGGGTCCGTTGACCTGCCGAGGTCAGCATGACGCTAGGATGATGCAGTTAATCATTTTCTGGATTTAATATAATTTAAGAAATTCCAGAAAATGTCCTAAACTTCTAAAAATAATAGAAAATCAACCGTAACTCCAAATCAAATAATTTATATATGAAATATTATCAGAAAAATTCAATCTATCCATCTGTACTTGTTTCATGCATGTTTAAACAAGTAAACTTGCTGTTTAGTGCAAAACATGATAAAGCACTATTTAAGATCACAAATGAGTTTGAACTTTGAATCTTTGGTTCAAAATAGCTCAAACCCATCTGATTGTAGTTGCATTAGCCCAACACACTCATTTTACCATGTCATAGCATGCATCATATTGTGCATTGCATTGATCGTGTTTCTTCTCTGTTTGCCGGTGTTGTTCCCCTCGGTGAGACGTTGTACCGACGTTGTGATCGTTGACACCGATGAAGACTCAATGTTATCTTCGAAGTGCCGAGGCAAGCAAAACCCCTTGTTCATTCCGATACAATCCCACTCTCTCGCTCTTGCTCTCTTTTTACCGCATTAGGACAACAACGATTCATCTGCTACTTGCTGCGGTAGCTGTACCCTTTATCCTCTGCATGACCTGTCATTCCACAAAATAGATGAAACCCACTAGCATGAGTAGGAGTTGTTTGAGCCTGTTGTGCCTACTCATTCATGCTTTTTGTCATGCCCGCTATCGCTTAGAGTTGAGTCAGTCTGAATCATCGAGGATGAATCAGAGGTGTGTGAACATGTCCTCTTGTTGAGAGCTAAGTGTGTGAACACGATTTGGTAAAGGTAGCGGTGAGAGGCCATGTAGGAGTACATGGTGGGTTGTCTCATTGCGATGCGTCCTCGTGAACTGAGTTACGTGTTTGTGATCCATGAAACAGTTACTACCACACATTGGGTTCCGTGCTTTCGGCCCTCTCGGCTTATTAATCGCCTCGATCTCTGTCCAGGAGTTGCAACTAGTTTACGGTGTTTGTAGGATATGTGTTGGGGGCCGTGCGTGGCCGACCCTAGGGGTGGGCTATGTTGCGGTAGAGACACAAGGCACGGTGTACCGGGACGCCCGTTTGGTGCCTCGGGAACCCTGCTCTCATCGTTTGGGGCCGTGAGCGACACTCCGGCCGGATCTCCTCGCGGATGGAACCCGAATAGGCGATAAACCTGCACTAGGGACTTGTGTGGTTAGTCAGGTCGTGGCCGACTCCCTCGCCAGGCTTCCGCTTGAAGGTTGCCAAGATACACGACGTGTACATGGTGGTAAGTGGCGAGAGCATGTTTGAAGAAGTACACCCCTGCAGGGTTAACATCATCTATTCGAATAGCCATGTCCGTGGTAAAGGACTTGTGGGTTGCCTGTACAGTTCATAGACAAGTGAAAGTGGATACTCTAAAACGCGCAAGATAAGCGTGAGTGCTATGGATGGCGCTCTCGTAGGGAGATGGAAGCGGATCCATAGTGGTGTATTGATATGGTGAGTATGTGGACTCGTGTGCGCCACCTCAAAGAGTTACTTGCAGTCGTAGTTTAGGATAGCCACCGAGTCAAAGCTGGCTTGCTGCAGTTAAACTCCACCACCCCCTTTGTTGATAATGATGCATATGTAGCTAGTTCTGATGTAAGTCTTGCTGGGTACATTTGTACTCATGTTTGCCTATTATATGTTTTGCAGAGAGACTTCAGTCTCGCTAGTAGTTCCGTGTGGACTTCAACGTTTAGCTTGTTACCTCAGCTACGATCTTGTGCCCTCGGCAGGATCTGGTAGATAGTCAGGCTTCTCAGCCTTTTTCATTTGTAGATGTCTGTACTCAGACATGTTAAGCTTCCGCTTGTGCCTTGACTTGTATGCTCTGTATGTTGGGTCATGAGACCCATGTTTGTAATATCTCGCTCCTCGGAGCCTAATGAATAAATACTTGAGTCGTAGAGTTATGTTGTGATGCCATGTTGTATTTACACATATCGAGCATATTGTGTGTATGATTGAAATGCTTGGTATGTGTGGGATCCGACAACCTAGTTGTTTATCCTTGGTAGCCTCTCTTATGGGGAAATGTAGTCTTGTGCTTCCATGAGCCATAGTAGTCAGCTACAGCCCGGTTCACCGGAGTCCTACTAGCCCAACACTACTGCTCCGGAACACTTGACTGGTCGGCATGTGATTCACTTCGTTCATGTGTCTGTCCCTTCGGGGAAATGTCCCGCTGTGACATCCGGAGTCCTGCCTAGCCTGCTAGCCCGGGTTCCCGGAGTCCTGTTAGCCCAGTGCTACAGCCCGGATTCACACGCTGCTGACCGACATGCTCGATGTTGATTCATGTATGCCTGTCCCTATAAGTTAGTGCCACCTTGGGTTCACGACTAGTCATGTCGGCCCGGGTTCTCTGTCATATGGATGCTAGCGACACTATCATATACGTGAGCCAAAAGGCGCAGACGGTCCCGGGCCATGGTAAGGCGAACCCGTGGGAATACCGTGCGTGAGGCCGCAAAGTGATATGAGGAGTTACCGGCTAGATCGATGTGATTTGGAATCGGGGTCCTGACAAAATAGTTCCAGTTTAAAAAAAACTAAGTCTGGAAAATTCTGGCTAGGCAGTTTTTAGACCATTTGTAGACTTTTTCGAAAAAAGTTTGTTGCGGAGCAAAAAAAAGAGGAAAAAAGTGCAAAAAAAAGAAAAAAAAAGAGAAAAAAATTCAGAGTGTGCTCCTCCCTTGTTTATGTGCAGCGCCGTGATTTTGTTAGTGTTCTAGGCTCGCGTCTCTAGCATGGTCTAGCCTAGGACCAGTGCAGTACCGTCGTTGAGCGTTTATTCAACTTTGTATCTCTGAATTGATTATTGCTGCCCTTTTTGCTATCATATTATAAGCCTTCCCAGCTCCACATACATCTACGTCGTGCGTTTGACTCTCCCTGGTAATCGCTTTATCCAAGCTTTGAGAGTTTTGACTACAACGGTTGCCAATCACCTCCCTTTGGGTAAGAACTGGTAAGAATTTGAGATTTGCTTCACGGGTTTGTGATACACCACCACCTATTCCTAGTAGTCTATAGGATCATATTCTTGTTTGTTTCTATTTGCTGCTAACCATGGTAGGATCACACACCGATGAGACTGATTGGGAGAACCTGACAAACAAACAGCTACATGATAAATTTCAGCAAATGATGAGTGGACAGGTGCAAGATGTGCTAAACAGATTTGAAGAGGCCATGGATAAGATAGATGGCATTGAGAAGACATTCAAAACAAAGCTTTATAACAAGTTTAATGAATTGCTCGCGCGTTTTCCACAACCACCGCCGGCTGCACCTATCGCACCTCTGCAACGACAACAACAACGCCCCCTTCCGAATCAGTATGGACGAGCGCAGCGTGTTCCTCTTGAGGATGGCCAAACTTCTGGTGCTGCTGTACCTGTTGTTGATGCTTCTTTGGCTCCTGCTGCTGCTGCTGGTACCCAGGAGGATGATGAGTATGCGGGCGATTATGAGGATGAGGTTGATCAAAATCAGAACTACGTGCAGCCACCAAAGACCACCACCAGCAGGTCGACCTCAGGTATATAATCGCAATGGTAGGCCTGCACCACCACCTCAAGTACGAGATCATGACCATGTTCCTAAACTAAAATTGAATATTCCACCATTTGAGGGTAGATATGTTCCTGATATATTCTTACTTGGGAGTTAGAAACTGAACAACATTTTACATGTTTACAATATCCTGAGGAGAGACGGGTTGCTGCCGCTGTTTGTGCTTTCACTAGTTTTGCATGTGTATGGTGGTCTGAACATTGTAGATTATATCCTATTCCAGCTACTTGGGCTGCTTTGAAAATTGCTATGCGTACTCGTTGGGTTCCACCATATTATCAACGTGAATTGCTTCAAAAATTGCAGCGTTTAAGACAAGGAAAAATTCTGTAGAAGAATATTATCGTGAATTACAAACCGGCATGATTAGATGTGGTATTGTTGAGGAGAATGAAGCTATGCTTGCACGTTTTACGGGTGGATTAAATAGAGAGATTCAGACCATTCTAGAGTATAAGGAGTATACTAATATCACTCGTTTATTCCATCTTGCTTGTAAAGCTGAACGTGAAGTGCATGATTGACAAGTAATGGCGCGCACTAACTTTTCTGCAGGTCGACCTTCATCATGGACACCACGTGCATCATCTACTTCCACACGTTCTGCTACACCGGTACCTCCGTCGGCTGCCACCTCCAACCGTGATACAATAAAGCAGGCACAATCACCACTATTTGCCAAGAGCACACCTTCTGGGCCTGCAAAGAGCTCTTCTTCATACATGGCATCAACAGGGCAAACACATGATATTATTTGTCGATGTTGCAAGGGTGGAGGTCATTATGCGAGAGAATGCCCATCTAAGCGTGTGATGATGGTTACTGAGGATGGTGGGTATGAGTCCGCTAGTGACTATGATGAGGAGACTTTGGCTCTTATTACACATGAAGAACACGATGGATATGATTACGATCATGAGACGCAATACATGGCTCTCAAGACGCCGACAGTATGAATGTTTAGTTGCTCAATGTGTTTTGAGTGTGCAAGTCACACAAGCTGAGCAAAATCAGAGGCATAATTTGTTCCATACAAAGGGAGTTGTGAAGGAACGCTCACAGCGTCATCATAGATGGAGGGAGCTGCAACAACTTGGCTAGCATGGAGATGGTGGAGAAGCTATCTCTCACCACAAGACCACATCCACATCCTTACTACATCCAATGGTTCAACAACAACGGCAAGGTTAAGGTAACACGTACTGTTCTTGTGCATTTTAGTATCTCTACATATGTTGATTATGTTGATTGTGATGTGGTACCTATGCAAGCATGTTCCTTATTACTTGGTCGACCATGGCAATTTGATAAAAATTCTGTCCACCATGGTAGAAACAATCAGTATACTCTTGTTCATAAGGATAAAAATATTACTTTGCTTCCTATGACTCCTGATTCCATTTTGAAAGATGATATTAATAGAGCTAATAAAGCAAAACAGGAGAAGAATAAGAGTGAAAATCAGATTGTGGCAAAAGAATTTGAGCAACAAATGAAGCCTAATAATAAACCATCTAGTGTTGCTTCTGAAATTAAATTGAAAAGTGCATGTCTACTTGCCACTAAATCTGATATTGATGAGCTAGATTTTAGCAAATCTGTTTGCTATGCTTTTGTGTGCAAAGAGGCATTATTTTCATTCGAGGACGTGCCTTCCTCTTTGCCCCTGCTGTCACTAACATTTTGGAGGAGTTCGCTGACGTCTTCCCACAAGACGTGCCACCGGATTACCGCCTATTCGAGGGATTGAGCATCGATTGACTTAATTCCGGTGCTTCACCGCCAAACTATGCGCCATACCGTACCAATCCAGAGGAGACGAAGGAGATTATGCGTCAAGTACAAGAGCTTCTCGACAAAGGTTATATACGCGGATCCCTTAGTCCTTGTGTTGTTCCTATTATTCTAGTGCCGAAAAAGGATGGTACATCGCGTATGTGTGTTGATTGTAGAGGCATTAATAATATTACTATTCGTTATCGTCATTCTATTCCTAGGCTAGATGATATGCTTGATGAATTGTGTGGCTCTACAATTTTCTCCAAAGTTGATTTGCGTAGTGTATACCATCAAATTCGTATGAAATTGGGGGACGAATGGAAAACAGCATTTAAAACTAGGTTTGGATTATATGAGTGGTTAGTCATGCCTTTTGGGTTAACTAATGCACCTAGTACTTTCATGAGATTAATGAACGAAGTTTTACGTGCTTTCATTGGACGATTTGTGGTAGTTTACTTTGATGACATATTGATTTATAGCAGATCTTTGGAGGAACATTTGGAACATTTACGTGCTGTTTTTATTGCTCTACGTGATGCACGTTTGTTTGGTAATCTTGGGAAGTGCACCTTTTGCACCGACCGAGTGTCTTTTTTTGGCTATGTTGTTACTCCACAGGGAATTAAAGTTGATAAAGCCAAGATTGAAGCTATTGAGAGTTGGCCGCAGCCCAAAACGGTCACACAAGTGAGGAGTTTTCTTGGCCTTGCTGGATTCTATAGGCGTTTTGTGAGAGATTTCAGCACCATTGCTGCACCTCTCAATGAGCTTACAAAGAAGGATGTGCCTTTTGTTTGGGGTACCGCATGTGAAGAAGCCTTCACGGTATTGAAAGATAAGTTGACACATGCTCCTTTACTCCAACTTCCTGATTTTAATAAGACTTTTGAGCTTGAATGTGATGCTAGTGGAATTGGATTAGGAGGTGTGTTATTACAAGATGGCAAACCTGTTGCATACTTTTCTGAAAAATTGAGTGGGCCTAGTCTGAATTATTCTACTTATGATAAAAGAATTATATGCTCTTGTTCGGACTTTAGAGACATGTCAACATTATTTATGGCCCAAAGAATTTGTTATACATTCTGATCATGAATCTTTAAAACATATTAGAAGTCAAGCTAAACTGAATCGTAGACATGCTAAATGGGTTGAATTCATTGAGACTTTCCCTTATGTTATTAAACACAAGAAGGGTAAAGAAAATGTTATTGCTGATGCATTGTCTCGTCGCTATACTATGCTTTCACAACTTGACTTCAAAATATTTGGTTTGGAGACCATTAAAGATCAATATGTGCATGATGCTGATTTTAATGGTGTAATGCAGAATTGTAAAGAAGGGAGAACATGGAACAAGTTAAATTCGTTAATGATGGATTTGTGTTTCGTGCTAACAAGCTATGCATTCCAGCTAGCTATATTCGTCTTTTGTTGTTGCAGGAGGCGCATGGAGGGGGATTAATGGGACACTTTGGCGTGTAGAAGACGGAGGACATACTTGCTACACATTTCTTTTGGCCAAAGATGAGACGGGATGTTGAGCGTTTTATTGCTCATTTGCACTACATGTCAAAAAGCTAAGTCACGACTCAATCCTCATGGTTTATATATGCCTTTGCCTGTACCTAGTGTTCCTTGGGAGGATATATCTATGGACTTTGTTTTAGGTTTACCTCGAACAAAGAAGGGGAGGGATAGCATATTTGTTGTCGTGGATAGGTTCTCGAAAATGGCACACTTTATACCATGTCATAAAAGCAATGATGCCGTTAATGTTGCTGATTTGTTCTTTCGTGAAATTATTTGCTTGCATGGTGTGCCCAATACTATTGTTTTAGATCGTGATACTAAATTTCTTAGCCACTTTTGGAGATGTTTATGGGCTAAGTTGGGGACTAAACTGCTTTTTAGTACTACTTGTCACCCCAAACCGATGGACAAACTGAAGTAGTCAATAGAACATTGTCTACTATGCTTAGGGCTGTTTTGAAGAATAATAAGAAAATGTGGGAAGAATGCTTGCCTCATATTGAATTTGCTTATAATCGTTCATTGCATTCTACTACTAAGATGTGCCCTTTTGAAATTGTGCATGGTTTCCTCCCTCGTGCACCTATTGATTTGTTGCCTCTTCCATCTTCGGAGAAGGTTAATTTTGATGCTAAAGAACGTGCTGAATTGATTTTAAAAATGCATGAGTTAACTAAGGAAAACATTGAGCGTATGAATGCTAAATATAAACTTGCTGGAGATAAGGGTAGAAAACATGTTGTGTTTGCACCTAGAGATCTTGTTTGGTTACATTTGCGTAAGGATATGTTTCCTAATTTGCGCAAATCAAAGCTAATGCCACGTGCTAATGGTCCATTTAAGGTGTTAGAGAAAATAAATGATAATGCATATAAACTTGAGCTGCCTGCAGATTTTGGGGTTAGTCCCACTTTTAACATTGTAGATTTGAAGCCTTATTAGGGTGAGGAAGATGAGCTTCCGTCGAGGACGACTTCATTTCAAGAAGGGGAGGATGATGAGGACATCAATACCATTGTTACACCCACAGCCCCTCCTGTTACTTATAAAGTACCAATTTCTAGAGCTCACAAGACGCCAATTAAATTACTGTGTACTTTTGTTTCTTGGTAATGATTCTAATGTTCATGAGAATATGATGCTGCCTAAATTGGATACATTTGTTTTGCTTACAAATGAAGGGCCTAGCTTGGAGAAGGATGAACATTGGAGCAAGAACAAGCATGGAGTTGATGGCATGTGCAAGGGGAACAAGAACGGAGTTACAAGTGATGATTTCAGGACTTTGAAGCCACCATAAGGAGTGAATGAAGCCTTGGACGAAATATACAAGATGCCACTTCATAAATTTCGTCCAGAGGCTATTCTAGGTGCTGCGTCACCTTATTATTGGGCCAGGCCCATGTAATTTCGAAATACATAAGTATAGGCTGTTTTTAGAGTCCGTATGTGTGGGGAAACAAGAGATAGGGTTGGTTTGGACCCCTTCCACCAAGGGCCACGAAATTCCCCCCCTCTTCCTCCATGTATACAGCCCTTAGGGCACCATTTAGACTTTGGGTTTTGTTTAGATTAAAAGTTCGCCATAGCTGCAACTTCGCGACTTCGTTTGTGTTCAACGACCAGACAAAGGCGTCACAGAACCCCACCTTGATCAATAAAGCTTTCATCTTATATTCGCAATATCCAGATTGCAATCTCAGTTTCTTGCTTGTTCTTCATTTGCTCGCAGGAAACAGACCCTCGTGGTCAGGTTGATCGTGCTTCGACGTGGTCAATAACCTCTCGGAGTTGGTTTAGCGATTGCTAAGGCGCGACGTCCTCGCACGTTCGTAGTCGGATCGTCAAAGTCGATTTCCACCAAAGCGATATCCATCATCTCATTGAAAGACGGGACACCTTTGCCTCTATCACTTTCCTTCCAAAAATAACTTCTTCAGTTGATTTCGTTCCGTTTTGACTCCGTCTGATATTCCTTTTCCTCGAAACGCTGAAATAGGCATAAAACAGCAAATCTGGGCTGGGCCTCCGGTTAATAGGTTAGTCCCAAAAATAATATAAAAGTGGATAATAAAGCCCAATATTGCCCAAAACAGTAGATAATATAGCATGGAGCAATCAAAATTATAGATACGTTGGAGACGTATCAAGCATCCCCAAGCTTAATTCCTTTCGTCCTCGAGTAGGTAAATGATAAAAAGAATTTTTGATGCGGAGTGCTACTTGGCATAATTTCAATGTAATTCTTCTTACTTGTGATATGAATATTCAGATCCGAAAGATTCAAGACAAAAGTTCATATTGACATAAGAAATAATAATACTTCAAGCATACTAATCAAAGTAATCATGTCTTCTCAAAATAACATGGCAAAATAAAGTTCATCCCTACAAAATCATATAGTTAGGCTATGTTTCATTTTCGTCACACAAAGATGTTCCCAACTTCTATACCCCTGATGACAAGCCAAGCAATTGTTTCATACTCAAATAATCTCAAACTTTTTCAACCTTCACGCAATACATGAGCGTGAGCCATGGATATAGCACTATGGGTGGAATAGAATATGATGATGGGGATTGTGTGGAGAAGACAAAAAGGAGAAAGTCTCACATTGACGAGGCTAATCAACAGGCTATGGAGATGCCCACCAATTGATGTCAACATGAGGAGTAGGGATTGCCATGCAACGGATGCACTAGAGCTATAAGTATATGAAAGCTCTACAAAAGAAACTAAGTGGGTGTGCATCCAACTTGCTTGCTCACGAAGACCTAGGGCATTTTGAGGAAGCCCATCATTGGAATATACAAGCCAAGTTCTATAATGAAAATTTCCCACTAGTATATGAAAGTGACAAAATGAGAGACTCTCTATCATGAAGATCTTGGTGCTACTTTGAAGCACAAGTGTGGTAAAAGGATAGTAGCATTGTCCCTTCTCTCTTTTTCTCTCATTTTTTTATTTGGGCCTTTCTCTGTTTGTTTTTTTTTTTGGCCTTTCTCTCTTTTTTTAGTCCGGAGTCTCATACCGACTTATGGGGGAATCATAGTCTCCATCATCCTTTCCTCACTTGGGACAATGCTCTAATAATGATAATCATCACACTTTTATTTTTCTTACAACTCAACAATTACAACTCGATACTTAGAACAAGGTATGAATCTATATGAATGCCTCCGGCGGTGTACCGGGATGGTGCAATGAATCAAGAGTGAGACGTATGAAAAATAATGCATGGTGGCTTTGCCACAAATACGATGTCAACTACATGATCATGCAATGGCAATATGACAAAAGTAAAGTATGTCATGATGATGATGATGGAAGTTGCATGGCAATATATCTCGGAATGGCTATGGAAATGCCATGATAGGTAGGTATGGTGGCTGTTTTGAGGAAGATATAAGGAGGTTTATGTGTAATAGAGCGTATCGTATCACGGGGTTTGGATGCGCCGGCGAAATTTGCACCAACTCTCAAGGTGAGAAAGGGCAATGCACGGTACCGAAGAGGCTAGCAAAGGCGGAAAGGTGAGAGTGCGTATAATCCATGGACTCAACATTAGTCAAAATAACTCATATACTTATTGCAAAAATTTAGAAGTCATCAAAAATCAAGTACTACGCGCATGCTCCTAGGGGGATAGATTGGTAGGAAAAGACCATCGCTCGTCCCCGACCGCCACTCATAAGGATGCACAAGCCAGGTACACTTCACGTTTCAAATTTGTTACACAATTTTAACCATACGTGCATGCTACGGGACTTGCAAACTTCAACACAAGCATTTCTCAAATTCATAATTACCCAACTAGCATGACTTTGATATTATCACCTCCATATCTCAAAACAATTGTCAAGCATCAAACTTATCTTAGTATTCAATTCTCTCAAAAGAAAGTTTCACATATCTTGAACACTAAGTATATTAACATTAAGCAAATTACCATGCTATTAACGACTCTCAAAATAATCTAAGTGAAGCATGAGAGATCAATAGTTTCTTCAAAATAAAACCACCATTGTGCTCTAAAAGATATAAGTGAAGTACTAGAGCAAAAACAAACTACTCCCAAAGATATAAGTGAAGATCAATGAGTAGTCGAAATTATGCAACTATGTGAAGACTCTCCCATTTAATAATTTCAGATATTGGTATTGTATTAAAACAGCAAGCAAAGCTAAAGAAAACTACATTGCAAGGATAGCACAACTCATGTGAAGAAGCAAAAACTTAGGCTCAACCGATACTAACTGATAGTTGTTGAAGAAGAAAGGTGGGATGCCTACCGGGGCATCCCCAAGCTTAGATTCTTGAGAATTCTTGAAATATTATCTTGGTGTGCCTTGGGAATCCCCAAGCTTGAGCTTTTATGTCTCCTTAATTCCTCTAATATCATGGTTTCTCTTTTTATCGAAAGCTTCATTCACAACAAACTCAACAAGAACTCGTGAGATAGGTTAGTATAAACCAATGCAAAACCTTATCATTTTCTACTGTAAAAAATCACTAACATTATTATTAAATATTTAATACTAAATGCCTCTGCATATTTAGTACTCCTATCCTCAAATAGAATCGTTAAACAAACAAACATATGCAAACAATGCAATAATAAAAACAATCTGCCAGAACAGTACAGTCTGTAAAGAATGCAAGAGTATAAATACTTCCCTAACTCCAAAAATTATGAACTAAAATTCCCACTGTAATAAATTTATCAGGGCTCAATATTCAAAAAGATTCAACGTTATACCATGCTCTGACTTTTCTATGGAATTTTTGCAACAGCGGTAAACTTTCTGTTTTCAAACAGCAACATGTATACTAGCAAAATAAGCATGGCAAAGGCTATCCTTGACTTTTTTTATTGAAACTAAAGATGCAAAACACTAATCTAAATAACATCAAGCAAAGCTAAAGAAAATAAAATGACGCTCCAAGTAAAACACATATCATGTGGTGAATAAAAATGTAGCTCCAAGTAAAGTTACCGATGAACGAAGACGAAAGAGGGGATGCCATCCAGGGCATCCCCAAGCTTAGGCTCTTGGTTATCCTTGAATATTACCTTGGGGTGCCTTGGGCATCCCCAAGCTTAGGCTCTTGCCACTCCTTATTCCATAGTCCATCGAATCTTTACCCAAAACTTGAAAACTTCACAACACAAAACTTAACAGAAAACTCGTAAGCTCCGTTAGCGAAAGAAAACAAAACACCACTTCAAGGTACTATAATGAACTCATTATTTATTTATATTGGTGTTAAAACTACTGTATTCCAACTTCTCTATGGTTTATAAACTATTTTACTGTCAGGACCCCGATTCCAAGTCACATCGATCTAGACGGTAACACCTCATATCACTTTGCGGCCTCATCCACGGTATTCCCACGGGTGTCGCCTTACCATGGCCCGGGACCGTTTGCGCCTTTTGGCTCACGTATATGATAGTGTTGCTAGCATCCATATGACAGAGAACCGGGCCGACATGGCTAGTCGTGAACCCAAAGCGGCACTAACCCATGGGGACAGGCATACATGAATCACATCGAGCATGTCGATTGTCCAGCTGTGAATCCGGGCTGTAGCACTGGCTAACAGGACTCAGGAACCCGGCTGTAGCAGGCTAAGGCAGGACTCGGATGTCACCGCGTGACATTTCCCCGAAGGACAGACAGGAACGAAGTGAAACACATGCCGGCCAGTCAAGTGTCCCGAGCGGTAGTGCTTTGGGCTAGCAGGACTCCGTGAACCAAGGCTATAGCGGACTACTATGGCTCAAGGAAGCACTAGACTACATTTCCCCATAAGAGAGGCTGCCAAGGATAAACAACTAGATTGTCGGATCCCACACATACCAAGCATTTCAAACATACACACAATATGCTCGATATGTGTAAATACAACATGGCATCACAACATAACTCTATGACTCCAATATTTATTCATTAGGCTCCGAGGAGCGAGATATTACAAACATGGGTCTCATGACCCAACATTCAGAGCATACAAATCAAAGCACATGCGGAAGCTTAACATGTCTGAGTACAGACATCTACAAAGGAAAAAGGCTGAGAAGCCTGACTATCTACCAGATCCTGCCGAGGGCACAAGATCGTAGCTGAGATAACAAGCTAAACGTCGGAGTCCACATGGAACTACTAGCGAGACTGACATCTCTCTGCAAAACATAAAATAGGCAAACGTGAGTACAAATGTACCCAACAAGACTTACATCAGAACTAACTACCTATTCATCATTATCAACAAAGGGGATGGTGGGGTTTAACTGCAGCAATCCAGCTTTGACTCGGTGGCTATCCTAAACTACGACTGCAAGTAACTCTTTTGAGGTGGTGCACACGAGTCCACATATTCACCATATCAATACACCACTATGGATCCGCTCCCGTCTCCCTACGAGAACGCCATCCATAGCACGGTTATCTTGCGCATTTTAGAGTATCCACTTTCACTTGTCTATGAACTGTTATAGGCAACCCAGAAGTCCTTTACCGCAGACACGGCTATTCGAATAGATGATGTTAACCCTGCAGGGTGTACTTCTTCACACACGCTCTCACCACTTACCGCCGTTTACACGACATGTACTGCAACCTTCAAGCGGAAGCCCAATGAGGGTGTCGGCCACGGCCTACCTAAACACTCAAGTCTCTAGTCCAGGTTTATCGCCTATTCGTGTTCCATCCGCAGGAGTCCGCCGAGGTTTCCACATCTGACCCCGAACGATGTGAGCAGGGTTCCCGAGACACCAAGCAGGCGCCTGGTACACCGTGCCATGGTGTCTCTACCGCCTCAGAGCCCACCCCTAGGGTCAGCGCTACGCACGGCCTCCAACACATATCCTACAAACACCAGAAACTAGTTGCAACTCCTGGACAGAGAACAAGGGTGGTTAAGAAGCCGAGAGAGTCAGTTAAGGATCCCAACGTGTGGTAGTAACTGTTCATGGATCACAAACACAGAAATCAGTTCCTGAGGACGGTTTCAATGAGACAACCCACCATATACTCCTACATGGCCTCTCACTGCTACCTTTACCAAATCGTGTTCACGCACTTAGCTCACACACAGTAGGACATGTTTACACACCTCCGATTCATCCCCGATGAATCAGACCTGACTCAACTCTAAGCAGTAGCAGTGCATGACAAACAAGCATGTATGAGTAGGCACATCAGGCTCAAACAACTCCTACTCATGCTAGTGTGTTTCATCTATTCTTGTGGCAATGACAGGTCATGCAGAGGAAAAGGGTTCAGCTACCGCAGCAAGTAACAAATATGTCGTTGTTGTCCTAATGCAGTAAAAGAGAGCAGGAGCGAGAGAGTGGGATTGTATCGGAATGAACAAGGGGGTTTTTCTTGCCTGGCACTTCTGAAGATAGCATTGAGTCTTCATCAGTGTCAACGATCACAACGTCGATACAACGTCTACCGAGGGGGAACAACACCGGCAAACAGAGAAGAAACACGATCAAGGCAATGCACAATATGATGCATGCTATGACATGGCAATATGAATGTGTTTTGAGCTAATGCAACTAGCAACATGTTAAGTGGAGTTGGTTTGAACCCTAGGTTCAAATTCAAACTTCATATGTGAAATTCAAATGCCATTTAATTGATTTGACCTGATCAGCAGGTATAAGTTGTTTAAACATGCATGAAAATGGTACAGATGGAAAGATTGGATTTTTCTGGTCATTTTTCATATATAACTTATTTGATTTGGAGCTACGGTTGAATTACTATGATTTTTAGAAGTTTAGGCAATTTTTTGGATTTTCCTGTAAAAGAATAAATCCAGAAAATGATTTACTGCGTCGGCATGACGTCACTGTGATGTGAGTAGTCAACTGACCCGGTCCAGGTCAAACCTGACGTATGGGGGCCACACGTCAGTGACACAGGGCTGTTTAGGTCGCTGACAGGTGGGACCAGGTCCACAGCCACGTCAGCGAGGTCAACGCCGACGCGTGGGGCCACTGTGGTTAACCTAAACTAAACATGAGCTTAAACAATGGTTAAATAAGGGCGTGGGGCCCATATGTCAGTGAGAGAGGGGGCCAATTAGCACGGTCATTAGCGCTAATTAAGTGGCACGTTGACTTCGCCGGAGTTCGGCCGGCGACGACCAAAATCACAAGGCGGAGCTCGCGGAGTGGCGCTTCTGGCGGCGGTTGGACATCTGAAGGCCATCGATGGGTAACTGCGCTCGACCGCGTCCAGCAGAGCGGTCGGGAGGCCTCGGGGTCGCCGGAGACGACGGCCACGTCCACGGAGGCGGCGGCCGGAGCTCGGGTGAGCTCGAGCATGTGGCTGTAGGCACGTGGGGAGGAGCTGGTGCTAGCTACGGGCTCCTGGTGCTCGGCTGCGGCTCTAGGCAAAGGTGGCTACGGCGGTGACATGGCCGGCGGTGAAGAGCTCTCGGCTCGTTGCGAACGGCGGCTAGAGAGGGAAGTAGAGCACAGGGAGAGGGGGAAACGATGGCGAAGCTCACAGCGAGGTCGAGGATGGTATCATCGGGCTCGGGGATGCGGCGGAGGCGGTGAATCGATGGCGGCGATCTCCGTTGGCCGAGGAGGGGAACGGAGGAGCCGGCGGTGTCCAGGGGCTTCCGGCACCGTGCGGCTTGGTGAGGAGGTCGAGGACGAGGTAGCCGAGCTACTGGGCAGGCCGAGGGGTCGAGGGGGAGGCTCTGGGTGCGGCAATGGAGAGCAGTGGCAATGAGCTCTGCTCGGGCTGCACGAGAGAGAGAGCAGAGGAGGGGGAAAGGTCCAGGGAGAGTGAGAGAGGGCCAGAGGGGTTGCGTGGCACCCTTAGCAAGCTCCAAGCGGTCGGCGGCAAGCAGGAGTTGGCGAGCTACGGGCGCGCGCGCACACGCTCTGCGTCCGACTGGCGCGAGGTGGAAGACGCCTTTGCCCCTGGTGGGCTGGTCGGCCTACTGGGCCGCCAGGTGGGCTGCAGGTAAGGTTTTTGTCCTTTCCTATTTTTTTTCTAATTATGTTCTGTTTTCTATTTTGCAGGTTTGGTTTGAATTTGGTTTTGAAACCAATTCAATTTTTTTTTGCTTCTGAAAATATTTTTAGGAGCTAAAAGAATTAAACCAATGCTCCACAAAATATTTTAGAATTATTGGACCTATATTTATTTAATAGTAGATATAAATCCAATTCAAATAGCTATTGATTTAATTCAAATGCCCAAAATAAATGTTTCTGAGATACCAAAAATATTGGTTCGGATTTTACCTCTTGCCAATATTTCCAGATGATAACAGGAACATTTTCTTGGACTTATTTGAAGCAATTTTATCTTGATCATTTTTAAAAGGATTCCGAGACTTTGAAAATTCCTCAATTCAAATTTCATTTGAATTTAAACATGATGCAGCAAACAAGCTAGTCCAAGGCCAGGGTAAAGCTAGGGATGTGACAACTCACCCCCACTAAACAAGAATCTCATACCGGGATTCAAGACATGAGGTAAGAAGACAGAGGGGCACAAGACCAACACAATCTTGACGATCCAGGTTGCACCTCATAAGGTTGTTTATTCGTTGCATACGTTGTTCTTGACATCCTTGCTTTTGAGATCTTCATCCACGCGATGACGACGGAAAGAAACTCTACTAGGACTGATCTTCTGGAAGATCGAGCTATACAATATCAACTCGTGGAATGAGATGTTGAAACATCTCGAGTTGAGACACAAAACACATCGAGAGGGATGGAAGAACAACGACGGGGTTTGATTTGGTGGGCAACAATTCCACGCTTAGAAAGATGGTGGATGGTGTCAAGGTGGCGAGGAAATAATTGCCATGATTCCATAACGGGGCACCTTAAGAGAGGTGACTCGTTGGACTGTTTCCTTAAGTGGCAAAAAGAATTACTTTTGATCCATAGATCATTGAAACTCTTCATACCATCTTAAGGCATTTTATAATTGATCGTCTGAAAGATCTCGAAGAAATGGCATACTCAGACTAGGATGGATGATGTGGACTACCTTGTTGAAGACAACGCAATGGATGACTTTTGCTTATCATCGGAAATGAATGGGACCCATGACAAGACCACTTTTGAAGATGATCCTGGACAACAACTGCTGAGAAGGACAGTGCATGGAAAATTGGCACGATGGGGTGCAAGCTGGGAACAACATGCAAATGTTGGAAATGTTCCAACCATCATATCTGCCTGAGATTCAGATCTGGTTGGAAACAGGATATTTCAGACAGCATGTCTGGAAAATAAAGTTTGCAACACAAACCAACGAGACGGAGTTGCGGGATTCTCGGGGAATGAACTAAGATAGCAAGCTCCAACACATGAGCTGGTTCTGCTACAAACATGTGAACACGTTGTCCAAGACAAGCATGACCACGTGGTAGTCTTATAATAAAACACTACCAAGTTCAGGTGGGGAACCATGTTCGAGGATATTGGAATCTTGTGCATGAACTAGTATTCGCACAGCAACTCCTTTTCCTCGAACAAACCAATCAGTGGCTTGATATGCTAGGAAATTCATATGGAATGAAGATGATCAGTCTATCAGACCATGGAATACTTCGCACATGCATGACTGACTTGGGATGATTCCAGAGGAAGCAAAGACAAACTTTCTCGAACTCACGGCGGCAACTTGCACCAAATGCACATGAATTAGAGGAATTCACTCCTTCCATCCAAGCATAAGCTTCATGAACGGAACACGAAGGCATTGCTTATAAAATTTTCAACACTAGGTTGATGTTCAGCATGAATCATGGGGGAGACAAAATCTTTGGCTGATGGGGTTCAACAACAACTCATCGGAATGTCCATATCACTGGACGTCCACCATCATGTGAACACGGTGATAGCATTGGTCAGACCAAAAGATGTAATGGTGTATGCTCGAGGGATCAACCACGAGTAACTCAACATTATGAACATCGTTGGTTCTGATTTGACTTGACGATAGCCCATACTCAAGTCAAAGTTTTGACAAGGCAATAGGTCCAACAACTGATCACGAGGACCAAATGATGGAGATATCATCTTTCTTCAACACACACACACACACATGTATATCCCTTAGTGATGAACTAAGTCGGACAAGCTTTCATCTTCCAACTCTCCAAGTTGTTGTTTAGCTTAACCAACTAGCTCAGGGTATCCAACACGTATTCTTGGAGAATGGCTGGTTTAGAGGAAAACCAACTTGATCACGAACTCAACATAGCGGTCAGGTGACAACCTGGTGATATTTCCGAGAAGATAATCGGAATATCACGAACCACCGATATGTTACTAAGCTCGAGAACAATCCTGCTTTTCAGAGCAAGACGATATGACCAAATAAGCAAGGATTGAATAATCCTAACTCATTGATCGAAGGGTGCACCGGAAATAAGGACTAGGTAGCACGATCAATCTTAGGATGATGATTTAATAACCAACACGCTAAGAATGAAAATATTGTCCATTAACTACCAAGCAACGAGGTTGCTAGGAGTATCGATTTCACACATCACAATTCGCTTGTTAGCATTCTGGTTACAACAACACGGGACCCAGGAATGAACTACGATGGCGAGAAGTATCACTGTATCAAGAATTCATAAGATGGTGTGCAATTCCCATGACATTCTTGACATAAGGCGGTAATACTTCAGGGTGGAACAGAATCAAAAGCTGGATTGGCATTTTGATCTGCGAAATACAACTACTTTGACCCAATCCTCGAAGTGGACAAGGTACTGGAGTTTGTTTCTCCCAGTCATTCCAGAATAGAATGGATTGACAGACCACAAGAATAGTAGGCATCAATGACGAATGCATGACTACTCCTGACTATCAATTGACAGACGGGGGTCAGAATACAACTAAGGAGGAACAACTCGAGGAACATATAACTTTCTGAGTTGTGGATGCATAGATTAGTATGTCGAGCGAAGCTCAACATTTCTTCCGGATAACCCATGCGGAAAGGTAGAACTGGCAGAGTCGCAATATAGAATGGAGTACTCCTCAAGAGCACCCTGGTTGTGATCTTTTGGCTCAAAAGAACTTCTGCCATAAGCAGTTCATGGTATTTGGAAGAAGGAAATACCACGGACCTCGAGGACTATTGCAAAGTTACTAATATCCTAAAGGAACTAGCAGACACTATCAACAGGAGGTAAGTAGGGTGAATCTTGGGTTCAAGAACCCAGGAATAGAATACCTACTAACAAATAACATCACGGGATGCTTTCGAGAATGATGGCCAGAATCATCACACGGGGAACACAAAACATGGCTAGTTTACTAGGTGACTCCCTAAAACACCTAGGGTCATAGTAATAGCTCCAACATATATGTCGAGGCAACAAAGTACCTCAACTCACTGATTAGTGTGCTTATTCTGACCAAAAAGGACATCGGGACGGAAAGAAAGGATTTGCATATGCATCAGACTATTTAGAGACCTGGGATGACTCGGACAGCATAACGGCTGTAAATACTCAAAATGATTTGAGACATCCTGCAAAAATGGTGGCATGACCACTCAACATCACAATATCAAGGTTCTGAGATCAACTAACAACACACGGAAGTAGTAGAAACTGAACTGGGGCTTAAAACCAACAATCTTAAAAGTCTATGGATTAGTAACACGTCATCCTGATAGATAGATGAGAAGGCCTAGTTTCTTAATCCCCGTAGAAGAGAAGAGGTTGACTCGGTCGAGGAAAGGCCATGAGGTATAAGGAGTAAAAAGAGCCTTACGTTCCCTTCCCCAATCAATTCCCTTACATAACTAAAGCATTTCTAGACACAACTTTGACCGGTTTGGTTTGGTAATCCTCTGAGCAGTCGGGGCTCGATACCATAGTAGCTGTCGGGACCCGATTCCAAGTCACATCGATCTAGCCGGTAACACCTCATATCACTTTGCGGCCTCACGCACGGTATTCCCACGGGTGTCGTCTTACCATGGCACGGGACCGTTTGCGCCTTTTGGCTCACGTATATGATAGTGTCGCTAGCATCCATATGACAGAGAACCCGGGCCGACATAGCTAGTCGTGAACCCAAAGCGGCACTAACCTATGGGGACAGGCATACATGAATCACATCGAGCATGTCGGTTGAAGTGTGAATCCGGGGCTGTAGCTGGGCTAACAGGACTCAGGAACCCGGCTGTAGCAGGCTAGGCAGGACTCGGATGTCACCGCGTGACATTTCCCGAAGGGACGGAACCAGAACGAAGTGAAACACATGCCCGGCCAGTCAAGTGTCCCGAAAGCGGTAGTCTTTGGGCTAGCGAGGACTCCGGTGAACCGGGCTGTAGCGGACTACTATGGCTCAAGGAAGCACTAGACTACATTTCCCCATAAGAGAGGCTGCCAAGGATAAACAACTAGATTGTCGGATCCCACCCATACCAAGCATTTCAAACATACACACAATATGCTCGATATGTGTAAATACAACATAGCATCACAACATAACTCTATGACTCAAATATTTATTCATTAGGCTCCGAGGAGCGAGATATTACAAACATGGGTCTCATGACCCAACATTGAAACATACAAATCAAAGCACATGCGGAAGCTTAACATGTCTGAGTACAGACATCTACAAAGGAAAAAGGCTGAGAAGCCTGACTATCTACCAGATCCTGCCGAGGGCACAAGATCGTAGCAGAGGTAACAAGCTAAACGTCGGAGTCCACATGGAACTACTAGCAAGACTGACATCTCTCTGCAAAACATAAAATAGGCAAACGTGAGTACAAATGTACCCAGCAAGACGTACATCAGAACTAACTACATATCCATCATTATCAACAAAGGGGATGGTGGGGTTTAACTTCAGCAAGCCAACTTTGACTCGGTGGCTATCCTAAACTACGACTGCAAGTAACTCTTTTGAGGTGGCGCACACGAGTCCACATATTCACCATATCAATACACCACTATGGACCCGCTCCCGTCTCCTCTGAGAACGCCATCCATAGCACTCACTCTTATCTTGCGCATTTTAGAGTATCCACTTTCACTTGTCTATGAACTGTTATAGGCAACCCAGAAGTCCTTTACCGCGGACATGGCTATTCGAATAGATGATGTTAACCCTGCAGGGGTGTACTTATTCACACACGCTCTCACCACTTACCGCCGTTTACACGACATGTACTCGGCAACCTTCAAGCGGAAGCCCAACGAGGGTGTCGGCCACGACCTACCTAAACACTCAACTCTCTAGTCCAGGTTTATCGCCTATTCAGGTTCCATCCATGAAGTCCGGCCGAGGTTTCCACATACGGCCCCGAGCGATGTGAGCAGGGTTCCCGAGACACCAAGCAGGCGCCCGGTACACCGTGCCACGGTGTATCTACCGCATCATAGCCCACCCCTAGGGTCAGCGCCACGCATACGGCCTCCAACACATATCCTACAAACACCAGAAACTAGTTGCAACTCCTAGACAGAGAACAAGGGTGGTTAAGAAGCCGAGAGAGTCAATTAAGGATCCCAATGTGTGGTAGTAACTGTTCATGGATCACAAACACAGAACTCAGTCCCTGAGGACAGTTTCAATGAGACAACCCACCATGTACTCCTACATGGCCTCTCACCGCTACCTTTACCAAATCCTGTTCACACACTTAGCTCACACACAGTAGGACATGTTTACACACCTCCGATTCATCCCCGATGAATCAGACCTGACTCAACTCTAAGCAGTAGCAGGCATGACAAACAAGCATGTATGAGTAGGCACATCAAGGCTCAAACAACTCCTACTCATGCTAGTGGGTTTCATCAATTTACTATGGCAATGACAGGTCATGCAGAGGAAAAGGGTTCAGCTACCGCACCAAGTAACAAATATGGCGTTGTTGTCCTAATGCAGTAAAAGAGAGCAGGAGCGAGAGAGTGGGATTGTATCGGAATGAACAAGGGGGTTTTGCTTGCCTGGCACTTCTGAAGATAGCATTGAGTCTTCATCAGTGTCAACGATCACAACGTCGGTACAACGTCTACCGAGGGGAACAACACCGCAAACGAGAGAAGAAACACGATCAAGGCAATGCACAATATGATGCATGCTATGACATGGCAATATGAATGTGTTTTGAGCTAATGCAACTAGCAACATGTTAAATGGAGTTGGTTTGAACCCTAGGTTCAAATTCAAACTTCATATGTGAAATTCAACTGCCATTTAATTGATTTGACCTGATCAGCAGGTATAAGTTGTTTAAACATGCATGAAAATGGTACAGATGGAAATATTGGATTTTTCTGGTCATTTTTCATATATAACTTATTTGATTTGGAGCTACGGTTGAATTACTATGATTTTTAGAAGTTTAGGCAATTTTCTGGATTTCCTGTAAAAGAATAAATCCAGAAAATGATTTACTGCATCAGCATGACGTCACTATGATGTCAGCAGTCAACTGACCCGGTCCAGGTCAAACCTGATGTGTGGGGCCACTAAATCGGTGACACAGGAGCTGTTTAGGTCATTGACGGTGGGACCAGGTCCACGGCCACGTCGGTAGTCAGGTCAATGACGACAGCGTGGGGCCACTGTGGTTAACCTAAACTAAACATGAGCTTAAACCGTGGTTAAATAAAGGCGTGGGGCCCATATGTCAGTGAGAGAGGGGGCCAATTAGGATGGTCATAAGCGCTAATTAAGTGGCACGTTGACTTCCTAGAGTTCGGCCGGTGACGACCAAAACCGCGGCGGGAGCTCGCCGGAGTGGCGCTACGGGTGGCGGCTGGACATGCAAAGGCCATCAGTAGGTAGCCCGCGCTCGACCGCGTCCAGCAGAGCGGTCGGGAGGCCTCGGGGTCGCCGGAGACAATGGCCACGTCCACGGAGGCGGCGGCCGGAGCTCGGGTGAGCTCGAGCAGGTGGCTATAGGCACGTGGGGAGGAGCTGGTGCTAGCTACGGGCTCCTGGAGATGCGTTGAGCGCGGTGGTGTGCTCGGCTGTGGCTCTAGGCAAAGGTGGCTACGGTGGTGACATGGTCGGCGGCGAAGAGCTCTCGGCTCGTTGCGAACAGCGGCTAGAGAGGGAAGTAGAGCCAGGGAGAGGGGAAACGATGGCGAATCTCACAGCGGGGTCGAGGATGGTCTCAGCGGGCTCGGGGATGCGGCGGAGGCGGTGAATCGATGGCGGCGATCTCCGGTGGCCGAGGAGGGGAACGGAGGAGCTGGCGGTGTCCAGGGGCTTCCAGCGACGTGCGGCTTGGTGAGGAGGTCGAGGACGAGTTAGCCGAGCTACTGGGTAGGCCGAGGGGTCGAGGGGGAGGCTCTGGGTGCGGCAACGGCGAGCGGTGGCGATGAGCTCCGCTCAGGCTGCGCGCGGGTGAGAGAGAGCAGAGGAGTGGGAAAGGTCCAGGGAGAGTGAGAGAGGGCCAGAGGGGTTGCGTGGCGCCCTTAGCCAGCTCCAGGCGGTCGGCGGCAAGCAGGAGGTGGCGAGCTACGGGCGCGCGCGCGTCGGGCACACGCTCTGCGTCCGACTGGCGCGAGGTGGAAGACGCCTTTGCCCCTGGTGGGCTGGTCGGCCTACTAGGCCGCCAGGTGGGCTGCAGGTAAGGTTTTTGTGCTTTCCTATTTTTTTCTAATTATGTTCTGTTTTCTATTTTGCAGGTTTGTTTTGAATTTGGTTTTGAAACCAATTCATTTTTTTTGCTTCTGAAAATATTTTTAGGAGCTAAAAGAATTAAACCAATGCTCCACAAAATATTTCAGAATTATTGGACCTATATTTATTTAATAGTAGATATAAATCCAATTCAAATAGCTATTGATTTAATTCAAATGCCCAAAATAAATGTTTCTGAGATACCAAAAATATTGGTTTGGATTTTACCTCTTGCCAATATTTCCAGATGATAACAGGAACATTTTCTTGGACTTATTTGAAGCAATTTTATCTTGATCATTTTTAAAAGGATTCCGAGGCTTTGAAAATTCCTCAATTCAAATTTCATTTGAATTTAAACATGATTCAGCAAACAAGCTAGTCCAAGGCCAGGGTAAAGCTAGGGATGTGACATTTATTAGCCATAGATTCATCAAAATAAGCAAACAACACACGAAAAACAGAATCTGTCAAAAATAGAACAGTCTGTAGTAATCTGTAACTAACGCAAACTTCTTGAAATCCAAAACTTCTAAAATAAATTTGTGGACCTGAGGAATTTGTCTAGTAATCATCTGCAAAAAGAATCAACTAAATATCACTCTCTAGTAAAAAGTTCTAGCAAATCTCGTGAGCGCTAAAGTTTCTGTTTTTTACAGCATGATCATAAAGACTTCACCCAAGTCTTCCCAAAGGTTATACTTGGCACAAACACTAATTAAAACATAAAACCACATCTAACCAGAGGCTAGATGGATTATTTATTCCTAAACAGAACCAAATGCAAGAAACTAAAATAAAGTTGGGTTACCTCCCAACAAAGCGCTATCGTTTAACTCCCCTAGCTAGGCATGATGATTTCAAGATGCTCACATAAAAGATAAGAATTGAAACATAAAGAGAGCATCATGAAGAATATGACTAGCACATTTAAGTCTAACCCACTTCCTATGCATAGGGATTTTGTGAGAAAACAACTTATGGGAACAATAATCAACTAGCTTAGGAAGGCAAGACAAGCATAACTTTAAAATTTTAAGCACATAGAGAGGAAACTTGATATTATTGCAATTCCTACAAGCATATATTCCTCCCTCATAATAATTTTAAGTATCATCATGAATGAATTCAACAATATAACCAGCACATAAAGCATTCTTTTCATGATCTACTTGCATAGAAAATTTACTACTCTCCACATAAGCAAAATTCTTCTCATGAATAATAGTGGAGCAAACTCAACAAAATAACTATCATGTGATTGAAGATTAAGATCAAGATGACAAGTTTCATGGTTATCATTATTCTTTATAGCATACGTGTCATCACAATAATCATCATAGATAGGAGGCATGCTTTCATCATAGTAAATTTGCTCATCAAACCTTGGGGAACAAAAAATACCATCTTCATCAAACATAGCTTCCCCAAGCTTGTGGCTTTGCATATCATTACCATCATGGATATTCAAGGAATTCATACTAACAACATTGCAATCATGCTCATCATTCACATATTTTATGCCAAGCATTCTATGTAATTCTTCTTCTAGTACTTTGGTACAATTTTCTTTTCCATCGTATTCACGAAAGATATTAAAAAGATGAAGCGTATGAGACAAACTTAATTCCATTTTTTGTAATTTTCTTTTATAAACTAGACTAGTGCTAAAGCAAGAAACAAAAAGATTCAATTGCAAGATCTAAAGATATACCTTCACTTACCTAGCCTCCCCGGCAACGGCGCCAGAAAAGAGCTTGATGTCTACTACACAAGCTTCTTCTTGTAGACGTTGTTGAGCCTGCAAGTGCACAGGTTTGTAGGACAGTAGCAAATTTCCCTCAAGTGGATGATCTAAGGTTTATCAATCCGTGGGAGGCGTAGGATGAATATGGTCTCTCTCAAGCAACCCTGCAACCAAATAACAAAGAGTTTCTTGTGTCCCCAACACACCCAATACAATGGTAAATTGTATAGGTGCACTAGTTCGGAAAAGAGGTGGTGATACAAGTGCAATATGGATGGTAGATATAGGTTTTTGTAAACTGAAAATATAAAAACAGCAAGGTAACAAGTGGTAAAAGTGAGCGCAAACGGTATTGCAATGATAGGAAACAAGGCCTAGGGTTCATACTTTCACTAGTGCAAGTTCTCTCAACAATAATAACATAGATAGATCATATAACAAGCCCTCAACATGCAACAAAGAGTCACTCCAAAGCCACTAATAGTGGAGAACAAACATAGAGATTATGGTAGGGTACGAAACCACCTCAAAGTTATTCTTTGCAATCAATCCGTTGGGCTATTCCTATAAGTGTCACAAACAGCCCTAGAGTTTGTACTAGAATAACACATTAAGACACAAATCAACCAAAACCCTAATGTCACCTAGATACTCCATTGTCACCTCAAGTATCCTTGGGCATGATTATACGATATGCATCACACAATCTCAGATTCATCCAACCAACATAAAAGTACTTCAAAGAGTGCCCCAAAGATTCTACCGGAGAATCACGACGAAAACGTGTGCCAACCCCTATGCATAGGTTCCCAATGTCACGAAACCCGCAAGTTGATCACCAAGACATACATCAAGTGTTCTCAAATCTTTAAATACTCAATCCGATAACATAACTTCAAAGGGGAATCTCAATCCATTACAAGAGAGAAGAGGGGGAGAAGAAACATAAGATCCAACTATAATAGCAAAGCTCGTGATACATCAAGATCGTGCCATAGAGGGAACACGAGAGAGAACAAGAGAGAGAGAGAGAGAGATCAAACACATAGCTAGTGGTACATACCCTCAGCCCCGAGGGTGAACTACTCCCTCCTCGTCATGGATACCGCCGGGATGATGACGATGGCCACCGGAGATGGATCCCCTCCTCGTGAGTAGGAAAGGGGTCCCGATTGGTTTTTGGTGGCTACAGAGGCTTGCAGCAGCGGAACTCCCGATCTATCTTCTGTTCTGGAAGTTTTAGGGTACAAGAGTATATATGGGTGCAGGGGGTACGTCGGAGGAGCTACGGGGGCCCCACGAGGCAGGGGGTGTGCCCGGGGGGGCCCACCCTCGTGGGCAGCCCGTATCTCCCCTGACGTGCACTCCAAGTTCCCTGGGTTGCTTTCCTTCCAAAAATAACTTCTTCAGTTGATTTCGTTCCATTTTGACTCCGTCTGATATTCCTTTTCCTCGAAACACTGAAATAGGCATAAAACAACAAATCTAGGCTGGGCCTCCGGTTAATAGGTTAGTCCCAAAAATAATATAAAAGTGGATAATAAAGCCCAATATTGCCCAAAACAGTAGATAATATAGCATGGAAAAATCAAAAATTATAGATACGTTGGAGACGTATCAGCAACCGTTGATCTACTTCTAAAGATGCGGTCACGCCAGGATGGCCTCCGCTCATCTTTGTCATCTTTGTCATGTCGATCGTCCCTTCTGTTACTGTCTTCCTGGCAGTGGCTGGACATGCCGCTACGGTCGCGTGGCCTCTCCGTCCCATCCACATTGTCGTTGGCACCCGAGGTGAAATCTTCATGAAGGTCCAAGTGCACCAGCACATGGCGCCGAAGCCCTTGCCGCCCAATGAACGGCGCCAAACCAGAGAGCATGCCCTCTACCTTACTGTTCCCCACCGTAACGTGAGTGATCTCACCAATATACATTATCGTTGGAGTTGCCTCCTGTTGAAGATATAAGAGCATCTACAGCCGGATATGCCAAATATGGCCCCTCAAACGCCCGCGGACGCGCCGTGACCGGGCAACGCGTCAAATTTTAGTAGTTGCATTCGGACATCTCATTCTAGATTCTTAAATCCATACAAGGACATTCAAAATAAATAAACCTACATACTACGTCGATCACCTAGCTACTCATCGTCGAAGATGTCGAAGATCTCCGTGCCCGGCTCCGGCAGCATGGGCGACAGCTGCAGCTCCGGCTGCTCCTCTTCGGCCTCCTCCGCCTTACCTATGCGTCGAGTTCAGCGCAGAGCGCGTCGGACGCCACTTGCTCCCGCCGGAGGAACGCCCGGTTGGCCCCCACATAGGCCTCATCTTGGATGGACTCTAGGATGGTCTGCTGTTCCACCTTCTCCTCCGATTGGGCAACGGCGAACTCCGGCTCCACTTGCTCCATGTTGAAGCCCGGCAGCTCCTGCTCCGGCTGCTCGGCCTCCTCCACCTCCATCAGAGCCAGCTCCTCTTCTTCCTCTTCCCCCAGCTGCTCCTCCTCCTCCGGCTCCAGTGAGTCTGCAGGCAGCCCGGCAGCGATGCGGGCGGCGCACACGGCTTGTCTCGCACAGATCTTGTACCGGCACTCCGGCGTGAGCATTGAGTAGTAGGTGATCTTGCTCCGGACCATGGCGGAGCGCCAGAGCATGGGCAGAGCGCCAGAGCGGGAGAGGGAGGAGGTGGATGGGCTTGGACTGGTGGCGCGAAGAGGGGGAGGTGGATGGGCTAGCGTTGCGGGATGCTGGCCGGGTTAAATAGGCGGATTAGGTCTTGGGAAGCGAGCCAGAGCGGCACCACGCGGTGTTCACACCACGGCGATGGAGTAGGCATCCGTCAAACCGCCGGGTTTCCGGACGTTTCCGCGTGAGATCCCTTCGTCAGTACTACGTGGCGGGCGCGCCCGGGTGCCCCAGTATCCGCCCCATATTTAAATTGTATATGAGGGGTGCCAGTCAGCCAAGGCGTTTGAGGCTCGTTTGAGGGGGTCGTCTGGGTCGAAAAATCGTGACTGGTCAGTGATGGGGCGGCCTGCCCAGACGTATGAAATGGGTTGAGGCGTCCGAAAGTAGATGCTCCGAAATGCATTTTTTGGTGGTGTAAAATACTATACAACAGCCTATTAGAGATGCTCTAACTTATTACAGCAGTCTCTAGCGATGCTCATCAGTCCATCAGACATCGTAGGAACTGACTCCCCTCTGGCTGACGGGTGGTAATGAAACGGAAGACAGAGTCTTCTGCATCACGCAGCCTTCCCTCGCGGCACTTCAAGGCGTATCTCCGTTGCCGTTGAGCTCCATAGGACCTACTCCGCCTCCATTTACGTACACCGCACACAACATGCAGCTAGCAGGCAATGCCCGCCGTCGCCCGAACCGCTTCCTCGGTGTCCAATCTACCATTCGATTGGTGACCCTGTCATGCCGCCCACCGCCCTCTAGTGGCACCCATCACCAGTCACCCTGCTCTGCACCCAAGGGGGAATGGTGAGCCCATGTGACACTGGTGGGAGTATGCCGGCTGGTGTTAACGCCGCGCCATTATCATGACACCGGTGGGTGAAATGGTTGTCGCATGGGCGTGGCTGATACCTCCCGTGGCCCTGCGCTGCGCTGTTACGCAATGCTACACAGGCATTAACTCCTATATATAGCAAGCAGCTAGGCTTAATTTGGCGTCTACACATACGTCACTCTCACTCCGTATCGTATCGGTCGATAGCTTGGGTTCATACGCCGCCCATGCCATCCATATGCGTTCGTCCATGGACCTACCATCGTCTCACCAAGTGCCAAGAGGACCGATGACACGAGCATGAGCTAGAGCTCTCGAGACCGAGGTGACTTCCTTCCTTAGTGATATTCCATATGACCCTCTCGAGATATGGCTACTACCTAAGTCCAGAATGTTGTGCATGATTAGGTACCAAGAACGCCCTCCCGAAGATGCACGTGAAGACGGACAAGCACATTGATACGTCCATTTTGCATCATGCATTTATATAGATATTTATTGCATTATGGGCTGTTAATACACGTTATGTCACAATATTTATGGCTATTCTCTCTTATTTTACAAGGTTTACATAAGGAGGGAGAATGCCGACAGCTGGAATTCTGGGCTAGAAAAGGAGCAAATATTAGAGACCTATTCTGCACAACTCCAAAAGTCCTGAAACTCCATGAAAGTCATTTTTGAAAATAATAAAAAATATCCAGCGGAAGAAGTTCACCAGAGGGGGGCCCACCTGTCCACGAGGGTGGGGGGCGCGCCCTACCCCCCAGGGCGCGCCCCCTACCTCGTGGGCCCCCTGTTGGCTCTCCGATGCCCATCTTCTGCTATATGAGGTCTTTCGATGAGAAAAAAATCATAAGCAACCTTTCGGGACGAGACTCCGCCGCCACGAGGCGGAACCTTGGCGGAACCAATCTAGGGCTCCGGTAGAGCTGTTCTGCCGGGGACACTTCCCGGAGGGGGAAATCATCGCCATCGTCATCACCAACGCTCCTCTCATCGGGAGAGGGCAATCTCCATCAACATCTTCACCAAAGACCATCTCATCTCAAAACCCTAGTTCATCTCTTGTATCCAATTCTTGTCTCTAAGTCCGGGGTTGGTACTAGTAGGTTGCTAGTAGTGTTTATTACTCCTTGTAGTTGATGCTAGATGGTTTATTTGGTGGAAGATCATATGTTCAGATCCTTTATGCATATTATTACCCTCGATTATGAACATGAATATGCTTTGTGAGTAGTTACGTTTCTTCCCGAGGACATGGGAGAAGTCTTGCTATTAGTAGTCATGTGAATTGGTATTCGTTCGATATTTTGATGAGATGTATGTTGTCTAGCCTCTAGTGGTGTTATGTGAACGTCGACTACATAACACTTCACCATTATTTGGGCCTAGAGGAAGGCATTGGGAAGTAATAAGTAGGTGATGGGTTGCTAGAGTGACAGAAGCTTAAACCCTAGTTTATGCGTTGCTTCATAAGGGGCTGATTTGGATCCATATGTTTCATGCTATGGTTAGGTTTACCTTAATACTTTTGTTGCAGTTGCGGATGCTTGCAATAGAGGTTAATCATAAGTGGGATGCTTGTTCAAGTAAGAATAGCACCCAAGCACCGGTCCACCCACATATCAAATTATCAAAGTATCGAATGCGAATCATATGAACGTGATGAAAACTAGCTTGACAATATTCCCATGTGTCCTCGGGAGCGCTTTTCCTTATATAAGAGTTTGTCCAGGCTTGTCCTTTGCTACAAAAAGGATTGGGCCACCTTGCTGCACCTTATTTACTTTTGTTACTTGTTGCTCGTTACAAATTATCCTATCACAAAACTATCTGTTACCACTTATTTGAGTACTTGCAGAGAATACCTTGCTAAAAACCGCTTATCATTTCATACGCTCCTCGTTGGGTTCGATACTCTTACTTATCGAAAGGACTACGATAGATCCCCTATACTTGTGGGTCATCAAGATTCTTTTCTGGCGTCGTTGCCGGGGAGTGAAGCGCCTTTGGTAGGTGGAATTTGGTAAGGAAAAATTTATATAGTGTGCTGAAATTTACTGTCACTTGTTACCATGGAAAGTAATCCTCTGAGGGGCTTGTTCGAGGTATCTTCACCCCGACCAGTAGAGAAAAGAGTTTCTCCTCAACCTACTGAACCTACTGAAAATGAAATTATTCCCTTTGAAGTTCCTTTGGGTATGATGGAAAAACTGCTAGCTAATGCTTTTAGAGGAGATGGAACAAAGCATCCTGATGAACATCTACTCTATGTGGATGAAGTTTTTGGATTATTTAAGCTTGCAGGTATACCCGATGATGTTATTAAGAAGAAGGTCTTCCCTTTATCTTTGAAGGGAGACGCATCGACATGGTATAGGCTATGTGATGATACGGGATCATGGAACTATAAACGAATGAAATTGGAATTTCATCAAAAGTATTATCCTATGCATCTTGTTCATCGTGATCGCAATTATATATATAATTTTTGGCCTCGTGAAGGAGAAAGCATCGCTCAATCTTGGGGGAGGTTTAAATCAATGTTATATTCATGCCCCAATCATGAGCTCCCAAGAGAAATAATTCTTTGAAGTTTTTATGCTCGGCTTTCTCATAATAATCAAACCATGCTCGATACTTCTTGTGCTAGATCTTTTATGATGAAGACTATTGAATTCAAATGGAATTTATTAGATAGGATTAAACACAACTCTGAAGATTGGGATCTCGACAAAGGTAAGGAGTCAGGTCTGAAACCTAAGTTTGATTGTGTTAAATCTTTTATGGATACTGATATTTTCTGTAAATTTAGCACTAAATATGGACTTGACTCTGAGATAGTAGCTTCTTTTTGTGAATCATTTGCTACTTATGTTGATCTCCCCAAGGAGAAGTGGTTTAAATATCATCCTCCCATAGAAGTAAAAGTAGATGCACCTATTAAAGTTGAAGAAAAGACGGTCACTTATAATGATCCTATTGTTCCTACTTCTTATGTTGAGAAACCACCTTTCCCTGTTAGAATAAAGGATCATGCTAAAGCTTCAACTGTGATTCGTAAAAGTAATATTAGAACTTATACACCTCCTGAGCAAGTTAAAGTTGAACCTAATATTGCTATTGTTAAAGATCTCTTGGCTGATAATATTGATGGGCATGTTATTCAATTCTGCGGAGAAACTGCTAGAATTTCCAAACCTTGTGCTAAAGATAAACATAGAACTGTGGTAGGCGTGCCTATTATTTCTGTTAAAATAGGAGATCATTGTTGTCATGGCTTATGTGATATATGGGTGCTAGTGCTAGTGTTACACCTATTACCTTATATGAAGAAATTAAGTATGAAATTGCACCTGTTGAGTTGGAAGATATTGATGCCACAATTAAACTTTCCGATAGAGATACTATATCAGCAATGGGAATTGTTAGAGATGTTGAAGTCTTGTGTGGGAAAACTAAATATCCTGCTGATTTTCTTGTTCTTGGTTCCCCACAAGATAGCTTTTGTCCCATTATATTTAGTAGACCCTTCTTGAACACTGTCAATGCTAAGATAGACTACGAAAAGAATGTTGTTACTATTGGTTTGGATGATATGATTCATGAGTTTAATTTCTCTAAATTTAGTAAACAACACCGTGAAGAGGAATTGCCTAGTAAGGATGAAATTATTGGTCTTGCTTCTATTGACGTACCTCCTAGTGATCCTTTAGAACAATATTTGCTAGACCATGAAAATGATATGTTTATGAATGGAAGAAGGGAAATAGATGAAGTATTCTTTAAGCGGGAGCCTATTCTGAAACACAATTTGCCTGTTGAAATCCTAGGGGATCCTCCTCCACCCAAGGGCGATCCCGTGTTTGAGCTTAAACCGTTGCCTGATAATCTAAAATATGCTTATCTTGATGAAAAGAAGATATATCCTGTTATTATTAGTGCTAACCTTTCAGAGCATGAAGAAGAAAGATTATTGAAAACTCTGAAGAAGCACCGTCCTGCTATTGGATATACTCTTGATGATCTTAAGGGCATTAGCCCCACTCTATGTCAATATAAAATAAATTTGGAAGAAGATGCCAAACCAGTTCGTGATCCTCAACGACGTCTGAATCCTAAAATGAAAGAAGTGGTAAGAAAAGAAATACTGAAGCTTCTGGAGGAAGGTATAATTTATCCCGTTGCTGATAGTCAGTGGGTAAGTCCTGTTCATTGTGTCCCTAAGAAGGGAGGTATTACTGTTGTTCCTAATGATAAAGATGAATTGATTCCACAAAGAATTATTACATGTTATAGGATGGTAATTGATTTCTGCAAATTAAGGTATTGTCTTGGGGCATAAAGTTATTGTCTTGGGGCATAAATTTTCTGAAAGAGGTATTGAAGTTGATAAAGCCAAGGTTGATGCTATTGAAAAGATGCCGTGTCCCAAGGACATCAAAGGTATAAGAAGTTTCCTTGGTCACATCGGTTTTTATAGGAGGTGCATTAAGGACTTCTCAAAAATTTCTCGGCCTCTGACTAATTTATTACAAAAAGATATACCATTTGTCTTTGATGACGATTGTGTAGAAGCATTTGAAATACTTAAGAAAGCATTGATCACTGCACCTATTGTTCAGCCTCCTGATTGGAATTTACCCTTTGAAATTATGTGTGATGCTAGTGATTATGCTGTAGGTGTTGTTCTAGGGCAAAGAGTTGATAAGAAATTAAATGTTATCCATTTTGCTAGTAAGACTCCAGACAATGCTCAAAGAAATTATGCTACTACTGAAAAGGAACTCTTAGCAGTTGTATTTGCTTGTGATAAGTTCAGACCTTATATTGTTGATTCTAAAGTAACTATTCAAACTTATCATGCTGCTATTAAATATCTTATGGAAAAGAAAGATGCTAAACCTAGACTTATTAGACGGGTTCTCCTGCTACAAGAATTTGATTTGCATATTGTTGATAGAAAGGGAGCTGAGAACCCCGTTGCAGACAACTTGTCTAGGTTAGAAAATATTCTTGATGACCCACTACCTATTGATGATAGCTTTCCTGATGAGCAATTAAATGTCATAAATACTTCTCATAGTACTCCATGGTATGCTGATTATGCTAATTACATTGTTGCTAAATTCATACCGCCTAGCTTCACATACCAGCAAAAGAAAAAGTTTTTCTATGATTTGAGACATTACTTTTGGGATGACCCACATCTTTATAAAGAAGGAGTAGATGGTGTTATTAGACGTTGTGTGCGAGCATGAACAGAGGCGGATACTATGCAAGTGTCACTCCGAAGCTTATGGAGGACACCACGC
This sequence comes from Aegilops bicornis, assembly GCA_021605145.1. Taxonomy (NCBI): domain Eukaryota; kingdom Viridiplantae; phylum Streptophyta; class Magnoliopsida; order Poales; family Poaceae; genus Aegilops; species Aegilops bicornis. The sequence continues at coordinate 217,859,719 of CM038673.1, read as the reverse complement.
TGGAGATAGAACTGCACATAAGGTATTGCAATCCGGTTTTTATTGGCCTACTCTCTTCAAGGATGCCCGTAAGTTTGTCTTATCTTGTGACGAATGTCAAAGAATTGGTAATATCAGTAGACGTCAAGAAATTCCTATGAATTATTCACTTGTTATTGAACCGTTTGATGTTTGGGGCTTTGATTATATGGGACCTTTTCCTGCCTCTAATGGTTATACACATATTTTAGTTGCTGTTGATTACGTTACTAAGTGGGTAGAAGCTATTCCAACTAGTAGTGCTGATCATAATACCTCTATTAAAATGCTTAAGGAAGTTATTTTTCCGAGGTTTGGAGTCCCTAGATATTTAATGACTGATGGTGGTTCACATTTTATTCATGGTGATTTCTGTAAAATGCTTGCGAAGTATGACGTTAATTATAGAATTGCATCTCCTTATCACCCACAGTCTAGTGGCCAAGTAGAATTGAGTAACAGAGAACTCAAATCAATTTTGCAAAAGACTGTCAATAGGTCTAGAAAGAATTGGTCCAAGAAACTTGATGATGCATTATGTGCCTATAGAACTGCATATAAGAATCCTATGGGTATGTATCCATATAAAATGGTTTATGGAAAAGCATGTCACTTACCTCTCGAACTAGAACATAAGGCTTACTGGGCTATTGAAGAGCTCAACTATGATTTCAAACTTGCCGGTGAGAAGAGGTTATTTGATATTAGCTCACTTGATGAATGGAGAACCCAAGCTTATGAAAATGCCAAGTTATTTAAAGAGAAAGTTAAAATATGGCATGACAAAAGGATACAAAAGCGTGAGTTTAATGTAGGTGATTATGTATTGCTATACAACTCTTGTTTAAGATTTTTTGCAGGAAAACTTCTCTCTAAATGGGAAGACCCTTACGTTATCGAGGAGGTCTATCGTTCCGGTGCCATAAAAATCAACAACTTCGAAGGCACGAATCCGAAGGTGGTAAACGGTCAAAGAATCAAACATTATATTTCAGGTAATCCTATAAATGTTGAAGCCAATGTTATTGAAACCGTAACCCCGGAGGAATACATAAGGGACACTTTCGAGCGTTTGAGACTCGAAAAGGAATAGGTATGTGGTACGGTAAGCAAACCGACTCCAAAACAGTTTTTAAGGCAATATTTCTCCGTTTTGGAATATTTAGAAAAAATAGAAAAATAAGTAGCAGTCCGGGAAGGACACGAGGGCTCCACGAGGGTGGAGGGCGCGCCCCTACCTCGTGGGCACCTCGTGTGCCTTCCGGACTCCTTTTCTTGCATGATACGTATTTTGGTCGGTAAAAAATCATTATATATTCTCCCGAAGGTTTTGACTCCCATATCACGCAAATATCCTCTGTTTTTGTTTCAAGCTGTTGCTGCTGCAGATTAGAGCAAAATGTCTTCTCAAGAGTCAGTCGAGGAGAGCCGGGTGTCTCATCCAGCATCGGAACCAAGGGCAAACAGCGATGCTGACCACTTTGGGACAGCAACAGAGGAAGAGATGGAGGCTGACTTGATGAGGGTAGATGCCATGGAGGATCAAGAAGTCACTTCTCGCTTCTGAGCTGGGTTCACGATGGGGGAACTACAGAGCTCGGCTATTCCAAACTCGATTATCCCTTCCAATGTTAGATTTCTTTCTTATGAAAATATGAAGAGGAGTGTCACTTTTTCTCCCGCAGCTATGAAACACCCTTGGGTGCAAGGAGCTTTAGCCGTTACAGGAAAGCTTCGTAAGGAAATAATGGACCTCAAGCAACAAGTCAACAAGCTCGAGGAGGAGAATCGTATCCTGAGAGGAATCATCGCCAAGAATATTACACCAACAACAAAGAAGGAGATATAATCACATGAGTATGGGCACTCCCCTTGGCAACTGCCAAGCTTGGGGGAGGTGCCCCGGTATCGTATCACAATCACAACTCCTATCTTTACCATTTTTCTTAATTCAATCCTATTAGTAGTATCTTGATCTAGTAGAATAAAGTTTATGGCATGATCTAGTTTTGAGTTTTGCTTTATTATCTCTCCATGTAATCGAGTCCGTGAGCTATATATAATAAAGATTAGTGTTGAGTCAAGGGCTTGATTATTTTGCTATGATCTTGAGTGAATAAAAGAAAAAGAATAAAAAGAAATAAAGAGTTCATATTGATCTTATTGAGAGTAATGACTTCACATAGAAAGAGTATGATGATTAAAAGTTTTTGGGAGTTGGCAGACATAGTTTTTGGTCATAGTTGCAATTAATAGGAAGTAATAAGGAAAGAGGGGTTCACATATAAATATACTATTATTGACATCTTTCATGATTGGGAGCACTCATTAAAATATGACATGCTAAAGAGTTGACGTTGGACAAGGAAGACAACGTAATGGGTTATGTTTTCTTATATCTGAGATAAAGTATGTTGTCATGTATCTTCCAACATGTTGAGCTTGCCTTTCCCCCTCATGCTAGCCAAATTCTCAGCACCAACTAGAGATACTACTTGTGCTTCCAAAACCCTTAAACCAGTTTTGCCATGAGAGTCCACCATATCTACCTATAGATTGAGTAAGATCCTTCAAGTAAGTTGTCATCGGTGCAAAGCAATAAAAATTGCTCTAAATATGTATGATTGATTGGTGTGGGAGAAATAAGCTTTATACGATCTTGTGATGTGGAAGTAATAAAAGCGACGGACTGCATAATAAAGGTTCATATCACAAGTGGCAATATAAAGTGACGTTCTTTCGCATTAAGATTTTGTGCATCCAACCATGAAAGCGCATGGCAACCTCTGCTTCCCTCTGCGAAGGGCCTATCTTTTATTATTATCTTCTACCTTATGCAAGAGTCATGGTGATCTTCACCTTTCCTTTTTCACTTTATCCTTTGGCAAGCACAGTATGTTGGAATGATCCTGATATATGTACCTAATTGGATGTAATGCGGAGCATGAGTTATTATTGTTGACATTACCCTTGAGGTAAAAGGTTGTGGGGCGAAACTATAAGCCCCTATCTTTCTCTGTGTCCGATTAAAACTTCGTAACCACAAGTATTATGTGAGTGTTAGCAATTATGAAGGACTAGATGATAGTTGAGTATGTGGACTTGCTTTTAAGCTCTGACATAGAATCTTTCTGATGTTATGACAAATTGCAATTGCTTATTATAGTTTGTTGGTTCTCAATAAAGTTTATGATTCGTACTTTTGCATTGTGAATAGATTATTACTTGAGCATAAGAAATCATATGACAAAATCTATATATGTTGTTGTTATGAGAATAATCATGATGCCTTCATGTCCGTATTTTATTTTTATCGACACCTCTACCTCTAAACATGGGGACATATTTATCGTTATTGGCTTTCGCTTGAGGACAAGCGAGGTATAAGCTTGGGGGAGTTGATACGTCAATTTTGCATCATGCTTTTATATCGATATTTATTGCATTATGGGCTTTTATTACACGTTATGTCACAATATTTATGGCTATTCTCTCTTATTTTACAAGGTTTACATAAGGAGGGAGAATGCCGGCAGCTGGAATTCTGGGCTAGAAAAGGAGCAAATATTAGAGACCTATTCTGCACAACTCCAAAAGTCCTGAAACTCCACGAAAGTCATTTTTGGAAATAATAAAAAATATCCAGTGGAAGAAGTTCACCAGAGGGGGGTCCACACAGTACACGAGGGTGGGGCGCGCCTACCCCTCGTATGCGCCCCTTCCTCGTGGGCCCCCTGTTGGCTCTTCGATGCCCATCTTCTGCTATATGATGTCTTTCGATGAGAAAAAAATCAGAAGCAACCTTTCGGGACTAGACTCCGCCGCCATGAGGCGGAACCAATCTAGGGCTCCGGCAGAGCTGTTCTGCCTGGGACACTTCCCTCCGGGAGGGGGAAATCATCGCCATCGTCATCACCAACGCTCCTCTCATCGGGAGAGGGCAATATCCATCAACATCTTCACCAGCACCATCTCATCTCAAAACCCTAGTTCATCTCTTGTATCCAATTCTTGTCTCTAAGTCTGGGGTTGGTACTAGTAGCTAGGTTGCATGATTACTCCTTGTAGTTGATGCTAGTTGGTTTATTTGGTGGAAGATCATATGTTAAGATCCTTTATGAATATTATTACCCCTCTGATTATGAACATGAATATGCTTTGTGAGTAGTTACGTTTGTTCCTGAGGACATGGGAGAAGTCTTGCTATTAGTAATCATGTGAATTTGGTATTCGTTCGATATTTTGATGAGATGTATGTTGTCTAGCCCCTAGTGGTGTTATGTGAATGTCGACTACATAACACTTCACCATTATTTGGGCCTAGAGGAAGGCATTGGGAAGTAATAAGTAGATGATGGGTTGCTAGAGTGACGTAAGCTTAAACCCTAGTTTATGCGTTGCTTCGTAAGGGGCTGATTTGGATCCATATGTTTCATGCTATGGTTAGGTTTACCTTAATACTTTTGTTGTAGTTGCGGATACTTGCAATAGAGGTTAATCATAAGTGGGATGCTTGTTCAAGTAAGAACAGCACCCAAGCACCGTCCACCCACATATCAAATTATCAAAGTACGAGCGAATCATATGAACGTGATGAAAACTAGCTTGACGATATTCCCATGTGTCCTCGGTAGCGCTTTTCCTTATATAAGAGTTTGTCCAGGCTTGTCCTTTGCTACAAAAAGGATTGGGCCACCTTGCTGCACTTTATTTACTTTTGCTACTTGTTGCTCGTTACAAATTATCCTATCACAAAACTATCTGTTACCACTTATTTCAAGATTACTTGCGAAATACCTTCTTTGAAAACCGCTTATCATTTCCTTCTGCTCCTCGTTGGGTTCAACACTCTTACTTATTGAAAGGACTACGATAGATCCCCTATAATTGTGGGTCATCACACACAAGTTCACAGATGAAGTGGAACGACGGAAGGAACCGGAGAAGTCTCCAGGACCCGGACATCCGACCCCAAGCCCCGGACATTCGGCCCCTGGAGCATCTTCCATAGATGCAGCCCAGCCGAAGCTACAGGGCCCGGACATCTGGCCCGACACCAGCACAGACATCCGCCCCCCGCCCGGAAATCTGGCGCCCATCATAGAACGTCACCGAAGCTGGACCCCGCCAGCCTGGACATCCGGCCAAGGGCCTGGACATCCGGCACTTCCCGAGCCGCCAGACATCCGGCCTTCGGCCTGAAAATCCGGACATCACCTATACAGAGAGCACTGAGGCCGACCCCGCCAGCCCGGACATCCCCCCCCCCCCCCCACAGCCTGGATATCCGGCCCCTCGTGAAGGCCCGGACATCCAGCCCGACGCCCGGACGTCCGGCCCCGCCTATCTGCGCACAGTAATGGGCCGAGGCCCATGTACCCCTTCGCCCACCTAGACTATATATACTCCTCCTCCTCCCTCTTTCTAGGGTTAGCAAAGGATTAGCTCATTTGAGAGATAGAGCTTTGCTCATCGACTTGGTTACTTCTCCATTGGAGTCCACGACCTCTTAGGAGAAGATTCCCCAAGCGGATTCAAGACCCCTCACGGGAAGACCCCCTCAAGACCTCCTCACGGAGAACCTGCTACTTGTATCGCACCTTGTTGATCCTGGATCGCATATCCCTTTGTGTTTCGAGGATCTAGCACATGTGTAATCGAACCTTGTTGGTTTGAGTGTTTCCTCTCGTGTTTCCCCTTTTTTTTGCCCTCGTGTTCTTCATGTTCATCACGGGATCCGCTCCAATCACAGCTGCAGGATGCTGCTAATGCGACACTACGATCAGAGACCCTTTGACGAAACTATGTGCAATGCATTAATCGCAAACGGGGATGTAGAAAACCGTCAAAAAAGATGCAAAGCGTTTGTGATGGTAGAGACATCAAACACGGTTCAGATTTAGTTACGTGTGCGATGCTGGGCATACGGTTGATCCAGCAGAACTGTTTGCGATGAGGAAGAACAATAGAAACGGGCAGTCATATCAATGTGTGTGAGATATACGGCATACAGTTTGCTCCGATGAACTCTGTGCTATTAGGGAATGCAACAGAAACGGTCAGCCAGATCAAGGTGTGTGTGATATAGGCATATGGTTCAGTCAGACAAACTATTTTCGATTAGGCAAGAGAATGGAAACGGTTCATCTTAACAAGATGTGTGTGATATGCGGCATTTGCGATGAGCCAAAAGAACACAAATGATTCGTGTAAGCCAGTTGTGTGTGATACACAGCAAACAGTCCACTCGGATGAACTGTTTGCGATGAAATATTATAACACGGATGGTTACAATAGTAAATTCGTGTGCGATTCTGTTCGTACAAAAAAACCGATGTGTCTGCGAGTACTCGTGTGCGGTGATTAGTAAGTTACACATAATGAACGGCCGCAAGGGTGATATGCTGATCATGGAGTCCAAGAAGACCGTCGTCGAAAGGCCGTCGGCTCAGCCTTTTAGCCTATGTTTTATTATAATTGCATGCATAAGTAGGTCGTGAGTGTTTTGTGCCTTGCGGCATGTGGCATTTTAAATTATCCTGAATATGTAAGACAATTATTAACCGTCGCCATGTAAATTTGCCTCAACGGCAAGCAGAGTGCGCGTAGGGACGCCACGACGAGCAACCACGTGGTCAACCTTCTGGCACCCCGTGGGAGATGCAACGGCGCATCCGTAGGACACGATGGTGATATCATGACCACGTTTCGGGCTTCCGATGCATGGCATACTGTTGATCCAAAAGAACTGTTTGCGATGAGGCAGAACAACAAAAACGGGGCTTTGTAGGCCCAGAACCATCAATAAATTTTGACTTTGTTTCTCGTCACATTGCAGATTAATATACAATACATAATTGCAAATCTGTGCACACAGATCAAACTAATATGTGTTCACACTTAGCACCGGGCTATAAAAACTACCCACTCGAAAATTACTTCACAGTTCCTCTCCTCATCACCCACGAAACTAGTCTTTCCTGTCAAGTCATTCCACCATGACCAGTAGGAGGAGTTTCGGGTGGACATATAACCAGACAGCAAAGACCAAGGCCGCGGAAGCACTAGAGAGGTCCTGCCGCAAAGCGGCAGCCGCAGCAGAGATGTCCCGGCGCGCCGCGGAGCCCTCGAACGAGCTCTCACGGGCACGCAAGGGCTCTCACAAGCACACTTGCCACGTCGGCGATTGCGATGAGCTGGCGTTGCTGAAGTCCTTGGCCGGCGATGACGACATTCTCGCTGGCCTCATTAAGCAGCAGGAGCCGGTCGACGGCTTGATGAAGCTGCTCGAGATCAGCAATGCCTCAGTTGACAAGGCGACCGGCCTCGTCGAGCAACTCATGGGTGACAATGCGAAGCTCCTCAAGGCGCTCGCCGAGAAGGAGGAGGAGGAGGCCGCCGGCTTGAAGATGTTGCATGAGCAGAGCAGTGCCTCGGGGATAACGCTGACAGCGGTCCTCGAGGAACTGATGGGTAAATTGAGGAAGCTTCGGATCGAGCACGAGCAGGAGGTGGAGGAATCTGTGGCTGCTTTCAAGCAGAGTCGTGAGGAATTGAAGAAGGAGCTGGAGGACGTTGTTGCCCGGCGATCCATCGATGAGTAGAGACAGTAGCGATCCAGATCGTTCTCTGCGATTTCCTTCTTCTCTTGCCCCCGTGTCTTCCGGGCTTTGCCGCATGTGGCATTTTAAATTATCCGGAATATGTAAGACAATTATTATGTGCGCCATTGTAAATTTTTCGTCATATTGTCTGTTGCCATTTTATTTGTGGTCGTATTATCCGTCGCCCTATGTGGCAATTTAAATTAGGCCGGAATACGAGTTGAAAACACGAACAAAGCAAATGCTGCCATGGGATCACAAGCAAACACCCTCCGTCCAGGGGCTTGAATTAACCCATTAATGGAGAAGTTGTGAGCAAGGCGGGCGGTGGCTGGTGCGTGGAGGTCAAAGATCTCACTTCCGGTGAGCATGGGCGGCCTTGCTGCTCGCACGTGTCCCGTCAAGCGTGCGAGGTGGACAGGATGCACGCATCCCGTCGAGCCTGCGCGGCGGACTGCTCGCACGTGTCCCGTCGAGCCTGCACGGCGGACTTCTCGTGCTCGTCCCGTCTAATCAAACAGTTGCACGAACGCCACCGAGTATGGTTAAATTTTGACACGGTTCATATAATACAACCATTTGCGATATTAACGTGTCAACTTTTTGTTTCAAAAAGGACTTCGTTGGCTACTAATGTGTGCGCCTCTTCTCAGACTGGACGATTTTTTTTACCACGACATTTGTGTGCCATGTCATGAAACCATGCCAAGTTTCATGTTTTTTGGGTGAGTTTTTGATTTACTGGAATTTAAAAACCGAGATTCTCAATGTTTCGGGACGACACAAGTTTGTAATTCATTCCCATTCCTTAAATGAGACCTAAACATGCACCCAATGACACGTGTACGATTTCCCACCCATTTTGCTTCACTGGAGCATGTTCTTGTAGTTCAAATTTGAATTATGGACTACAATAAATGCATAGAAAACTAAATTAGTAATATATACAATGGCCAAACGAACCCTGAACAGTTTCAAATTTCAGCACGACACTACTGTTATTCTATGTTTCCTGTAGAAAACAAAGTTCAAAGCGAGAAGAGGCATCAATTATTATTTCGCCCACTGAAACACGAGGGTTGCGAGAAGCTTCGGTTTGTAAGAGGCTTGTAATATAGCTTCGCTCAAATCGGATAATTATATGTACCATGTAGTGACACCCTGCCAAGTTACATAATTTCCTGGTGAGTTTTGGATTTACAAAGATTTAAAAACTGAGATTCGCAATGTTTGTGGCCGAGGCAGGACGGCGAGACAGTTGAGTTCATTCCCATTCGTTCCATGGGACCTAAACATGCATCCCAAGGACACATGTACGTTTTTCTAGCCATTCTCGTGCACTGGAGCATGTATTTGTAGTTTGGATTTGAATTATGGACATTAAATGCATAGAAAACTCAATTAATGAATAAAAAGGGTCAAACGGACCATGAATAATTTCAAAGTTCAGCATGAATCTCCCGTTGTTCTGTGTTGCGTGTAGAAGAAAATACAAGGCTAGAAGAGGGAGCGATTATCGTTTGGCCCACAAGGGGACACGTTTCCCTATCGAAACCACAAGGGTTCTTGCGACAGGCTCCGGTTTGTAAGAGGTTTGTAATAAAGCTTTGCCCAAATTGGAAACGTTTTTACCACGACATATATGTGCCATGACGTGACACCATGCCACCTTTGATGACTTTCTGGTGAGTTTTGGATTTATGGGGATTTAAAAACCGAGATTCCAAATGTTTGAGGACGAGCCAGGACGCCGGTACGATTGCAATTCATTCCCATTCCTGGCATGGGACCTGAACATGCACCCAAGGACACATGTACAATTTTTCTAGCCATTTTGGTGAACTTGAGCATATATTTGTAGTTCAGATTTGAATTATGGACATTAAGTGCCTAGGAAACTCAATTAGTGTATAAAAAGGCCAAACGAACCCTGAATAAGTTTAAATTTCAGCATGGATATCATGTCGTTCGATATTGCCCGTAGAAGAAAATACAAGGCGAAAAGAGGGAGCGATTACGTTTTGCCAAAAGGGGAACACGTTTCCCTATCGGAACCACGAGGCTTCTTTGAGAGAAGCTCCAGTTTGTAAGAGGTTTGTAATAAAGCCTGGCCCAAATTGGCAATGCTTTTACCACGACATATATGTGCCATGACGTGGCACCATGCCACCTTTGATGACTTTCTTGTGAGTTTTGGATTTATGGGGATTTAAAAACCGAGATTCCAAATGTTTGAGGATGAGCCAGGACGCTGGTACGGTTGTAATTCGTTCCCATTCCTGGCATGGGACCTAAACATGTACCCAAGGACACATGTACAATTTTTCTAGCCATTTTGGTGAACTGGAGCATGTATTTGTAGTTTAGATTTGAAATATGGACATTAAATGCCTAGGAAACTCAGTTAGTGTATATAAAGGCCAAACGAACCCTGAATAATATTAAATTTCACCATGGATATCATGTCGTTCCATGTTGCCCGTTGAAGAAAATACAAGGCGAAAAGAGGCCGTGATTATGTTTCGCCACAAGGGGAACACGTTTCCCTATCAGAACCACGAGGCTTCTTTGAGAGAAGCTATGGTTTGTAAGAGATTTGTAATAAAGTTTGGTCCGAATTGGACAATGTTTTTACCACAACATATATGCGCCATGACGTGACACCATGCCAACTTTCATGACTTCCTGGTGAGTTTAGGATTTACGGGGATTTAAAAACCGAGATTCTAAATGTTTGAGGACAAGCCAAGATACCTGTACGGTTGTATTTCGTTCCCATTCCTTAAACGAGACCTAAACATGCACCCAAGGACACATGTATAATTTTTCTAGCCATTTTGGTGAACTAGAGCATGTATTTGAAGTTCAGATTTGAATTATGGACATTAAATATGCCTAAGAAACTCAATTAGTGTATAAAAAGGCCAAACGAACCCTGAATAAGTTTAAATTTCAGCACGGATATCATGTCGTTCAATGTTGCCCGTAGAAGAAAATACAAGGCGAAAAGAGGCAGTGATTATGTTTCGACAACAAGGGGAACCCATTTCCCTATCAGAACCGTGAGGCTTCTTGGAGGGAAGCTCCGGTTTGTAAGAGGTTTGTAATAAAGCTTGGCCCAAATTGGACAATGTTTTTACCACGACATATATGTGCCATGACGGGACACCATGCCTACTTTCATGACTTTCTGGTGAGTTTAGGATTTACGGGATTTAAAAACCGAGATTCCAAATGTTTGAGGACGAGCCAGGACGCCGGCACGGTTGTTATTCGTTCCCATTCCTGGCATGGGACCTAAACATGCACCCAAGGACACATGTATAATTGCTCTAGCCATTTTGGTGAACTAGAGCATGTATTTGTAGTTCAGATTTGAATTGTGGACATTAAATGCCTAGAAAATTCAGTTAGTGTATAAAAAGGCCAAACGAACCCTGAATAAGTTTAAATTTTAGCATGGATATCTTGTCGTTCCATGTTGCCGGTGGATGAAAATACAAGGCAAAAAGAGGTAGTGATTATCGTTTCCCCCACAAGGGGGACACATTTCCCTATCGGAACCACGAGGCTTCTTTGAGAGAAGCTCCGGTTTGTAAGAGGCTTGTAATAAAACTTGCGCCAAAATGGACAAAAAAATTCCTCGACATATATGTGCCATGTCGTGACACCATGCCAAGTTTCACAATTTTTGGGTGAGTTTTGGATTTACTGGGATTTAAAAACGGAGATTCTTATCACGAAATGTTTTCAAATAGCACATGGTTTACTCACGAAAGCCGTGTGCCTACCAAACCGTGGTTGAGACACCCCCCCCCCCCCTTCACTCCCCGCTGTGCGTGCGATCTGAGTCGTGCGTTCTGATTGGCCAGAGCCCAAACCCCACGGATCGTACCTCTACACCGTTGGATGCTCCCAGATCGAATGGCAACCCTCAGCCCTTTTGACAGCACATGGAGTACATGGGCAAGCATTGTGCGCATGCATCGTGCTAGCTCACGCTTCCTTCTCTACTACGTTTTCTAAACAGGCTAGCATTTCCCGCTACTCCTCTCATCGGTTTCTCGCCTCTTCTCCCATCGGTTTCCCACTACCAGTGTCAGTGCTCATTGAAGGCTAGATGGTGACACACCAGCCATGTAAATATCGCACACAATTTCTAAAAGCGCAAATGTGCGTGATAGGAGGGAGTAGGTCCCATAGGGTGACCAGCGTGAAACGCCTTAAAGGCAAGGAGGAAACTCCTATCAGCAAGGTGCCGCTTCCATCTACTAGCCTATTCGAATAGAACGCAAAAGTTAAGTATGCTCGGGCTGGAGTAGTCCAAGGATGGGTGACCCGGTGGGAAGTTACATATCTCAAGATTCATTTAATCGCCATGACACAGTCATTAAAGAGATAAAGAGATAAATATCTCTATAATGACCTGACATGCTGATTATATAAACCTTGGGATCCTTGTTTTGCTAATTTGTAGACTATGTTTTTATAGGTAATTTTTTTGCTGTAAAATCACCATGATCAAGCATAGCGCCGAGCAAATGGTGGAGGTACTGGCTTAACTGCAAAGCGATGCAAGTGCGCTATAAAATCACAACGAGTACGCAAGCTAAAGGTGGGTAAGTTTATTTAGAAATTAGGACGAACCCTGTGCGATAGACCAGCTAGCTAGAAATATAAAAACAAACTACACGCCTTGAGCATTGCAAAAATCGGCGGCTCTGCCACTTTTCCTTATTATCATACACGCATATTCTTATTGGACCGTGCGCAATCTTGGGCACTCCCGCCCCGCATCAATTCATTTACCCAAATTTTAGTAGCCGCCGTACTTCAACCATCACCCACACTCCTCCAGCACCGACCTTATAGTAAAATTGCAGTAGTCGAGGCATTTGAACCATCGCCCTCCCTCGTCCACCACCATCTCCACCCACCATTACTAAAAATTTCAATGGTTGCGGCGTATCCTAAAACACCACCACCCCCTCCACAGTCCCCCACCCCCCCCCCAAACCCTAGCTCGCGACTGCCGCCAGCGCCGCCAGCACCGCCGCCAACCCATGCCGGTCTGCCCATTCTTCCTAGCTTAGATAATAAAGTTCAGGTTACCCAGCGATTCCCATACCGTCGCCCTACTCTCCTGAGTTTTTAGATGAGGCATGCGGTGTCCCTCCCCGCCAGATCCACATCACCTGCTCCAGAATGTCGCAACCTAAGCTCGACCACTTATCATGGCCTCTCCGGCGCACGTTGGCGAGGTGGCCGCCATTCGCCCCGACCTGTCGATCCCGGAGCAAGACGTCGCCGCGGAAGCCGGCAAAGACGTTGACTACGTTGCCATGCCGAAGGCCTCATGTCAGCGGGCTTGCGTATTACTATATCTTGGGAAAGCTGGTTATGACATCAAGCTCGTCGACAGCGGCGGCTTCACGCAGGCCATATCACAGGTTACGTGGTCCATCCCCAAACCCTCTGGTTCAACCATCATCGATCTCTTCGACGGCCCTGCGGCTGATCTCCTCCGCCAAGCAGTCAAGGATTTGCGATACTTATACGCCATCGAGCCCATTTTGTCATTTTTGAAGGACACATTCTACGGCGGTGGCTTGTGATCCTCAATTGCCAAGTCAGATCTCATCGACCACGACCACAACCACGAGGAAGGCACCCACAAAGGTTCTTCCAAGGTGAAACAACCCATCTGTGACATCAGAGAGCACACCATGGGTCTGTGCTCTTCCAACTGGAAGGGTCCCGTCCATGAAATGTGAGGCAACATCCTATCAGCAAATCTCACCTTTTCTAGCTTGCCAACCCGTATCCTTTGTCGTGCGGTTCTATAATTGTGTCGTGTTTATTTCAGTTATGCAAAAATGTATTGTTCAATAGGGCTATGTGATGTGTAAGTATGAATTGTCCACCTCAGTTTCACGAATGGCTATATTTAATTGTTTATAGTGAGTAGATGCCTTGTTTATCTGTGTTTGGTTGTTAGGTTGGTTGAAGTGAGCATTTTTTCAGTTATCGAGCCGATGCCTTGTTTATATGTATTTGGTTCTTACTTTGGTTGCAGTGAGTATTTGTCCAGTTATCAAGCAGATGCCTTGTTTATCTATATTTGGTTGTTAGGTTGCTTTTTTAGCACTAGCAAAGTGGCCCGCTCGATGAGCGGGCTAGGATTTTATAAAGTTAAATGGCGAGAGTAAATTATTTAATTTTGTAAAACAATTAACCCAAATTTGATAAACATTTTCAAATATTAGACTTTTGCAAATATAGTTTTGTTTTTGGTATATTAAAGTTTTTGTTCATATATAAAATATATGTGTTGTATGTTCATCTTTAATTGCTAATTGTGCAATTCAATGTAGTTTTATGGTCGGTTGCATTCTTCAAACCATTTCTGCATTTTTTTGTCATTTTCATCATGCTTTGCAAACACAAATTTAATAGTCTGATTGTTTCCGGTGAATCATAGGTTATTTTTCTAATGGTGAGCAAGGTTGACATCATTTTGTACTGTAATTGATTTGTCTTATTTATATATACTATACATATCTATATTTTTTTAGGTATTTGCTTCGATAACGTGCACACAGAAGTACCAAGGGCAGCTTTTATTTTCACGTTATACAGGTGGTTGTAGATGGACCTGATAAAAATATTTAGAATTTTCATTATAGCAATTTAGGAAAAAAAATATTCAAACATTTTTTAACAAACTTGGCCTACTCGCATACTCATATTTTGACAAAGAAAAAACTCCTGTAAAAAATCCAAGTGAGAAAAAGAAAATTTTACAGAACAATATAGAGTGCATAGCAACCCTAATGTATTCGCAAAAAAATTTGCAACTCTAATGTAGTGTTTTTTTTTTTTTTGCCAACAGTACTATGAAAGTCATTTCTTAGCAAAACAGTTTACGTGAGTGTAACACTTGAGAAAGTCCAAAAATAATCCATGATTTTTCTACTATTTTTGAAATTACTATTTTTTAAGATCTAAACTACTACTCCCTCTGTCTTATAATGTAAGACGCTTTTTGACACTAATATAGTGTCGAAAAACGTCTTACATTATGAGACAGAGGGAGTATTTTTTGAAAACGGGTGAACCTAGCTCGTGGGTTCCATTCGTTCCCCTCTGCTCCTCATAGTGTCCAGCATGTACAAAACGTCATTTGTTTCATGGGTCCCACTTCACTTTCCCCATTCTGTAGTCTTCTTGGCTTCTCCGTTCTTATTTTCATCTTATTGTTTTGTACGGTGGGAGTTTTCAGCTTCTCCAATCCCCAATCTCACTTCCTTATTCTCCCTACTCACTCAAAAATTACAGCACCCGGAAGGCCCCCATCAGCTTGCTTTCTTGATTCGCTGCATTGAGGTTGCTCCTCCTCACCTCAAACCACCCCCATGGCTGGTTCTGCCACAGGTTGACCATCGGCGCGTTTGGCTCCTTGTACGCCTCATCGGTCTCCTAAGATGGGGCCAAGGATCAGCTGCGCCAAGGAGGAGGCTAGATCATCAATTTGCATGGTGATGTTCTTTGTTGGCGTGCGTCTTGATTCATTTGCTCGTGTATTTAATCTCCGTCTCCCGCAGGCCCGCAACCCTCTTGGATCCAGCTTTATATGAGGATGCCGGTAATGTTTCCCCAAACGTGCAAGCGGCAAGCCAGACGCAATCGTCTCTGTTTCGCTCGTAGAAGCTCGGCAACTCTCTTCGAAGCTCGACCTCAGGTCCCGATTTTCATTTCCCGACTCAACGCGCCTCCGCCTCTCTATATAATGATAATGGGAAGTGTCATATATCCCCCTTTTCTTAACCTTTTCCTGTGTTTGTGCGATTCCAACAATATAATGTAATTAAGGACATGCCTGTTATTGGTAAATATTTCATCATTTCTCCATCAGATCTTGGAAAAACATGTGATTCTTTTTCAAGTGCTTTATAATGTTGAATGAGGTTTAGAGTAGATACTACTCTCTCCAATCTAAACTAAGTGTCGTGGTTTTAGTTGAAATTTGTCCAAATTTGGACTGAAACCACGACATTTTGAATCGGAGGCAGTAATAAGGTAGTGAAATTTTTTAAATATTACTATATGTCCGGCGAGACATAGCAATGCAAATTAGTAATATATAGATTTATTGTATCATCCTGTATAATGGATGCTCTTGTTTTTCATTTGATCAACTTATGGCTAAGTTACAAAATGATGACAAGAAGTTTTGAATGATGTACATCTTAAGGTGTACCGTTAATTTATTTTTGCCCCTTCACTTTTTTTCCGCTTGGAACCGGCATTGGCAATGTTAGGCCCCCTACCCCCATTTATATAGAACAAACTTAAGAAACAGTTAGTACAATTTTTATTAGCTATAGTTTGAATATTTCCCAGAGATGAATTGATAAATAATAATAAATACGGAAACAGGTCTGGTTCCATTGTACATGTGAAATATAACAATGTCCCGATGCTTCCACTATTGGTTTGCATTATATTAAATAATAAGCTTGTAGAATCAAATATCACATAATATATGATTGTCGATGGTTGGTGGTAATAAACTATTTCCAACTGTTGATGCATGTCTGCAATATTTTGCAAATAAAAAATAATATAAAATAATTAAATATGAAAACAGGTCTGATTGCATTGTACATATGAAATATAGCAATGCCCCAAAGCTCTGACTATTGGTTTGCATTAAATAATAAGCTTGTCGAATCAAGTATCACATAATATAGATTGTCGATGTTTGTTAGCAATAAACTACTTCCACCTGTAGATGCATGTTTGCAATACTTTGACATGGTTGCAGACCATATTCGACCTGCCATATCATGCTAGCATAGTTAAGTCAGATTTTATTTTCGTGATAGCGATGTACCAAATTTATATGTGTGTAATTCAGATGTCATAGGCCGTTGGCCTCATCTAGTGAAAGAAGCATCATGCTAAAATTGTGTTATTTATTCATACCTTTAGAACATTTCAGATAGGCTATGTTCTTGACCACATCGTCCTCATTGCTATCTTCATCGTTTACCATTACCCGAAGCCAGTCCTCTTTCGTGACTCTTGAGAAGGCTACGTATAACTGTCCATTGTGAAAACTTTTTTATGTAGATATAGGCCTACCTTGTTTAGAGATTGCCCTGACTTTTGTTGGTGATATAGGATAGTGTCTCCTTTTTAGAACAAATGGCCACGCTGATTCAGTTGGTGACATGACTATTGTTTGAATATAATACCTTTTATCCCACTTGTGTTCCGGTTATTATTTGTGCTATGGTGAATCTTCTTCCAAGTTGAATAATCGTCATCCTTTTACCATTACATAACCCATCACTTTGGTTGATATTACGTAGGAGCATCACAGATATGCCAACTTTTAATTTCAACTCGTGATTTGGGATTCCAGGAAATGGTAAGGTGTTCAAGAATTCCATTGGATATAACACTTCTATTTCTACATTTAAGGTAGTTGCTTTGCATCTTGTGTCGCAACTTAGGTAAGTTTTCACTTAACCTTGTAGCTGATCCATTATATACTCATTTATATCGCAAACTGTTCCGCTTTCTTGCACATAATATTGCTCTTTCTTCAAAGTATTCTCGTTGGTGACATTTGTTGTGTGCGATGATAGCCACAGTAATAAATGGTCGGTAAAGTTGGATTTGGGTTTACATGTAGAGATTAAAGTTCGCACCATTGAATTTTTTGACCAAATTTGAAGTGACAATCACTATTGTTTGTTTGTGAAAAAGACTTTCATTCACCATATTTGCTAAAATATCCCCCTCATACTCCATAGTGTGATCTAGATCTTCTCAACATTGGACGAATTTAATCATGAAAAAGTGATACAAAGATCATCTATGTAATAAAAATAGCTATAGTAATCTAAATAACTTGCTCTGGTGAAGGGACTTGAATCTCACGGATGTTTGAAGTTTGCGCCATAATATTCCCTTTATTTTTTATACATGCTCTCTTTGGTGTCATTGTAGTGAGCAATCCAATGACATATGCACATCATCATATTTATAAATCTAATTCACCGATGCTTGTTCTTCGATATGGATTTTGTTCATACTTGAGCACCGTTTATCAATATTCAAACTACTCTCCAAGGCATCACTCTCAAAGAAATTCAAAGTGGCAGTCCAAAATCTTGGATTCTCCTTCATCCACTTCCTTCACTGTTGTATCAAAAAGAAAATGGATTTTGAGATTGTTCTTCAATGGTCAGTATTTTTCAAACTCCCAAACTTTGAAGGTCTAAATTATGTAGATGTAGTCCTCTTTAATTTCTGCTTTAAACTTATTGACCAGCTTGTTCCCAATATTAGCAAACATTAGCAAACTGTGCAAAAGGAAACTAAAGAGACATTATGTATGTAGCACTTGCACCTTTTTATCTAGTAAAATCATACCAGTGATGATGTGTTCATTAGTCGATAAGTTAATTGCATCCATAGTCTTAAAACTATCGACCAATAATATGAAAACCGTCTGATGCACCATATATGTTTCTCTATATCGCAGCAAGTAATCCCATTTGTTTCCGTCATATTCTTATAGCTGCCGTATGGTTCTAGTCTTCCGAGCATAGTATCTTAACATGAATACACTTGAACCAATATCCATGGCATCAACCTTCTTTAAATGAGTAAAAGTATGAACGTGCCACCATTAAGACAGAGGCCGACACCTAGAATTCCATTACTTAATCTAGAATTCACATGATAGTTTTTTCTATTTCTACATAATCAACCTTCTGAGATAACATGTCAAATCTTTTTATATGAGCACTTCCTAGAACATAATTGAAGTATTACGTATCCATTAGTAGGTTTGATCTATAATTTCTTGCAGATGGTACTTCTTGGAGGTGATCCGATTCTTGGCGAGCCGATGATGCCCGCTGGAGATAGACAATACCGAAGTGCCACTCGTTGGAGGTAGTTTACCTCGAAGTGTTGTTCGTCGAGGAAGATGATTTAGAAGTTGTACTCTAAAATCTACTTCCTCTGTCAATATAAGAGTGTTTAGATCACTAAAATAGTGATCTAAACGCTCTTATATTAGTTTACGGAGGGAGTAGAGGATAATGAACCTTTGAGTTGGTCGAAGCATTGCGTGGGGAAGGTATTATAGGGATGGTTAGCTTACGATGTTTGCAGGATGGCAAGAGAGCTTGTCTAGATGCCGAGATATGTGCTAACGACCAGTCGACTTGAACCCAGGTGTATTCATTAGAGTTTGAGCCCAGTAACCAACTCAGCCACCCTTAGTTGTTATCTATCGAATATAAACAAGGTTATTTTAACCTTTCTTTTTTTCTGTCATATCAGCGATAATAATTGTTTTTGCTTGGTAACTTTGGCATGACCGATTGTGATAACTATGACTTGAGCAACATGATAACTATACTATAATAAGCCTGATAACTATAATATGAGAAGGTTAATGACTATACGATGAGAAGCACGATAACTTTAGCATGTGGTAGTGGTAACTTTGGCATGACCAAAGGTGATAACTATGACTTGAGCAACATGATAACTATACTATAATAAGCCCGATAACTATAATATGAGAAGGTTAATGACTATACGATGAGAAGAACGATAACTTTAGCATGTGGTAGTGGTAACTTCACCTTTGGGGTATGTTTCGACAACAAAAGGTTACGGGACATGTTTGATAACGCTTTTACATGGGTAAAGAGTTATCAAATGTGTTGCATGTAAGTTATGAGTTGTCTGGTGCATAAATTACCATGCTATTTGCACTAGGTTATCAGGGCATATTTCTAGAACTTTTCACCCAAGAATCATGCACCACAGATCTGATAACTCACGCATTTGTAAAGAACATGATAATTTATACGCATCGAACCTCGATAACTCACGCACAAACACCGTGATAACACGCCAAGACAACAAATATTTTCGCCCCAGAAAAGTTACTAACACTCGAACAGATCTGTAGTAGAAGAGTCTGCCTCAACATGAAGGTATGAAAAATATCTAACATAAATCAAATCACAACATAGAGTTTGTTTAGGTGGTTCTTTGGTAGATTTCTAATCTGCTGGATCTGTTAGATCCCAGGTTCGACTCCCC
This sequence comes from Aegilops bicornis, assembly GCA_021605145.1. Classification (NCBI taxonomy): domain Eukaryota; kingdom Viridiplantae; phylum Streptophyta; class Magnoliopsida; order Poales; family Poaceae; genus Aegilops; species Aegilops bicornis. The sequence continues at coordinate 217,839,956 of CM038673.1, read as the reverse complement.
TTGCCCTCCTATTTTTTTTACCGAAATTAAAAATAAAAGGTGCGGGAATTCTGGATCGGGAGCGGGCGGGAGCGGGAGCGATCGTAAATACCGATCGAAGAAAAAAAAACAGACGAGAGAGATCGTATGTGCCTATCGCTAACCACCAGTCGACTAGTGGTTAGATTTGTCGTTTGTATATATGTATGCGAACATGAGATTTTGTTTCTCTCTGGACTCTGTACATAATTCTGATTTCTCGCTGGACTCTGTACATAATTCTGATAGTTTGGATTTTTTTGGTTAGGCTATTTCTTTATGCAGGACGTGCTTTTTGAGGGAGGATGGTATGAGTTTGGTCAAACACAGACTGTACCTTGTACGCCTCCTGTTTTTCATGGTCAGTGGCTCGTGGGATAGCCTTCTGATGGGATCGTGGTTTCTAAAAAAATCAATTGGGAGCATGAGTTTCTTTTGTGAGGGTGGGATCATGAGATTGTTATTGTGGGATGGTTTAATAGCTTGAGGGATGGTCAAACCTGTTGGGATCGTGAGATTGAGCGTACAGGTTGGACCTGTTGTGATCTCACCTTATGGGCCCATCAATATTACGAAGATCTAACGGTTGTACCTCGTTGACTGGAAATAGGCACACCGAATTAAAGGTCGGGTGTTTCTAATTATTGTGGAATTTTTTAAGTTAATTATTTTTATTTTGGTTAACCCGTCAAATACTTTTATATATACGACAAAGCTAAATACCTGTTCGACGCTAGCTACTTTATTTTTCGAGGAAAAAAATAAAGCACCCGACGGGAATAGAACCCAGGACGCACAGGCTCCGCATGCTCCCTTCAACCAACAAGCTACAACATCTTAGTTGTTCAAACTAGAAAATATAAGAACTTAACCTTTTATACCTTATAGCATCAAAATAAAAGTTGTGCTAATTTCAGAATTTTTTTGCTGGGAGCTAGAGTCAAACTCCAAAATCAAAGAATTGTGACGAGGGACATGAATTTTTCTCGTCAAAAAATAGTGTGCCAACAGGATTCAATCCTTGTAACTTTTACAAGGTAACCCACTAGCCAACCACCTCACCTACGCTCCTCTTTTGTAAAAATGAAAGCAAATAGGCTTTTTAACCTGTCTCCTTTTCTATGTTTGCACAAAAGTGAATGCAATATCCGATCTTTTTCACATTTAAGTAGATTATTTTACCAACTCGTCTCGAGTTGATGATACCATGGTAATTTTGGTGGGGGAGGTTGATGAAATATACCGTTGGTAATTTTTGTGTGTGTATAGCATGGTAACTCACACATAACTTATGTACTAAGTCTTGATTACTTTAGCGATCGGGAGGAGGCGTTGATGAAATATCACGGGTCATTTTGTGTGAATATCATGATAAGTCACACATCACATACCGATAAACTTATGTACCTCGATCCTGGTAACTTTGAGGGAAGTGGTGGTGATGAAATATCCCGATTACTCGATGTGAACAACATGGTAACTCGGACATCGTAGACCCGATAACTTATGCACCCCGGTCCCGTAACTTTGGCGAGAAGGGGTGCTGAAATATACCCCAATAATTTACGCACCACAAACATGATAACTTTTCCCTCCACGGAGGGAGGGGTTTTGATGAAATATACTCTTGATAACTTCTGTGTAAATATGATGATAGTTAACGCATCAACATCACGATAACTTTTATGCAAATAACATGATAACCCATACCTCATAAACATGATAAATTATGTATCGAGTCCTGATAACTTTGTCGGTGGGGGTAGGGGTGGGGGGAGTCATTGAAACATACCACGGTAACTTCCATGCAAATAACATGATAAATCACACATCGTAGAGATGATAAATTATGTACCCAGTCCTGGTAACTTTGTCGGTGGGGGTAGGGGTGGGAGGAGTTGTTGAACCATACCACGATAACTCTTATGCAAGTAACATGATAACTCACACATCGCAGACTTGATAACTTATGTACCCGATCCTGGTAATATGGCGACTGTGGCGAGGGGGGGTGATGCCCCGCTAATTTTTGTGTAAATAACATGGTAATAGAAACATACAAAATTGATAACTCCCATACAAACGCCACTGTAACTTTTGACCTGAAACTTTTTTGTTGAAAAACATACACCCGATAATTTATGTGTAAATAACATGATGATGTATCATCGCAGACTTGATAACTAATATTTTACGTTTAAACACCATGGTGTCTTTCATCCAAGGGAAAAAAGTTTTTGAAACATTTCACCGGTAATTTCCTTGTTAAGTTACCATACTTTCCCATGCTTTTAACCTTCTCGTACTGTAGTTACCAGCCTTATCATGGTATAGTTATATGTTACTCAGACCATAGTTATCACGCTGGTCATTGCCAAAGTTACCAAGCCAAACTTTATTTTTTTCTTTTGATATGGCAGAAATAAGAAAGGTTCAAATAACATTGTCATTCTATAATAGACAACAACAAAAGGTGGCTTAGTTGGTTATTAGGCTCGATAGGTATTACATAGACCTGGGTTCGAATCCTCTTTCAAGCACTTTTATTTTCTTTTCATATTATGTAGCGAAAAACCAGAAAAAACAACTAGCAATTTACTACGATTTTTGAGAGAAGAAAAAAAATCAATGGAAGCGGGAGGAACGACGCAACGGAACGAGCGGAAGGATCGATCGAAGGTTGTGCGGATCTGTTGCTAACCACCAGTCGACTGGTGGTTAGCACAGTCCTTATATATAATAGATTTGTCCAGTTTTCAAGTAGATGCCTTGTTTATCTGTATTTGCTTGTTAGGTTGGTTGTAGTGAGTATTTGTCCAGTTTTCAAGCATATGCCCTGTTTATCTATATTTGCCTGTTAGGTTGGTTGCATTGAGACTCTGTCCAGTTTTCAATGGCTATATTTGGTTGTTATACTGATCATTTATGCCTTGTTTATTTCAGTCATTCACAATGTGTTGTTCATTATGTGCAAGTCGGAACTGTGCCACTCGACTGCATCAATAACAGCTTGAACAGCTATATTTGGTTCCAATTATGCCTGGTGTAGTTAACACATGCCCTTTATTTCAGTTTTACACATTTATCCAGTGTGATGTTTAAGCATTACCTACGTTCTATTCATTTTCCACAATACCAGTTTGAATTACAATATTTGATGGCTGTTAAGCCTGCTGTCGGTAACATTGCCTTCCATTTTATATGTGCTTTAGCTGCATGCTGAAACCAACACATTCAAGCTATCATTGTTGTTTACCTTTGCTATATTTGTTTGATGTTAAGGTTGTTGTACTTATCATGCCTTTCCACTACTTATGCAGGACAACAACGGGAGTAGCCACTGTTTATCGCCGAGGTTAGCTTCATCCCCCGGCTTGTACTCCCCCGTCGTTCCATAATGTAGTGCATATAGATCTAGGCCTGGACACTTGTTAGCTTCTAATATTGACTTGTTGCTTGTAGGTACATATGCTCGTGGCAAGGATCCACGCATCGACCCTTTTTGTGTATGGGGCAATGATATATTCATCAACAAGCATCAAGTGAGGAAACTGATAATGATTATTAGCAAAAAGATACGAAGGGTGGAAAACAAATTATTTGTTTATGCTCTATCCAACACAACAGTGAGCTGTAGGATGGTAACTACAAACTCTGCAGCCTTCTCTTTTTACTGCCCATAATAGTTGTTAGACAACAATGTCTGAATCTTTTTCGTTCGCAGTGGTTCCGAAGCAGTTCACTCAAGATTATCTCGCAAAGTACATGATTGGTGGACACGCAATGAAGGTTAAAGAATTTCATCCAGACTACATTGAGCATCGAGAAGTCGTAATGAAGACAATGAAGGATGGACGGGCAGCCATCCCAAGGGGTTGGCCTAGAGTCATGCGCGCATTACGCATGGAGGAGGGCACAATATGGGCATTCCGCTTCACCTTCTCAAGCAACCAGAATGTCTTGCGCCTCTCTCTTTACAGTCTTTAGTACAACTGTGGTTCATCATTCTTTACTTGGTGCTTCTGTAGTTCTTCAGTATATGTGTTATGCATTCGTGGTTGAACCTATATTTGTAATAAACATGGTTGGATATGAAATAAGTGATTTCCTACTATCAAATTCAAAACATATGATTTTAAATTAGGGATTAATTATGGATTACACTGCACACGGTTGGCAAAAGTGAAACATATGTGATAGATGTGGAGATCAGACACGTTTCTAGGATCCGCTACGTGTGCGATCAATCTCCACTGCACACACGATCAGCCAAGAAAAAACGTGTGCGATTAACAATAGCATCGCACACTGTTCTTTCTTATTAAATGTTTTCGGTAGTCACTTTATCACACATGCTTCAAAATTATGGAATGTTTGTGATGTTGTGCGCATCGTAAATGTTTGGTCATAGAAGAACTAAATGTTTGTGATAGTTGCCTTATCGTACACGATTCGAAACCATGAACTGTTTCTGATGAAGTATGCATCATAAACGTTGCACCATATAATAGCATGTGCGATAGTTGTCATGTACGAAAATGTTACAGCGGTCCGACGTTTCGTAATCCTATCCGACACTCGTACGACGATTAGCTAATCTTCTTAATTAATTATCGCACATGGTTTGGGACAAGCGAATGTGTGTGATTGTATGCTTATCATACATGTTCTATAATAGTGAACGGTTTGTGATGGGCCGCGCATCGTAAACGTAGCAACACAGAATACCAACTGTGATGGCGGCCAAGGAGTTGAAAAGGGGGCTACCTACAGGCAGTCGGCTCTGATACCAACTTGTGACGCCCCTGATTCAATCGTACACTAATTATACACGCAAATGTGTACGATCAAGTTCAAGGACTCATGGAAAGATATCACAACACAACTCTAGACACAAATTAAAATAATACAAGCTTTATATTACAAGCCAGGGGCCTCGAGGGCTCGAATACATAAGCTCGAATACACAAGAGTCAGCGGAAGCAACAATATCTGAGTACAGACATGAGTTAGACAAGGATGTCTTAAGAAGGCTAGCACAAAAGCAACACGATCGAAGAGGCAAGGCCTCCTGCCTGGGAGCCTCCTAACTACTCCTGGTCGTCGGCGGTCTCCACGTAGTAGCAGGCATCGGCGGTGGCATCTGGCTCCGACATCTGGTTGCATCAACCGGAAGGAAGAAGAAAGGTTGAAAAGGGGGAGCAAAGCAACCGTGAGTACTCATCCAAAGTACTCGCAAGCAAGGATCTACACTACATATGCAACATTATCAAAGGAAGGCTGTATATGTGGACTGGGCTGCAAAAATGCCAGAATAGGGGGGAGAGCCTAGTCCTATCGAAGACTAGCATCTTCAACATCTTCCGCGGTCTTGCAGCATTAGAAGAGTACATATCAACATAATGTAAAGTAGTAGTAGTGTTATCAACCTCGGCCAGAGATCCTTTCTCGACTCCCTGCGAGAAAGCAATCCGAGAGCCATACTATCCATTTCTCATCACAATCCAATTCTCATCACAATCCAATTCTCATCACAAGTATCCAGTTCTAGTTGTATCGATCGGCATACAACTCCAAGTGTCTGTTCCCGTAGGACATGCTATTGATAGATATTTTCTTCCCTGCAGGGGTGCACCAACTTACCCACCACGCTCGGTTAACTCCGACCGGACACACTTTCCTGGGTCATGCCCGGCCTCGGCCAAACAATACGCCGCAACATGACCAAGGCTTAATATAGAGGTCAGCACGCCGGACTAAACCTATGCCCCCAGGGGTCATGGTCCATCTCCCCGAAAACTCCTACACGTTGCGAACGCGGCCGGTGAGCAGACCTAGCTACCTCCTTCAAAAAGGCAGGTGCTTACGCAGTCCAACCCGGCGCGCGCTGCTTAGTCGTTGACGTCTATTAAGCTTCGGCTGATGTATACGACGCAGAACGCCCATACTATGCCCACGTGATGGTTAGTGCTATCAGGCCAGAGGCCCCTCGGATCAAATATCCAAATCGTAGTGGATTAGGAGCACGCGGTAACAAGTAGAGACTCAAGAAAGATGTGACCCCGTTGCCCCGTCTCGAGAACTTGCGGCAAGGGCTAGGAATGCCCGGCCACGCCTCATAATTATCTCGCGGGCACCCTCCAGGTCAACCCGTCTCCACATCACTCGCTGGTACCCCTCAGGGTCGACCCGCCTTTCCAAGTAACAGTGGTAAAGTCCAAGTATCCGTGTGTCCAAACATCAAGGGGAAAACCCGAGGAATCACCCCAGGTGACTTCCACTCGATGTAATCATCAAGGTGAACGTAAGAGGAACCACCCCCGAGGTTCACACTTGAGGGGTTGCACGACAGAGTCGTATCGGAAGTGGTTAAGGCGGAATCACCCTTGATGACCACGACCGAATAGTTATACTACAGGGTTAACATCAGAAGTGTTGTAGAGGTCTCACCCTCGGCACTCAATAGTAACCAAGTAGTGTCGAGCAACTAAGGGGAAAGTGATGTGCGGTGCCGGGACCTGGTCTTCGATCCCGTTGGTCGGGTCTTAGATGATGAAGCAGGGGCAACAAGGACAAGGTGGGGGTCACTGATGGATCACTAACCAACCTATACTAAGCAGTTGAGGATAAGCAGGTAGGTAACGATAAGCAGGTTACAAAAGCAGGCTATGCATCAGAATAGGAGCAAACAATAATAGTAGCAAAATCTAATGCAAGCATGAGAGAATGGAATGGGCGATATCGGGATGATCAAAGGGGGGCTTGCACGATTGCTCACAGGCAAGGAGGGGTCGTCGTCGACGTAGTCGATCACAGGGGCAGCATCGGTCTCGGGGTCTACCGGAGAGAAGGGGGGAATAAACAGTAAATATAAAGCAAACATAGCATCACAAAGCATAACGTGGCAATAAGCTTTGCCGGGAGTGACTAGCGCATGGCTATACGATATAGGTGATGGGGGAATTCAACCGGGAATGTATTCCCGGTTCCGGACCTGTGTCACACAGACGACCGGAGGGGGAATGTTCCATGTTCAGATAGTTAGAGGCATCTGACAGGTAAACGGACCGCTTATCCGGATTCGTTGGACTTTTCCGAGCAACTTTCATGTAGAGAACATTTTCATCCGAGTTACGGATAAATTTATGTGAATTTCCAAAGATTTAAACATTTTCTGAATTTATTTTAATTCGAATTAAACCAGAATATTCTTCTGTCACCTAGTGTCACTCTAGCCAGAGTGCATGACCGTGGGCCAGGGGAGTGCTGAGTCAGCAACCCATCCAGCGTTTGACTGGGTCTACTTTGACTAGTCAAAGGGTCAGGTGGGACCCTTCTATCTGTGTCACAAGTCTTTAAAGATTGATTTTAAATGGTTTATTTAGAGGTGGGGGGGGCACTGTCATAGTCCTATCAAATAACAGGGTTAATCTAATTAAGTGGGACCCATTTGTCATTTGCTAACAGGCTTAATTAGCATTAATTTACTACTACTAAACTAAACCTACTAACTACTACTCCCTTCGTTCTAAATTACTCGTCGCAGAAATGGATGTATCTAGAACTAAAATACATGTAGATACATCCATACTTGCGACAAGTAATTTGGAACGGAGGGAATAGTAGACAAGGGCCGACCGTTCGTGCGAGAGACACAACTAGCGCTATGCTCACACATGCACACAAGCACGACGGCCAGAGCCGGCCGACGCTAGGAGGCAGGGAGCTGGGAGCAACGACCCGCGGCTAGCGCACGGAGCGGCGGTAGACGGTGAGCGGCGCGCGGACACCGGCGGGCAGCGCAAAGAAAGCGGAGCAGCAAAGAAGTATATGAGCGGCACAGCCAAAGAAGAAAGAAAGGGCGCAGGGGAGTACGGCAATGAACGGCCATGACGCTGCTGCCAAGGCAAAGAAAGTAGTGCGGGCATGGCCAGGGTGCGACAGATGAGCATGGCTGTGGGCATGGAGCTTCGGGCATGACGGGACAGTAGTCTACGGCATCAGATCAAAGGGGAAAAAATAGGGGACATGGAGGAGAAGCTCACAGCGAGCTCGATGGTGAGGTCGGGGAGGTCGGGGTGGACCGGAGTGGCGGGAATCGACGGCGAACGACGACGATGTACAAGATGAAGATGGTGGCGATGGCGAGTGTACGGGCCTTCCCCGCTCGATTCGGTCCTCGGGATGGACGAAGTGGACCGTGGTGGTCCTTCTGGGCGTCTTCTCGTGGCACGGGGAGCACGGTGGTCACGGCCATGGCGACGGCAGCGGCGTTTTCACACGGGGAGAAGAGAGAGAGAGCGAGGGAAAGGGGGAAGTGGGGGGGGCTAGGGTTCGTCCATGGGCAGAGGGGAGTCGGGTGGCATCCTTATCCTTGCGGGGAGATGGCGGATGCTCGGCACATGGCCATCCGAGCAATGGACGAGTGTTGTTCGTCCAGCACGCCCTTGTGAACGACCAGAGATAGGAGAAGGTGCAGGGGTGGGCTGGGCATGTGTTGTGCACATTGGGCCTAAGTGCACAGTGATCCAACTCATCTTTTCTATTATCTTTCTGCTCTCAACTGTTAGGCACTGTTTCACATTTTAATTAAATTCAAAATAATTTTGTTGCACATGAAACTTTTCACATAAATACCTTGCAATGCTTTGGGATCTAACCACAAAGTTTAGGGGCATTTTGTAGCTTACAATTAATCCTTTATTTTTGAAAGGACCAATTTATTTGTTGTTGGAACACTTATAAAATTCCTAGGGATTTATCTGTGAGTCAAATGAAGTTAGTTCCACAAGAAAATTATCTAGGGCATTTATAGAACTATTCGAACATTTTAGTTTTATAGTTCGAGGGAAAATAATTTGACTTGTTATTTTTAAATGAATTTAAGGTCGGTTTGGAACAAAGTGAAGATTAGCAAAAATTAATTATGATGACATGGCACCATTAACAGGAGTTTACTGTAGCATGACACTCGGGGTGTTACAAATCTCCTCTACTACAAGAAATCTCGTCCCGGGATTTAAGTGGGGAAGTAAAGAGTAACTTCGGGAGAACTGACCCTTATAGGGTTAATTATCTGGTGAACAATTCAGGGAATGTGGCAGAAGTATCTCTCGAGTTGAAACTTAAGAAAACATCAAGAGCAAAATATGAAGGTACAATAGGAAGTTTCAAACGAATGGACAAACGATCGATACCTGAATAGAGTGTGAGAAGGGGGTTCAGAGCATCGGGAATAGATCATCTCTCGGACGGTGGCCCGTGACAACACACATAGCTAATCTGTAGGAATAACTTTGGAAGTAGGGATGTACAGGAGAGTCAAGGTTCGATCCTGTGGAACTGTGGGTTATGGGCCCACTGCTACGTCTTGAGCTTGCGTTGATTTTCCTCGAAGAGGAGAGGGTGATGCAGCAAGTGTAGCGTAAGTATTTCCCTCAGTTTTGAGAACCAAGGTATCAATCCAAAGAGGAGGCTCCTCAAAAGTCCCACGCACCTACACAAACAAGCGAGAACTCGCAACCAACGCAATAAAGGGGTTGTCAATCCCTTCACGGCCACTTGCGAAAGTGAGATCTAATAAAGATAGTAAGATAAGATAAATATATTTTTGGTATTTTATAATATAGATGCAAAAAAGTAAATATGCAAGTAAAAGTAGACTGAAAGCAAATATGATAAGAGATAGACACGGGGGCCATAGGTTTCACTAGTGGCTTCTCTCAAGATAGCATAAGTATTACGGTGGGTGAACAAATTACTGTCGAGCAATTGATAGAAAAGCACATAGTTATGAGATTATCTAGGCATGATCATGTATATAGGCATCACGTCCATAACAAGTAGACCGACTCCTTCCTGCATCTACTACTATTACTCCACACATCGACCGACTACTGCCTGCATCTAGAGTATTAAGTTCATAAGAACAGAGTAACGCATTAAGCAAGATGACATGATGTAGAGGGATAAACTCATACAATATGATATAATCCCCATCTTGTTATCCTCGATGGCAACAATACAATACGTGCCTTGCAACCCTTTACATCCTTTGGGTAAGGACACCGCAAGATTGAACCCAAAGCTAAGCACTTCTCCCATGGCAAGAAAGACCAATCTAGTAGGCCAAACCAAACTGATAATTCAAGAGACTTGCAAAGATAACTCAATCATACATAAAAGAATTCAGAGAAGATTCAAATATTATTCATAGATAAACTTGATCATAAACCCACAATTCATCGGATCTCGACAAACACACCGCAAAAAGAGTTTACATCGAATAGATCTCCACAAGAGGGGGAGAACATTGTATTGAGATCCAAAAAGAGAGAAGAAGCCATCTAGCTAATAACTATGGACCCGTAGGTCTGTGGTAAACAACTCACAACTCATCGGAGGGGCAAGGATATTGATGTAGAAGCCCTCCGTGGCTGATTCCCCCTCCGGCAGAGTGCCGACGAAGGCTCCAAGATGGGATCTCGCGGATACAGAAGGTTACAGCGGTGGAAATTGTGTTTCGTGGTGCCCCTGGATGTTTTCGGGGTACGTAGGTATATATATATAGGAGGAAGAAGTACGTCGGTGGCCGCCCGAGGGGCCCACGAGACAGGGGGGCGCGGCCTCCTGTCTCGTAGGCCAAACCAAACTGATAATTCGAAGAGACTTGCAAAGATAACTCAATCATACATAAAAGAATTCAAAGAAGATACAAATATTATTCATAGATAAACTCGATCATAAACCCACAATTCATCGGATCTCGACAAACACACCGCAAAAAGAGTTTACATCAAATAGATCTCCGCAAGAGAGGGGGAGAACATTGTATTGAGATCCAAAAAGAGAGAAGAAGCCATTTAGCTAATAACTATGGACCCGCAGGTCTGTGGTAAACTACTCACAACTCATCGGAGGGGCAAGGATGTTGATGTAGAAGCCTTCCATGGTTGATTCCCCCTCCGGCAGAGTGTCGACGAAGGCTCCAAGATGGGATCTCGTGGATACAGAAGGTTACAGTGGTGGAAATTGTGTTTCGTGGTGCCCCTGGATGTTTTCGGGGTACGTAGGTATATATAGGAGGAAGAACTACGTCGGTGGCCGCTCGAGGGGCCCACGAGACAGGGGGGCGCGCCCTACAGGGGGCGCGGCCTCCTGTCTCGTGGCTTCCTCGGAAGCTTCTTGACTTGCACTCCAAGCTCTCCGGATTACATTTGTTCCAATAATCACGCTCCCGAAGGTTTCATTCCATCTGGACTCCGTTTGATATTCCTTTTCTTCAAAATACTGAAATAGGCAAAAAAACAGGAATATGGGTTGGGCCTCCAGTTAGTAGGTTAGTCCCAAAAATGATATAAATGTGTAAAATAAAGCCCATAAACATCCAAAAGGGGTAATATAATAGCATGGAACAATCAAAAATTATAGATACGTTGGAGACGTATCAAGCATCCCCAAGCTTAATTCCTGCTCGTCCTCGAGTAGGTAAATGATAAAAAGAAATTTTTGATGTGGAATGCTACCTAGCATAATTCTCAATGTAATTTTCTCTATTGTGACATGAATGTTCAGATCCAAATGATTCAAAATAAAAGCTTATAAAACATAAAAATAATAATGTTTCAAAGCATACTAACAAATAATCATGTCCTATCAAAATAACATAGCCAAAGAAAGCTTACCCCTACAAAATCATATAGTTAGGCCATGCTTCATTTTCATTACACAAAATACTCCCATCATGCACAACGCCGATGACGAGCTGAGCAATTGTTTCATACTTTTTAACGCACTTCAGCTTTTTCAACTCTTACGCAATACATGAGCGTAAGCCATAGACATAACACTATGGTGGCATAGGGTGGTGGTTGTGAAGACAAAAAGGGAGAAGATAGTCTCACATCAACTAGGCGTATTAACGGGCTATATAGAGATTCCCATTAATAGATATTAATGTGAGTGAGTAGGGATTGCCATGCAACGGATGCACTAGAGCTATAAATATATGAAAGCTCAACGAAAGAAACTAAGTGGGTGTGCATCCAACTTGCTTGCTCATGAAGACCTAGGGCATTTTGAGGAAGCCCGTCATTGGAGTATACAAGCCAAGTTCTATAATGAAAAATTCCCACTTAGTATATGGAAGTGACAACATAGGAGACTCTCTATCATGAAGATCATGGTGCTACTTTGAAGCACAAGTGTGGAAAAAGAGATAGTAGCATTGTCCCTTCTCTCTTTTTCTCTCATTTTATTTTTTTCTTTCTTTTTTTTCTTTTTCTTTGGCCTTCTTTTTTTTCTTCTTTTTTTCTTTTTAAAGTCCGAAGTCTCATCCCGACTTGTGGGGGAATCATAGCCTTCATCATCCTTTCCTCACTAGGACAATGCTCTAATAATGAAGATCATCACACTTTTATGGATTTACAACTCAAGAATTACAACTCAAAGCTAGAACAAGATATGACTCTATATGAATGCCTCCGGCGGTGTACCGGGATATGCAATGAATCAAGAGCGACATTATGAAAATTATGAAAGTGGCCTTGCCACAAATACGATGTCAACTACATGATCATGCAAGAGCAATATGACAATGATGGAACATGTCATAGTAAAGCGAACGGTGGAAAGTTGCATGGCAATATATCTCGGAATGGCTATGGAAATGCCATAATAGGTAGGTATGGTGGCTGTTATGAGGAACGTAAATAAGGGGTTTATGATACAGACTAAAGTTGCGCGGTAATAATAAAGGCTAGCAAAGTGGAAGGATGAGTGTGCATATATCCATGGACTCACATTAGTCAAAAAGAACTCATATACTTATTGCAAGAGTCTACTTAGCCCTCGAAGCAAAGTACTACTACGCATGCCCCAAGAGGGATAGATTGGTAGGAAAAGACCATCGCTCGTCCCCGACTTCCACTCATAAGGAAGACAATCAAAAGAGCACCTCATGCAACAAATTTGTCACACAACTTTTACCATACGTGCATGCTACGGGATTTGCCAACTTCAACAAAAGTATTTCTCAATTTCATAATTACCCACTATCATGACCCTAACATTACTACCTTTATATCTCAAAACAATTATCAAGCATCAAATTGATCATAGCATCCAATTCTTTTCTATGATAGTTTTTATTATACCCAACTTGGATGCTCATCATTCTAGGACCAACTTTGTGACCATAGAAAATACCATGCTGTTCTAAAAGACTCTCAAAAAGATATAAGTGAGGCATGAGAGACTAGAAATTTCTTCAAAATTAAGACACCACCGTGCTCTAAAAGATATAAGTGAAGCACTAGAGCAAAAACTATTAAGCTCAAAAGATATAAGTGAAGCACATAGAGTATTCTAGCAAATTCTAATCAAATAGGATTCTCCCACAAGGTGTGTACAGCAAGGATGATTGTGGTAAACTAAAGGGAAAAGACTAATATAATACACAACGCTCCAAGCAAAACACATATCATGTGGCGAATAAAAATATAGCTCCAAGTAAAGTTACCAATGAACGAAGACGAAAGAGGGGATGCCTTCCCGGGGCATCCCCAAGCTTAGGCTTTTGGCTATTCTTGAATATCTTGGGGTGCCATAAGCATCCCCAAGCTTAGGCTCTTCCCACTCCTTATTCCATAGTCCATAAAAGCTTTACCCAAAACTTGAAAACTTCACAACACAAAACTCAACAGGAAATCTTATAAACCCCGTTAGTGAAAGAAAACAAAACCACCACATAAGGTACTGCAATGAACTCATTCTTTATTTATTTTGGTGTTAAAACTACTTTATTACAACTTCTCTATGGATTATAAACTATTTTATTGGCCATAGATTCATCAAAATAAGCAAACAACACACGAAAAACAGAATCTGTCAAAACAGAACAGTCTGTAGTAATCTGTAACTAACGCAAACTTATGCAACTCCAAAAATCCTACAAAAATAGGACGACCCAGGAAATTTTTTTATTGATCAGCATCAATTGTAATCACTATTTTATCACGTTCTGGTGATTTTTAACAATTGTTTTCGTGAACCGAAAGTTTCTGGAAATTACAGCAAGATCAAATAACTATCATCCAAGAAGATCCTATAGGTTTAACTTGGCACAAACACTAATTAAAAGATAAAAAAACATCTAAACAGAAGGTAGATGCAAGATTTATTACTAAACAGGAGCAAAAACAAAAAACATAAAGAAAATTGGGTTGCCTCCCAACTAGCGCTATCGCTTAACGCCCTAGCTAGGCATAAAAGCAAGGATAGATCTAACGAGTGCCATCTTTGGCACTAAATTCATAAGTAGCACGCATGATAGATTCATAAGGTAATTTAACTTTCTTTCTTGGAAAGTTCTCCATGCCTTTCTTTAATGGAAATTGGAATCTAGTATTCCCTTCCTTCATATCAATAATCGCACCAATCGTTCTAAGGAAAGGTCTTCCAAGAATAATAGGACAAGAAAGATTGCAATCTATATCAAGAACGATAAAATCTACGGGCACCAAATTTCTATTTGCAACAATAAGAACATCATTGATCCTTCCCATAGGCTTTTTAATGGTGGAATCCAAGGTGCAAATTTAAAGAGCAATCATCAAGATCATGGAAACCTAGAATATCACATAAAGTTTTCGGAATTGTGGAAACACTAGCACCCAAATCACACATAGCAAAACACTCATAATCTTTAATTCTAATCTTTATAGTAGGTTCCCACTCATCATTAAGTTTTCTAGGTATAGAAACTTCCAAATTAAGTTTTTCATCATAAGATTGCATGAAGGCATCAACAATATGTTTGGTAAAAGCTTTGTTTTGACTATAAGCATGAGGAGAATTAACAACGGATTGCAACAAGGAAATACAACCTTTTAAAGAAAAATTATCATAATCAAATTCCTTGAAATCTGAGATAGTAGGTTCAACATTATTAGAAGTTGAGGATTCTCCAATCTCACTTTTACCAAATTTAGCATTAAGATCTAAAGACTCCGAATTCTTGGGCCGCCTTCTAGGCAAAGTTGATTCATCATCAGTCCCATAATCATCAAAATTCATATTGCAAAACATAGATCTAATTGGAGACGCATCAATAACTTTAAGATACTCATCATTATTTTCACGGAAACTAGAAGAACACGCCTTTATAAAGCTTTCTTTTTTAGCACGCAATCTTGTGGTTCTTTCCTTGCACTCGTCAATGGAAATTCTCATTACTTTGAGAGGCTCATTGATATCATGCTTAGGAGGGGAAGATCTAATTTTAAGAGAATCAACATCAAGCGAAAGTCTATCAACGTTCCTAGCCAAATCATCAACTTTGAGCAATTTTTCTTCAAGCAAAGCATTAAAATTCTTTTGAGAAATCATAAATTCTTTCACACTATTCTCAAAATCAGAGGGCATCTTATTAAAATTACCATAAGAATTATTGTAGGAATTTCCATAATTATTAGAGGGATTACTAGGGAACGGTCTAGCATTAAAATTATCTCTATAAGCATTGTTTCCAAAACTATTCCTACCAACAAAATTCACATCCATAGATTCATTATTATTCTCAATCAAGGAAGACAAAGGCATATAATTGGGATCAAGAGGAGTATTTTTAGTAGCAAACATCTTCATAAGTTCATCCATCTTTCCACTCAAAACATTGATTTCTTCTATAGCATGCACTTTTTTACTAGAAGATCTTTAGGTGTGCCATTGAGAATAATTAGCCATAATATTATCAAGAAGTTTTGTAGCATCTCCTAACGTGATTTCCATAAACGTGCCTCCCGTGGCCGAATCTAAGAGATTTCTAGAAGCAAAGTTCAAACCGGCATAAAATTTTTGTATGATCATCCATAAATTCAAACCATGAGTAGGGCAATTGCGAAGCATCAATTTCATTCTTTCCCAAGATTGGGCAACATGCTCATGATCAAGTTGTTTAAAATTCATAATATCGTTCCTAAGAGAGATGATCTTAGCGGGAGGAAAATACTTAGAGATAAAATCATCTTTGCACTTGTTCCAAGAATCAATACTATTTTTAGGCAAAGACGAAAACCAAACTTTAGCACGATCTCTAAGTGAAAACGGAAATAACTTGACAATATTGTTATCTGTATCTTTCTTCTTTTGCATATCACACAAATCAACAAAATTGTTTAGATGAGTAGCGGCATCTTCACTAGGAAGGCCGGCAAATTGATCTTTCATAACAAGATTCAGAAAGCGGTATTGATTTCACAAGACTCAACATCATTAAGAGGAGCAATAGAAGTACTAAGGAAATCATTATTATTGGTATTCGAGAAGTCACAAAATTTGGTATTATCTTGCGCCATGGCAACAAGTAATCCAACACACAAGTAAACAAAAAACGGCAAGCGAAAAAAAGAGAGGAGGGGATTGGGAAAGAGAGGGTGAATAAAACGGCAAGGGTGAAGTGGGGGAGAGGAAAACGAGAGGAAAATGGCAAATAATGTAAATGCGAGGGAGATGGGTTTGTGATGGGTACTTGGTATGTCTTGACTTGAGCGAAGACCTCCCCGGCAATGGCGCCAGAAATCCTTCTTGCTATGTCTTGAGCTTGCGTTGGTTTTCCACGAAGAGGAGAGGGTGATGCAACAAGTGTAGCGTAAGTATTTCCCTCAGTTTTGCGAACCAAGGTATCAATCCAAAGGAGGCTCCTCAAAAGTCCCACGCACCTACACAAACAACCGAGAACTCGCAACCAACGCAATAAAGGGGTTGTCAATCCCTTCACGGCCACTTGCGAAAGTGAGATATAATAAAGATAGTAAGATAAGATAAATATATTTTTGGTATTTTATAATATAGATGCAAAAAAGTAGAGATGCAAGTAGAAGTAGATTTAAAGCAAATATGATAAGAGATAGACCCGGGGGCCATAGGTTTCACTAGTGGCTTCTCTCAAGATAGCATAAGTATTACGGTGGGTGAACAAATTACTGTCGAGCAATTGATAGAAAAATGCATAGTTATGAGAATACCTAGGCATGATCATGTATATAGGCATCACGTCCACAACAAGTAGACCGACTCTTGTCTGCATCTACTACTATTACTCCACACATCGACCGACTCACACTGCATCTAGAGTATTAAGTTCATAAGAACAGAGTAACGCATTAAGCAAGATGACATGATGTAGAGGGATAAACTCATGCAATATGATATAAACCCCATCTTGTTATCCTCGATGGCAACAATACAATACATGCCTTGCAACCCTTTACATCCTTTGGTAAGGACACTGCAAGATTGAACCCAAAGCTAAGCACTTCTCCCATGGCAAGAAAGACCAATCTAGTAGGCCAAACCAAACTGATAATTCGAAGAGACTTGCAAAGATAAATCAATCATACATAAAATAATTCAGAGAAGATTCAAATATTATTCATAGATAAACTTGATCATAAACCCACAATTCATCAGATCTTGACAAACACACCGCAAAAAGAGTTTACATCGAATAGATCTCCACAAGAGAGGGGGGGAACATTGTATTGAGATCAAAAAAGAGAGAAGAATCCATCTAGCTAATAACTATGGACCCGTAGGTCTGTGGTAAACTACTCACAACTCATCGGAGGGGCAAGGATGTTGATGTAGAAGCCCTCCGTGGCTGATTCCCCCCTCCGTGAGTGCCGACAAAGGCTCCAAGATGGGATCTCGCGGATACAGAAGGTTACGGCGGTGGAAATTGTGTTTCGTGGTGCCCTTGGATGTTTTCGGGGTACGTAGGTATACATAGGAGGAAGAAGTACGTCGGTGGCCGCCCGAGGGGCCCACGAGACAGGGGGGCGCGGCCTCGTGTCTCGTGGCTTCCTCGGAAGCTTCTTGACTTACACTCCAAGCTCTCCGGATCACGTTTGTTCCAAAAATCATGCCCCCGAAGGTTTCATTTCGTTTGGACTCCGTTCGATATTCCATTTCTTCGAAATACTGAAATAGGCAAAAAAAACAGCAATATGGGCTGGGCCTCCGGTTAGTAGGTTAGTCCCAAAAATTATATAAATGTGTAAAATAAAGCCCATAAACATCCAAAAGGGGTAATATAATAGCATGGAACAATCAAAAATTATAGATACGTTGGAGACGTATCACCCACCATGTGGGTTAAAAGTAGGAAGGGCGCTGACATCTTGCATGGTCATGATAGCGAGGCATGTCAAAGAATTGCATGTCTGTTATGTTGGCAACAACGTTGGTACCAAGGTGAGGGACGAAGAGAATCATTTTCTGCTCGTTGAATGAGGCGGACCCATAGGCAAGGTTCTCGTCCATCAGTGGTTACCAGAATGTCATCAACAATAGTAACATGGTCTTACTGATAGAGTTGTACACCGAGGCATTTACATAAGCAGGGAATTATTACTTCTTATATCATATAGATCACAAGAAGGGTTAAACAAACCAATTGAAAGGAAAAATGTGATTATCGAATCAAACAACCCAAAGGAAAGGAAGATCTGTTTAGACATAAGAGTTGGGAGTATATCCTCCCCAAGGAAAAGCGGAGCAGGATATACATGATAGGACATCATGTTCAAAAGCATTTAGATAATGGGGAGAGGTAAGAATCATGATATTACCCATACAACGGTGTTAGGGTAACTGATCAAGAAACATTTAGCATTGTGCTTTCAATGTTCTGGTTGATGTTTGAGTACCACCATCATGCTTCAAGATAGCATCGATATGGTCAACAGGTAAAGCTCAGACTTCGGAAACACAAACGGATTCATCCGGAACAATTTATAAAACAAGTCATATAATTTCAGCAAGGAAAATATGAGGATGTGGCCGAGGATTCAGCAGCAATCCACCGAGATGTCAAAAAGGATGTACTTCCAAAAATTATGAATAAGTTTGTATTGGGGGTAAGACAAGAATGTTGTCGATGATAACACAAATCGTCGACGGGAAGGATGGTATTTCTCATCACGAATTCGATTGATACCCTGGAAGAGCTCAGATTGTTGATGACAATCACGACACAATTGTCGAGAGATTTCATGAAGATGTAATCGATCGACGATGACATCAAGTCAAAGGAATGATGAAGCAAAATGTTATTGGAACCACGAGTAGGTCACAAACTCGAAATCAAGCTTGTTGTTCAAGGAGAAATGATATGATGAGGAAGATCAACGTAAGCTTAGCTCATCGTCGAAAATTGTGCTCCAGGAAGAAGGACCAGGTAGCACAGTTAAAATTTAGCACGATAATGATATAGTCGATCATTCTAGGAATGACTTGAAGGATTATTAAACTCGTAAGCAACGAAAATAACGTAGAGCTATTGAATCGGAGTGCGGAATCGATTCACTTACCGGTGTTCCCGAGTGACTAATAACTCGAAACCCGGGGCAATCTGAAATTGCTGAGGACCAATACCAGAAGAAGACTCATAGGAAGCGACACAGTTATTTGTTATTCTCAAGATACCGGAGGGTAATACTCGAAGGGAGGTCAAGATAGAGGTTGCGAAGATGCATTAATCTGCAGAAGACAAGTGCTTTAACTTGTCCGAGAAATGGAATCAAAGGGGAACAATCATGGTTAGAACCACGGTTGCAAAGGACCAAACATAGTTACTAGATGAACTTATAACAAGGGGATTATTATTATCACAAGAAGCTTCCATGATAAGTTCCACATTGGGTCCATGGGCATGAACACAAAGTTCAAGGTCGACTCCCACTTCTTCAATGCATAACCTTCCATTCACTTCTTGTTTTCGATGAAGTCGTAGTGTTGAAATTATATCTGGCAAAACGCCAGAAGAGTATGACTCGTGAAAACTCTCGGGTTCACATGGATTAGGGATGGCATAGGTTCAACCCATAGGGGCATCTTAGGAACATATACCACAAACTCCAAGAGTAAATAACACAAGCTCGGAAGGTAGAGCATGGTTGACAAAAGCAGAGGATACAAAGTGTCAAAGAAATTATGTATCATGGGAATAACTCACAAGAATTTTGAATGTGAAGGATACTATTGGATAATAACTTGAGAATGGGCCTGCCGGTCCAAAATGGAGCTGATGTGAGTATTGGTACTCAATCAGAGGAAGAAAGAATGCAAAGGCATCAGATTATAGAACATCTGAATAATTCGATGCTTAGATAACAAAGGAATTATGATTTCCAAAACGAAGGATCAGAAGCAGATGCTCTGATCAAGGATGGATAAGTAGAATAGACCTAGGGGCACAATCATTGACAAATAGATTGATCGAGAACCAGCTCATGTTCAAAATGACGTCTGAGCCAGAAAGATAATTTAGAAGGATCAACTAATGATTGCGTGCTTTCACACACATGTTGAATCAATAGGATCAAAATGATGGTGTCAAAGGATACTAATGAATATTGCTACACATATGGAATGAATCCATAATGCAAGCAGACAAGTATTTGTAGAGCAATAGTTTGAAGAGGATTCTCGGAAAATCGGATAGTATTTACAAGTATTTTGAAAAGCATATGAACAAATGGGGATGAGCGGACCCTGGTTAAGTGAATTATCCTTAGTGCAAAAAGAAGCTGCAAAGCAGAAGGCACAAGGATTCTCGGAACAATGGAGAGTGCTAGGGGTATCTTGTAACAAAATGAGCAACTGGGGATGAAGGTACAAGCGGCAAGGAGGTTATTCACGAGGATTACCGGTGGTCAGGAACTGTTAGACACTGGGCACAGAGTCTCGAGAAACATCGAGGAGTATCCGCAGAATCTTCTCGCAAAGCAGGCGATCATCGGTAATGTCGGGGCTCTCCGGGAGGAAGTGGGTACGAGAACCTAATGTCAGAGTTAGTAAAATGTTTAACTGGAATAGAATAGAGATCAGAATCCTAGAGTATAGACGAGGAATAAAAGATCCTAATACCACCCAATTGGCGACGTGGGCCCGTAAGCCACACAGCCAAGTTAGTAAAACGGTTTTCAATTTCTAGACTCAACTTCGGCCAAGGAGTTGGAAAGGGGGCTACCTACAGGCAATCGGCTCTGATACCAACTTGTGACGCCCCTGATTAAATCGTACACTAATCATACACACAAATGTGTACGATCAAGATCAAGGACTCATGGGAAGATATCACAACACAACTCTAGACACAAATTAAAATAATACAAGCTTTATATTACAAGCCAGGGGCCTCGAGGGCTCGAACACATAAGCTCGAATACACAACAGTCAGCGGAAGCAACAATATCTGAGTACAGACATGAGTTAGATAAGGATGTCTTAAGAAGGCTAGCACAAAAGCAACACGATCAAAGAGGCAAGGCCTCCTGCCTGGGAGCTTCCTAACTACTCCTGGTCGTCGGTGGTCTCAACGTAGTAGCAGGCATCGGCGGTGGCATCTGGCTCGTGGGCTCCGACATCTGGTTGCATCAACCGGAAAGAAGAAGAAAGGGGGAAAAGGGGGAGCAAAGCAACCGTGAGTACTCATCCAAAGTACTGCAAGCAAGGATCTACACTACATATGCAACATTATCAAAGGAAGGCTATATATGTGGGTGGGTTGCGTAAATGCCGTAATAGGGGAGAGCCTAGTCCTATTGAAGACTAGCATCTTCAACATCTTCCGCGGTCTTGCAGCATTAGAAGAGTATAGATCAACATAATGTAAAGTAGTAGTAGTGTTATCAACCTCGGCCAGAGATCCTTTCTCGACTCCCTGCGAGAAAGCAATCCCAGAGCCATACTATCCTATTCTCATCACAATCCAATTCTCATCACAAGTATCCAGTTCTAGTTGTATCGATCGGGATACAACTCCAAGTGTCCGTTACCGTAGGACAGGCTATCGATAAATGTTTTGTTCCCTGCATGGGTGCACCAACTTACCCACCACGCTCGATTTACTCCGGCCGGACACACTTTCCTGGGTCATGCCCGGCCTCGGCCAAACAATACGCCGCAACCTGACCTAGGCTTAATAGAGAGGTCAACACGCCGGACTAAACCTATGCCCCCAGGGGTCAAGGGCCATCTCCCCGGAAACTCCTGCACGTTGCAAACGCGGCCGGTGAGCAGACCTAGCTACCTCCTTCCAAAAGGCAGGTGCTTATGCAGTCCAACCCGGCGCGCGCCGCTTAGTCGCTGACGTCTATTAAGCTTCGGCTGATGTATACGACGCAGAACGCCCATACTATGCCCACGTGATGGTTAGTGCTATCGTGCCGAGGCCCCTCGGATCAAATATCCAAATCGTAGTGGATTAGGAGCACACGGTAACAAGCAGAGACTCACGAAAGATGTGACCCCGTTGCCCCGTCTCGAGAACTTGCGGCAAGGGCTAGGAATGCCCGACCATGCCTCATAATTATCTCGCGGGCACCCTCCAGGTCAACCCGTCTCCACATCACTCGCGGGTACCCTCAGGGTCGACCCGCCTTTCCAAGTAACAGTGGTAAAGTCCAAGTATCCATGTGTCCAAACATCAAGGGAAAAACCCGAGGAATCACCCCAGGTGAATTCCACTTGATGTAATCATCAAGGTGAACGTAAGAGGAACCACCCCCGAGGTTCACACTTGAGGGGTTGCACGATAGAGTCGTATCAGAAGTGGTTAAGGCGGAATCACCCTCGATGACCACGACCGAATAGTTACACTACAAGGTTAACATCAGAAGTGTTGTAGAGGTCTCACCCTCAGCACTCAATAGTAACCCAGTAGTGTCGAGCAACTAAGGGGAAAGTGATGTGCGGTGCCGGGGCCTGGGCTTCAATCCCGTTGGTCGGGTCTTAGATGATGAAGCGAGGGCAACAAGGACAAGGTGGGGGTCAGCGATGGATCACTAACCAACCTATACTAAGCGATTGAGGATAAGCGGTAGGTAACGATAAGCGGGTTACAAAAGCGAGGCTATGCATCGTAATAGGAGCAAACAATAATAGTAGCAAAATCTAATGCAAGCATGAGAGAATGGAATGGGCGATATCGGGATGATCAAAGGGGGCTTGCACAGTTGCTCTGGCAAGGAGGGGTCATCGTCGACGTAGTCGATCACAGGGGCATCATCAGTCTCAGGGTCTACCGAAGAGAAGAGGGGGAAGAAACAGTAAATATAAAGCAAACATAGCATCACAAAGCATAATGTGGCAATAAGTTGTGCTGGGAGTGACCTAACGCATGGCTACACGATATAGGTGATGGGGGAATTCAACCGGGAATGTATTCCCGGTTTCGGACCTGTGTCACACAGACGACCGGAGGGGGAATGTTCAATGTTCAGATAGTTAGAGGCATCTGACAGGTAAACAGACAGTGTATCCGGATTCGTTGGATTTTTCCGACCAACTTTCATGTAGAAAACATTTTCATCCGAGTTATGGATTAATTTATGTGAATTTCCAAAGATTTAAACATTTTCTGAATTTATTTTAATTCGAATTAAACCAGAATATTCTTCTGTCACCTAGTGTCACTCTAGCCAGAGTGCATGACCGTGGGCCAGGGGAGTGCTGAGTCAGCAACCCAGCCAGCGTTTGACTGGGTCTATTTTGACTAGTCAAAGGGTCAGGTGGGACCCTTCTGTCTGTGTCACAAGTCTTTAAAGATTGATTTTAAACGGTTTATTTAGAGGTTGGGGGGCACTGTATCAAATAACAGGGTTAATCTAATTAAGTGGGACCCATTTGTCATTTGCTAACATGCTTAATTAGCATTAATTTAATACTACTAAACTAAACCTACTAACTACTACTCCCTCCGTTCTAAATTACTCGTCGCAGAAATGGATGTATCTAGAACTAAAATACATCTAGATACATCCATACTTGCGACAAGTAATTCGGAACGGAGGGAATAGTAGACAAGGGCCGGCCGTTCGTGCGAGAGATACAGCCACTATGCTCACACATGCATTAGCACAGCGCCGAGCCGGCCGACGCTAGGAGGCAGGGAGCTGGGAGCAACGACCCGCGGCTAGCGCAGGGAGCGGCGGTCGACGGTGAGCGGCGCGCGGACACCGGCGGCAGCGGCACAGCAGGCGGGAGCAGCAGAAGCATGATGCACAAACAGTAGATCAACAACAAGCAGGCGGGCGCAGGGAGTGCGGCAATGAATGGTCATGGACGCTGAAGGGCGCTGGGCGTGCCAGGCAGCAAGCGAAAAGGGGCATGGCTGAGGCGCGCGGATGAGCATGGCCGTGGGCATGGAGCTTCGGGCACGACAGGACGAGCAGTCTATGGCGTCAGATCGAAGGGGAAAAAATAGGGGAGATGGAGGAGAAGCTCACAGCGAGCTCGATGGTGAGGTAGGGGAGGTCGGGGTGGACCGGAGTGGCGGGAATCGACGGCGGACAACGACGATGTACAAGATGAAGATGGTGGTGATGGCGAGTGTACGGGCCTTCCCCGCTCAATTTGGTCCTCGGGATGGATGAAGTGGACCGTGGTGGTCCTTCTGGGCGTCTTCTCGCGGCGCGGGGAGCACGGTGGTCGCGGCCATGGCGACAGCAGCGGCGTTTTCATGCGGGGAGAAGAGAGAGAGCGAGGGAAAGGGGAAGTGGGGGGGCTAGGGTTCGTCCATGGGCAGAGGGGAGTCGGGTGGCATCCTTATCCTCGCAGGAGAGACTGCGGATGCTCGGCACGCGGCCATCCGAGCAATGGACGAGTGCTGTTCGTCCAGCACACCCTTGTGAACAAACAGAGATAGGAGAAGGTGCGGGGGTGGGCTGGGCCTGTGTTGTGCACATTGGGCCTAAGTGCACAGTGATCCACCTCATCTTTTGTATTATCTTTCTGCTCTCAACTGTTAGGCACTGTTTCACATTTTAATTAAATTCAAAAGAATGTTGTTGCACATGAAACTTTTCACATAAATACCTTGCAATGCTTTGGGATCTAACCACAAAGTTTAGGGGCATTTTGTAGCATACAATTAATCCTTTTGTTGGAAGGACCAATTTATTTGCTGTTGGAACACTTATAAAATTCCTAGGGATTTATCAGTGAGTCAAATGAAGTTAGTTCCACAAGAAAATGATCTGGGGCATTTATAGAACTATTCGAACATTTTAGTTTTATAGTTCGAGGGAAAATAATTTGACTTGTTTTTTTAATGAATTTAAGGTCAGTTTGGAACAAAGTGAAGATTAGCAAAAATTAATTATGATGATGTGGCACCATTAAGAGGAGTTTACTGTAGCGTGACACCTGGGGTGTTACACAATGCGAGCACAAATGAGTAGGAGTACTGTATATGCATCTTGGCACCCTATCCCTAACGGTTTCTGGGTCGTGTGGGAAGGACCCCCTATCGCCCATACTCACTTGGCGACGGTTCCAAATGTCGTCGCGGAAAGGGGTTAAAAACTGTTTGTATAGCGCCGACGCGTACCAGTAAATCGTGAAAGATCGGGCATCTAGGGTTCTACCCTACATCATCTTGGTATCATGAGCCACGTTGATCACGATTTTGGAGCCTCCCCTCTTCGTTTTCTAGCCTTGTTTTGTTGATTTTGTCCCAAATTCAAAAATCCCCACAAAAATAGCCCCCAAAAATTGTTTGTGATTTGTTGGTGTGATGAAGTTTTCTTGGATTTGATCTGTGGATTTCGTGTGTAGAGGGTAGATCTAATTTCCCCTAACTTTTCTCCCAATTCCATCCATGCAATCTCTCGAATTTTACCCCAAAATTTCGATTTCTCGATGAGTTCATCGAGTTCATCCATGGATCCAGAGCCCGGACATCCGGCCCGTGAACCCCGGACATCCGGCCCCAAGCAGTATCATTTCTATCCACCGTTCCATTTTCCGCCTAACTCTCGCCATTTTTTTTCACCGGGCATACCATCGTCACTTAAGCATACCACCACCACTTTCCACAACCATCACCGCTTACCCGCCACCAACTCTGACAATTTTGACATGTTTTCCTTTGAGAATTTGAGTTGTGGTTCCCATTTCCTAACGTGTTTCGATAACTTAGGGACGGTTCGACATCAACATCACCGCTGCTCATCTTCGCCACGGACTCGTCATTGGCAACAACCGCTCTACAATTTTGACACCCTCACTGTAAGCAAAAATGGTAACTTCCACATCATCTTGGTATTGAGGTATATCATCATTCTTGCCATTGCATTGATAAACCCATAGATTTGTGTACCTTACCTATCGAGACTAGCCATTTGAGTATTGCCGGCAATGTTACTTGTGCACATTAGTGATAATAGCTCCCATCGCATACATACCATATCATCTTGGTACATATCTTGGTATCATCTCTTGTGTCACAAAGTTGTCATCGCATACGCAATTGTTATCTTGGTTCGTGAAGTTCTGCATGAGAAAAGAGCTCACAACACTGGTACGCGTCGGTGCTATACAAATGGTTTTAAACCCCTTTCCGCGACGGCATTTGAAACCGTCGCCTAGTGAGTGTGGGCGATAGGGTGGTCCTTCCCACACGACCCAGAAACCATCGGGGATAGGGAGCCTTGATGCGTACAGTTGTCCCTATATAACCATTTCCGATATCTCGAATATCCCAAGGGCTTCATCCTTGCTACTCGTTTGTGCTCGCATTGCATCGCAGTCGGAGTTTTGTGGTTTTACCTAAATCCAGGTAGATTCCAGGCACGGGAGCTTTCCACGCAGATTCCAGGAATGGGAGTTTTACTATGCCAGGCACATCACAAACAGTTCATGATTATAAACCGTGTACGATAGGTAGACAATCACACACATTTAGTTTTCCCGCACCGTATGTGATAGTGTCTGACATCACACACGCTTTGGAAATGGCAACTGTGTGCATGCTTGCACACATTTCCTCTCTGTGAACCGTCTCGGTTATGGTGTATATCACAAACGTTTGTGTTTTACCAACTGTGTGTGCCGTAATGACCCGCACACCGTAATTTCGGCCTAATTTAATTGTTGCTTTTTAAAATTGTACCTAATTTAAACACGGAAGTAGTCTATAGCTTTATTCATATCCATCAGGTTCAAACAACTAATGGATTATTCGATTCACAGGTACATACGTTTAAGAATTACATAAGCACCAAATAAAGAATGACGAACCAGGGTTCTATACTTGTACTATTACAGATGGTAAAGAAAGAGGCGCCAGACATTCCGGTTCTTTGAACAAGGTGAAGCGGAATGGCCTAAGTGCTCTCACAGGCGAAGGCATGCATGACTCTAGTCCAACCCCTTGTGATGGCCGGCCGCCAATCATGTAGTTTGAGAGGTAATCTTAAGTAAACTGCTTCAGGATCCACTGCAAAAGAAAAAATATTCAGACGTTGTCATCTTACACAACTCATTACGGGCAGTAAAAAGAAGGCTCCAGGGTTCTTACTTACCATCCTGCAGTTCATTGTTGTCTTGCATAAAGTGCAAACAAATAGTTCGATTGACATATTTTGACCCATTTTAATAACAATCTTTATCATTTTCCTCACTTGATGTTGGTTCATGAATATCTCATTGCCCCATACGCAGAAAGGGTCGAAGTGTGGATCTTTGACAATGATATATGTACCTAAAAGCACCAATTTAATATTAGAAGATAAACAACAATTGAAAAATGATGTAGTACAACACTCCCTTCATCCCATTATATAAGATTTTATTACTTGTATATCTAGACATCATCAGAACATTAAGGTAACACTCTTCCTTGTTGCTATGTAGCCTGGGATTGCATATTTAGTCATTCAGTATAATGCATGTGGCTGTGTAGCCTCAGATATATTAAATATGGCCCTAGTTAACCTACTGATAAATGGGTTACAAATATATTCAGTGAAATGTCTGATTTGATGATTAATCCCTTATCAGCCCCAGGCTATATGGTACCAGCTACCGATATCCTGAACAGTGAGTACATTAAGCAATGCGATGAAACTAACCTCGATGGAAAACAACACTGTTCTCAATATTGCCCTGCATGAGTACATATAAAGGCATGTTAAGCACAACAGGCTAAACATCAACCAAATATATCCATGGTAGACAACATAATCTACAAATGATAGCTTCAGTGTGTAGGCTTAAGCACGCTAGTTAAGCAAAACAAGAAGTGGAAAGGTGTGTTAACTACATCAGGCATAACATTTAAAAACAAGCAAATATTCATTCAAACTGGTATTGTGCAGGTCTACAGTACACTAGTTATTGTTAAAAAACGAAAAGGCATGTTAACTGCAATATCCTTAACAACAACCAAATATCGTAATTCATAGTGGTATTTTTGAAACTGTTATTGATGAAATTGAACTGCACGGCAAATAGTTGCACATATAGAGCATCACATTATGAAGAACTGAATAAACAAGTCATAAGGCCATCTCTAGCCGATCCTTTAGAAGTTAAAGGACTAAAACCCTTTAGTGTATATATATATACTCCAGCAATTTTTGGCCTTTTCTAGTTGATCCCCTAAACTTAACGTTGTAAACTTCAATTTGATCAAGTTCAAAGCAGGTTCAACCGAAAGTAGCATGCATTCAAACATAAACATAGATAGTTTTGCATAACCGAACATAAAACTTAAGTATAAACTAAGCTAAACTACTTTCGGTCGAAGTAGAGGTTGAGCCAATCCTTCCTCGTCATGTACGGTGTGCCGCGAGCAGGGTCCGGGCCGGTGTCGTTGTCGGGGTCGTTGGGGAAGGCACTCCTCCACTCGTTGACGTTGATCTCCTCGTCCTCGGGGCCCACCTCGACGCCCTCCGTGCTTCCGTCCTCACCGCCTTCGACGACGTCATCGGAGGAGAGCACGATAACCTAGCCGCCCTCCACGTCGTCGTCCTCGTCGCCTTCGACCTCATCATCGGAGGAGAGCGTGATAACCTCGCCGCCCTCCACGACGGCAAAGATCACCCGCTCCGCCTCCACGAGCTCCGGGTGCTGCCGGTAGAGCTGTTTCATGTAGGCCTCGAGGCGCTCCCACGCCTCGCGGTCCTCCTGCGCCATAGCCGAGATCACAACCCCTGGCTCCGGCGGAACAAGGTCGACCGGACGTGTGCTGAAGGGGAAATTGAGCCTAGCCGCCGCGCCGTTGTAGCAGACCTGCCAGCGATCATACTCCATGGCCGCGAGCTCGGCCGTGTGGAAGCTATCGAGCCACCGGCGGGTGTGGGTCTCCCGATCTGTAATCTCGGTGACTCACGTCCCCCCCCCCCCCCCGGCCGTTGCTGGACCCCGAGGTAGGACTTCGTCGGCTGCCGGGTCTGAGGGAGGACAGGGAAGTCCTCGAACCGGCGTAGGGGCGCGGCGGCTGGCAGATCGGGGGACCGGTTGTCGGTGTCAGAACCGGCGGATCTTGGGTAGGGGGTCGCGAACTGTGCGTCTAAGGTCGATGGTAACAGGAGATAGGGAACACAATTTTTACCCATGTTTGGGCCCTCTCTATGGAGGTAATACCATACTTCTTGCTTGATTAATGTTGATGGATATGAGTATTACAACAGTTGGTCTACCACGAGATCGTAATGGCTAAACTCTAGAAGTCTAGCTTGTATGACTACGGTAATGAATCTGTCCTTTCCGGACTAAGTCCTCCGGTTTATATAGACACCGAAAGGATCTAGGGTTACACAAGGTTGGTTACAAAGAAAGGAATCTACATATTCAGCCGCCAAGCTTGCCTTCCACGCCAAGGAGAGTCCTATCTGGACACGGGTGCAGTCTTCAGTCTTCATATCTTCACAACCCATCAGTCCGGCCCATGGCTAATAGGCCGGACGCCCGAGGACCCCTTAGTCCAGGACTCCCTCAGTAGCCCATGAACCTGGCTTCAATGAAAAGGTATCCGGCGCATAGGTCCGCCTTCGACATTGCAAGGCGGGTTCCTCCTTCCGAACTCCAAAATAGTCTTCGGACGTATTGTGTCCAGACTTGTAACACACACCACACGCAACCGCAGAGAGAATATAATTGTACACGAATCCAATCTGCTCACAACCTTCTGTAACATGACATCACATCTGTCCGGTCATAATTTTGAACTATTTTTCGACTGTCGCTCCACGTCTCGAGACGCGGTTGTTATTGGCACGTCTTGTCAAAGCAGTGATTGTGTCCCCTTATTATGGGATTCTTATCAATACGGGCGTGGGTAACGCAACTGTGCCATTTACAGCCCTTGGGAATAGGCGAGTTTTAAGGCGAGTGGTGAGGCGTTTGACATTCGCGGCCTTTATAAGGGGATAAGAATTCGTCCTCATTCACCCACGCCTTCTCCTTCCTCTGCCCATCCATTCTTGAGCTCCAGCGCCCAAACTCTAGCTTTCCCTGCCCGAGAAAACACTCCAACCATGTCCGGATCCAGAGCCGGAGGCAAGTGGATGGCCTCCTCTGTTAAGAAGAAAGATATCAAGGAGCTCCAAGAGGCCGGATACCTGGCCAAGGAGATCGTTCACCGACTCCCGGCCAAGGGACAAATCGTCTCTACCCCCGAGCCCCATGAGAGGGTTGTGTTCCTCGCGCATTTCGTCCACGGGCTGGGATTCCCTCTCCACCCGTTTGCCCGCGGACTGATGTTTTACTACGGGCTGGACTTCCGTGATTTAGCCCCCAACATTATCCTCAATATCTCGGCATTTACAGTCATGTGCGAGGCCTTTCTCCGCATCCCACCTCACTTCGGCTTATGGCTGAAGACCTTCAATGTGAAGCCGAAGGTGGTGAGCGGCCAACAAGCAGAGTGCGAAGGTGCCATGATGGGTAAGATGCCCAATGTCACCTGGCTCGAAGGCTCTTTCATGGAGACAGTGAAGGGGTGGCAATCGGGGTGGTTCTACATCACCGAGCCGCGCGACACCAACTGGGCGGCAGCCCCCGAATTCCGATGCGGCTCACCTCCTGGCAAGAGAAGGGCCTAACCTAGGGTTCTTTAAACAAGCTGACTGGGCTCCAGACGTGCGTCCAGAACATGATAACCAAGAGGATCAAACTTGTCAACGTGATCCAGGTTATGCTCATTCGCATGATCCTTTCGTGCCAATGCCGGACTTGCTATTTGTGGGAGTTCGATCCGGCCAAGCACCAGACGCTGCTATACTCTTCAGCACAACGCACAAAGACATCTGGAAAGTGCTCTTCAAGGCCGGCGAGACACCACCGTCTACGACCGAGGATCGTGGGCTTAGCTTAAAGCGCCAGGCTAACTCGGTAAGTTCTTTCATGTTTTCAAGGCATAGCCTTTACTGGCATATTTTGAGGAAGGAGTCTAAGCCTTCCTATCAATTTTTTAGGCATGGACCGCCATAGCGGGGCGGATTAATTGTCCGGCTCCGCTACCCGAAGACGAAGAAACCCCACTCCCATCGAAGATGCTATTTCCGTCACCTTATGATGTGCCGGAGAAGAAGGCCAAGAAAACGGCCAAAGGGACCAGGAGTGGCCTTCGCCGAAAGGGTGCTTTGGACAGGTCGTCCGAAGAGGAGACTGACTCTTCGGCCACCAAAGACGATGACGAGGAGGAGGAAGAAAGCGACTCCCCTCCCCCTCCCCGAGGGGGAAGGAAGAAAAGGGGGGCCTCCACAAATCTGGAGGCGAAGGCGCCCAAGAGGGGAAAGGGCTCCCTTGCGGATAACTCCACGTGGGATGTCGATAGCAGTCCGGAGCGAATGCCCCGGACCAAGCCTCGGGCCGCCTCGTAAGTACCAAGAACCTTATGCACATTCGCATGCCTGGCCTTTCCACTTTGTGATATTAATATGTTTAAAGTATGCCCTTGTAGTCCGGCCCACAACAGCTCCCCGCGATCCTCGACAGAGGGTTTGCTAGATTCAAAGGAGATGCCAAGCATGGCACCGCCGCCCGCCCACTCTGTCTCGGCCAAGGGTGATGACGAGGTGGCATCCCAAAGAACCTTCCCCGACCGGGAGGAGGTTCCGGAGATCGTCAGGGTGGCGCCCAAGGATGACTCCTCGCCCGCCGGACACATGGGGGAAAAATCCCCATGGGGACTGGTGATGGGGGCCAAGTTCCATTCGGCCCCTGGACGGATACCATTCCGGAGACCTACATGGCTCCGGAGTCCAGTGAACGGCCTTCCCCGCAAGGAGGAGGTGTTCCTGTTCCGCCGATGACCTCTGTCCAACCAGAGGCACCGGATAATCTGCTGGAAGCGCTGCGAGGCGCTTCCATTATGGATGAACACCGTGTCCTTATGGGTACGGTGATCGAGAAGGTTCAGTCCACCAAAAGCGGACTGACCGAAGCCTGCGCTAGCCTTTTAACAGGCTTTGAGGTAAGTAATGTAATTGTAGAAAGAATATCACAGTGTAGACAGTAGCCCCTGATATTCTATTCGGTGTTCGGAAAGAAAAAGCCGAACAGAGGATCAAAATAATTGTCGCAGGAGTCTAACATAAGATGTCTGTGTGAATAAGCAGGCGTCGCTGCTAGCTGCTGCCGCTCATACTGCGGAAGTCTCCGGCCTGAAGCAGAGTCTAGAGCGGGCCGAAGAAGAGCTAGGCCTCATGAAGAAGCAACTAGAGGACAGCGAAGGTACGCAGTAACCTGCCCGTATATTTAGGAAGGATGAATGTTTCGTGCTGAGTAAGGTGTCATGAACTTTATTAGGGGCCACGAACGAGGTGGCGGTCCTTAAGAAGGCATTAGCCAAGGCCGAGGACAAAGCGGCCAAGGAGCACACTACGCGTGAGAAGCACGAGGCCCGGGTCAGCGAGGTCCAACAAGAGCTCCAGGACGCAGTCAAGAAGTACGAGTCCTTGGAGCGTGATTCGAAGACACAAGCGTCCGAACTTGCGAAGGCCCTCCAGAGAGCACAAGAGGCTCGAGCTGAGGCCCAGAGCGCCCTTCAGGAAATCCAGGCGGCCAAGAAGATCGCGGCGGGTAAGGCTTTCATTATGCAAAGCAAGTTCATGAAAGATGTTCCTTTTACTTACCCAAATTTGGAGCTCTCCAGGGGCGTTTACGGATTTGCCGCGTAGCGTATCAGATGCTGCCGAGTTCTATCAAGCCGAGGAAGGGAGTTCAATGGAGAAGCTGTTCTGGTCTCAATATCTTGGACCAGAACATCCGGTGCCCTTCAGTGACCAAATTGAAACAATGGTCAAGCTGCACAAGGCGGCCGAGCTAGCCATGAAGGACCTGATAGTCCGACTATGGCCTGCCGCGCCGATACCCAGCAGCTACTTCGGACTTGTGAAGCGGCTTGTTAGTGCCTGCCCACGGCTTGAGGTCATAAAGCGGTCGGTCTGTATTGAAGGTGCACGGATGGCCTTTGCCCGTGTCAAGATGCACTGGGCGAAGATGGATGCCAAGAAGCTAATGACCGAGGGGCCACCCGCGGGCAAGGAGCACCGCCGACCTGAGTTATATTTTGATGGTGTCCTAGAGGGATCCCGCCTTGTGGCGGAGCAATGTATGAAGGATCTTATATTCCCATGAGAACATTGGTATTATCCTGTCATGTAATATGGAACAATGATGTTATGTAATATAATTCTTGTGACTTTAAAATTTTACCTCATGTGCGGCCGTTTATGAAATCTGAGGTTTGGCCAGTCGTTGGCTTCTGCCCCCACATAGGTAGTATGGGGGTGTTTGGGATAAATCTAAACACTCTTTACTCCATATTCCGGTCCTTAAAGGAGGTGTTTAGAGCAACGAACGAGGCAATCAGACTATACGGCCTTTATCGCCCTCACTTAGCCATAGGAGTTTGACAATGAGAATTTTGGCCAAGCCCCTAGTATTCAGAAGGCCGAACTTGGGGCGTTATGCGCCCTTGTCGGATAAAAAACCGATTCCTTGCATAAAGCGGAAAAAATCTCTAAGGATTTGAAACCTCTCGAACAGCTGACCAGCTCTCGCTGCATCATGATGATCAGTTTTGGCTTTCTCTCTTGAGGCGCCGTCCGAAGAACCAGGACACAATCGCGATAGTTCTCCCTTTACTACCCGAGCCTATATAGCGGAATGTAAGGTAGTAAGCATAGGAGCCGGGCAACCCAACTATTGACCAAAGACATGATTCGGAGCCGATGCATATAATGCTATAAGTTCGCGGTGCCGAACTGCACCAGAAAAGGTGTTCAGAATTTATTGTCGTACCGCGGGGCACGAAAGCCCCTGGTAAAGTAAAATGTACCAGAGTGTACGTGTGCAATGAGTAATAAATACAAAGGTAAGGAAAAAAAAGGAAAATTAAGTAATAAGCTGATGCTACCATTTATTTTTCCATTGTAATGTGATTAATACATTGAGGCGTACTTGTACAAGTAATGCGATAAGCAAGTAAGGCTATTTAACATGCCATGACCAAGAGCGAGCTGCGTGCGGGTATGTAAAACAGGTATAGCAATCGTTAGCAGAGACCACCTGGGGATTCCCTTGTATGCCAAAGCTCCTTGCCTCCTTGGTGTGTCTGACGACCGGGTTGTCAGAAGAAACCTCGAAAAGAGAAAAACCCGAAATTAAAAGGAAAAGTGAAGGTGTGCGAATCCAGGGTCGGTCGAGCCGCACTGTGGATCGCGATCTAGCTATGCCTCCGTCGATGCCCATGGGATTTTGAGTGAGTAGTTATGTACGCGCGGTACGAACGCTGCTATTTGATTGGGATTGGGACGGAGGCCAAATTGCTAATTATGCTCTTGACGAGCCGGGCTGTCTTGCTGCAGAATAGTCCGGACTCTTTTAGTGGTGTCCGGGGGCTTGGGCGCTGAACTAAGTTTCTGCTGGAAAAGGTCGCGCTGTATTTCTGCTGTTAAGGCCGTGGTATGCTCCTCGCTACAGAGGGAGCGTTCCATATTTCCATTGATTGTTATGACGCCACGTGGTCCGGGCATCTTGAGCTTGAGATAAGCGTAGTGAGGTACCGCATTGAATCAAGCAAATGCGGTTCGTCCGAGCAGTGCGTGATAGCCGCTGCGAAAGGGGACGATATCGAAGATTAACTCCTCGCTTCGGAAGTTGTCCGGAGATCCGAAGACGACCTCTAGTGTGATTGTGCCCGTATAGCAGGCCTCTATGCCTGGTATGACTCCTTTAAAGGTAGTCCTTGTGGGTTTGATCCGTGATGGGTTAATGCCCATTTTGCGTACTGTGTCCTGATAGAGCAGATTGAGGCTGCTGCCACCGTCCATGAGGACTCGCGTCAGGTGGAATCCATCAATGATTGGGTCTAGGACTAGTGCGGCTGATCCGCCATGCCGGATACTGGTCGGGTGATCCCGACGGTCAAAAGTGATCGGGCATGATGACCATGGATTGAGTTTTGGGGCGACTGGCTCTATCGCATAGACGTCCCTGAGTGCGCGCTTGCGCTCCCTCTTGGGGATGTGTGTAGCGTATATCATGTTCACCGTTTTGACCTGGGGGGAAACTTCTTCTGTCCCCCTGTAGTTGGCTGCAGGGGCTCCTCGTCATCGTCCTCGCTTTGCGATCCATTTTCCATATTCTCGGTGTTTAATTTGCCGGCTTGCTTAAATCCCAGCAATCTCTGTTGGTATGATTGGCTGGTTTGTGTGGGGTGCCATGGATTTGGCACAGATGGTCAAGTATGCGGTCCATGCTAGATGGTCCCTGACTATTTCTTTGATACGGCTTTTTTCGCTGACCGGACTTGGAGCCGCTGAATCCGGCGTTTACAGCAGTGTCATCGGTGTTATCGCCATTGCTTTGGCGTTTGTGTCTCCTGCGTAGAAGCTTGCTATTGATGTTTTGGCCTCGGAGGGGCCTGCCTCAATGGCCGTATTTTTACTACGGGCCAGCCAGCTGTCCTCACCCGCACAAAAGCGGGTCATGAGTGCCGTGAGGGCTGCCATAGATTTCGGCTTTTCATGGCCGAGGTGGCGGGCGAGCCATTCGTCGCAGATGCTATGTTTAAAGGCATGATACGTCTCCAACGTATCTATAATTTTTTATTGTTCCATGCTACTTTATCTACTGTTTTGGACTATATTGGGCTTTATTTTCCACTTTTATATTACTGTTGGGACTAACCTATTAACCGAGGCCCAGCCGAAATTGCTGTTTTTACCTATTTGATATTTCAAGAAGCAGAATATCAAGCGGAGTCCAAACGGAATGAAACCTTCTGAACGTGATTTTCCAACGAGCGTGATCCAGGAGACTTGGACTACTCCAAGAAGTGCCGAGGCGGTCACGAGGTGGAGGCGCGCCTCGGGCGCCGCCCTACCACGTGGGCCCCGACGCTCCACCGACGCATTCTTCCTCCTATATATACCTACGTATCCCCAAGCGATCGTAACAGGAGCCAAAAACCTAATTCCACCGCCGCAACTTCCTGTATCCACGAGATCCCATCTTGGGGCATGTTTTGAGCTCCACGTAGGGGCATCCACCATGGAGGGCTTCTACATCAACACCATAGCCCCTCCGATGAAGTGTGAGTAGTTTACTTGAGACCTTCGGGTCCATAGCTAGTAGCTAGATGGCTTCTTCTCTCTTTTTGGATCTCAATACAATGTTCTCCCCCTCTCTCGTGGAGATCTATTCGATGTAATCTTCTTTTTGCGGTGTGTTTGTTAAGACCGATGAATTGTGGGTTTATGATCCAGTATTATCTATGGAAAATATTTGATTCTTCTCTGAATTCTTTTATGTATGATTAAGTTATCTTTGCAAGTCTCTTCGAATTATCCGTTTGGTTTGGCCAACTAGAGTGGTAGTTCTTGCAATGGGAGAAGTGCTTAGCTTTGGGTTCAATCTTGCGGTGTCCTTACCCAAAGGATGTAAAGGGTTGCAAAGGCACGTATTGTATTGTTGCCATCGAGGATAACAAGATGGGGTTTTTATCATATTGCATGAATTTATCCCTCTACATCATGTCATCTTGCTTAAGGCGTTACTCTGTTTTTAACTTAATACTCTAGATTCATGCTGGATAGCGGTCGATGAGTGGAGTAATAGTAGCAGATGCAGAATCGTTTCGATCTACTTGTCTTGGACGTGATGCCTATATAGATGATCATTGCCTAGATATACTCATAACTATGCTCAGTTATGTCAATTGCTCAACAGTAATTTGTTCACCCACCGTAGAAAACCTATGCTCTTGAGAGAAGCCACTAGTGAAACCTATGGCCCCCGGGTCTATTCTCATCATATCAATCTCTATCACTTTATTTACTTGTTTGTTTTTACTTTGCTTTTACTTTTTACTTTGCATCTTTATATCAAAAATACCAAAAATATTATCTCTATCAGATCTCACTCTCGTAAGTGACCGTGAAGGGATTGACAACCCCTAATCGCGTTGGTTGCGAGTAGCTATCGCTTTGTCTAGGTACGAGGGACTTGCGCGTGACCTCCTACTGGATTGATACCTTGGTTCTCAAAAACTGAGGGAAATACTTATGCTACTGTGCTGCATCATCCTCTCCTCTTCGGGAAAAGCGAACACAAGGTCGAGAAGTAGCAAGAAGGATTTACGGCGCCATTGCCGGGACTCTCATAAAAGTCAACATACCAAGTACCTATCACAATCCCTATCTCTCGCATTACATTATTTGTCATTTGCCTCTCGTTTTCCTCTCCCCCACTTCACCCTTGCCGTTTTATTCGCCCTCTCTTTTCCAATCTCCTCCTCTTTTTCACTTTGCCTTTTGTTTGCTCGTGTGTTAGTTTGCTTGTTTGTCACGATGGCCTTACCTAAATCTGGTGACCTTCACTTTAAAAGGCTAGAGGAGATCGAAAACAATATCAGGAAGTTTATGGTTTTGCAATTTGAGCATAATAATTTCTTTAGAAACGAGCTTAAGGAACAAAAGAGTTTTATGAGTTATATGAATAAAGAGCTCGATGATATGTCCAAAGAATTTGGTGGTATAAGAGCCCAAATTGCTCGTCTTGAAAAAATGACAGCTGGAATTTCGGATATGCAAGCCACCTTAGTCAATAAGATGGCCGCTAAACCGAATTCCTACGAAAATCAAGATGAAGATCTAAAAGTTATTGACATGTCCCCTATTAAATCTTTGTTTTGCAATATGAATCTTGATGAAACTGAATATGATCTTCCTTTACCTAGAAGGTGTTCTAAGAATTCAGAGTTTTTAGATCACGATGATGAAATTGATAAAAGTGGGATTTAAAGAAATAAAAATCTAGATGTTGCTAAACCCACTATTTTAGATCTCAAGGAATTTAATTATGAAAATTGCTCTTTAATTGGTTGTATTTCCTTGTTGCAATCCGTGCTAGATTCTCCTCATGCTTATAGTCAAAATAAGGCCTTTACCAAACACATTGTTGATGCCTTGATGCAATCTTATGAAGAAAAACTTGAGTTGAAAGTTTCTATCCCTAGAAAACTCTATGATGAGTGGGAACCTACCATTAAAATTAAAATTAAAGATTATGAGTTTCATGCTTTGTGTGATTTGGGTGTTAGTGTCTCTACTATTCCCAAAACTTTATGCGATTTGCTAGATTTTCGTGATTTTGATGATTGCTCTCTAAACGTGCATCTTGCGGATTCCACTATTAAAAAGCCTATGGGAAGAATTAATGATGTTCTTATTGTTGCAAATAGGAATTATGTGCCCGTAGATTTTATCGTGCTTGATATAGATTGCAATCCTTCATGTCCTATTATTCTTGGTAGACCTTTCCTTAGAAGCGATTGGTGCAATTATTGATATGAAGGAAGGAAACATTAGATTCCAATTTCCCTTAAAGAAGGGTATGGAACACTTTCCTAGAAAGAAAATAAAATTACCATATGAATCTATCATGAGAGCCACTTATGGATTGCCTACCAAAGATGGCAATACCTAGATCTATCCTCGCTTTTATGCCTAGCTAGGGGCGCTAAGCAATAGCGCTTGTTGGGAGGCAACCCAATTTTATTTTTAGTTTTTTTTTTGTTTTTGCTTCTGTTTAGGAATAAATAATCCATCTAGCCTCTATTTAGATGTGGTTTTATCTTTTAATTAGTGTCTGTGCCAAGCTAAACCTATTGGATCTTCTTGGATGATAGTTATTTGATCTTGCTGTAATTTCCAGAAACTTTGCACTCAGTGACCGAATTTTTAAAAATCACCAGAACGTGATAAAATATTGATTCCAATTTCTGCCGATCAATACACAAATTTTCCAGGTCTTATAATTTTGGTAGAATTTTTTGGGTTCCATAAGTTTGCGTTAGTTACAGATTACTACAGACTGTCCTGTTTTTGACAGATTCTGTTTTGCGTGTGTTGTTTGCTTATTTTGATGAATCTATGGCTAGTAAAATAGTTTATAATCCATAGAGAAGTTGGAATACAGTATGTTTAACACGAATTTAAATAAAGAATGAGTTCATTACAGTACCTTAAAGTAGTCTTTTTGTTTTCTTTCTCTAACGGAGCTCACGAGATTTCTATTGAGTTTTGTGTTGTGAAGTTTTCAAGTTTTGGGTGAATTCTTTTGGTGGATTATGGAATAAGGAGTGGCAAGAGCCTAAGCTTGGGGATGACCATGGCACCACCAAGATAATCCAAGAACACCAAAAAGTCAAAGCTTGGGGATGCCCCGGAAGGCATCCCTCTTTAAATCCACTTCCATCGGTAATTTACTTGGAGCTATATTTTTATTCACCACATGATATGTGTTTTGCTTGGAGCGTCTTGTATTATTTG
The DNA here is from genome assembly GCA_021605145.1 of Aegilops bicornis. NCBI lineage: Eukaryota > Viridiplantae > Streptophyta > Magnoliopsida > Poales > Poaceae > Aegilops > Aegilops bicornis. The sequence goes on along the minus strand of CM038673.1, from coordinate 217,800,306 downwards.
CGTCTTTGCTTGTTAGTTTACCACAATCATCCTTGCTGTACACACCTTTTGAGAGAGCCATATATGAATTGGAATTTGATAGAATACTCTATGTGCTTCACTTATATCTTTTGAGCTTGATAGTTTTTGCTCATAGTGCTTCACTTATATCTTTTGAGCGTGATAATTTTTGCTCTAGTGCTTCACTTAGATCTTTTAGAGCACGGTGGTGGATTTGTTTTAAAGAAACTTTATCTCTCATGCTTCACTTAGATTATTTTGAGAGTCGTTAATAGCATGGTAATTTGCTTAATGTTAATATACTTGGTATTCAAGATATGTGAAACTTTCTTTTGAGTGCGTTGAATACTAAGATAAGTTTGATGCTTGATAATTGTTTTGAGATATGAAGATGGTGATATTAGAGTCATGCTAGTTGAGTAGTTGTGAATTTAAAGAATACTTGTGTTGAAGTTTGTGATTCCCATAGCATGCATTATGGTGAACCGTTATGTGATGAACTTCGGAGCATGATTTATTTATTGATTGTCTTCCTTATGAGTGGCGGTCGAGGGAATGACGATGGTCTTTTCCTACCAATCTATCCCCTAGGAGCATGCGTGTAATACTTTGCTTTGATAACTTCTAGATTTTTGCAATAAGTATATGAGTTCTTTATGACTAATGTTGAGTCCATGGATCATACGCACTTTTCCCATCCTTCCACCATTGCTAGCCTCTCTAATACCGCGCACTTTTTGCCGGTATCATACACCCACCATATACCTTCCTCAAAACAGCCACCATACCTACCTATCATGGCATTTCCATAGCCATTCCGAGATATATTGCCATGCAACTTTCCACCGTTCCGTTTATTATGACACGCTCCATCATTGTCATATTGCTTAGTATGATCATGTAGTTGAAATTGTATTTGTGGCAAAGCCACCGTTCATAATTCTTTCATACATGTCACTCATGAATCATTGCATATCCGGTACACATGGGAGGCATTCATATAGAGTCATATTTTGTTCTAAGTATTGAGTTGTAATTGTTGAGTTGTAAGAAAAATAAAAGTGTGATGATCATCATTATTAGAACATTGTCCCAAGTGAGGAAAGGACGATGGAGACTATGATTCCCCCACAAGTCGGGATGAGACTCCGGACAACAAAAATAAAAAAAGAGGCCATAAAAAAGAGAAAAGGCCCAAATAAAAAATGAGAGAAAAATAGAGAAGGGACAATGTTACTATCCTTTTACCACACTTGTGCTTCAAAGGAGCACCTTGATCTTCATGATAGAGAGCCTCTCATTTTGTCACTTTCATATACTAGTGGGAATTTTTCATTATAGAACTTGGCTTGTATATTCCAATGATGGGCTTCCTCAAATGCCCTAGGTCTTCGTGAGCAAGCGAGTTGGATGCACACCCACTTAGTTGATGTGAGACTATCTTCTCCTCTTTTTGTCTTCTCCACAACCACCATACTATTCCACATATAGTGCTATATCCATGGCTCATGCTCATGTATTGCGTCAAGATTGAAAAAGTTTTGAAAATGTTAAAGTATGAAACAATTGCTTGGCTTGTCATCAGGGTTGTGCATGATTTAAATACTTTGTGTGGGGAAGATGGAGCATAGCCAGACCATATGATTTTGTAGGGATAACTTTCTTTGGCCATCTTATTTTGAGAAGACATAATTACTTAGTTAGTATGCTTGAAGTATTATTATTTTTATGTCAATATGAACTTTTGTCTTGAATCTTTCGGATCTGAATATTCATACAATGATTAAGAAGATTTACATTGAAATTATGCCAAAGCGTCACTTCGCATCAAAAATTCTCTTTTTATCATTTACCTACTCGAGGACGAGCAGGAATTAAGCTTGGGGATGCCTGATACATCTCCAATGTATCTATAATTTTTTATTGCTCCATGCTACTTTATCTACTGTTTTGGACTATATTGGGCTTTATTTTCCACTTTTATATTACTTTTGGGACTAACCTATTAACCGGAGGCCCAGCCCAGAATTGTTGTTTTTTGCCTATGTCAGTATTTTGAAGAAACAGAATATCAAACGGAGTCCAAACGGAATGAAACCTTCGGGAACGTGATTTTCCAACCGAACATGATCCAGGAGACTTGTACCCTACTACAAGAAGTGCCAGAGGCGGTCACGAGGGTGGAGGGCGCGCCCCCTACCTCGTGGGCCCCCTGACGCTCCACCGACGTACTCCTTCCTCCTATATATACCTACGTATCCCCAAACGATCAGAACAGGAGCCAAAAACCTAATTCCACCGCCGCAACTTCCTGTATCCACGAGATCCCATCTTGGGGCCTGTTTCGGAGCTCCACTGGAGGGGGCATCCACCATGGAGGGCTTCTACATCAACACCATAGCCCCTCCTATGAAGTGTGAGTAGTTTACTTCAGACCTTCGGGTCCATAGCTAGTAGCTAGATGGCTTCTTCTCTCTTTTTGGATCTCAATACAATGTTCTCCCCCTCTCTTGTGGAGATCTATTCGATGTAATCTTCTTTTTGCGGTGTGTTTGTTGAGACTGATGAAATATGGGTTTATGATCCATTATTATCTATGGAAAATATTTGATTCTTCTCTGAATTCTTTTATGTATGATTAAGTTATCTTTGCAAGTCTCTTCGAATTATCCGTTTGGTTTGGCCAACTAGATTGGTAGTTCTTGCAATGGGAGAAGTGCTTAGCTTTGGGTTCAATCTTGCGGTGTCCTTACCGATGTGAGAAAGGGTTGCACGGCACGTATTGTATTGTTGCCATCGAGGATAACAAGATGGGTTTTTTATCATATTGCATGAATTTATCCATCTACATCATGTCATCTTGCTTAAGGCGTTACTCTGTTTTTAACTTAATACTCTAGATGCATGCTGGATAGCGGTCGATGAGTGGACTAATAGTAGTAGATGCATAATCGTTTTGATCTACTTGTCTCGGACGAGATGCCTATATACATGATCATTGCCTAGATATACTCATAACTATGCTCAATTATGTCAATTGCTCAACAGTAATTTGTTCACCCACCGTAGAAAACCTGTGCTCTTGAGAGAAGCCACTAGTGAAACCTATGGCCCCCGGGTCTATTCTCATCATATCAATCTCTATGACTTTATTTACTTGTTTGTTTTTACTTTGCTTTTACTTTTTACTTTGCACCTTTATATCAAAAATACCAAAAATATTATCTCTATCAGATCTCACTCTCGTAAGTGACCGTGAAGGGATTGACAACCCCTAATCGCGTTGGTTGCGAGTAGCTATCGTTTTGTGCAGGTCTGAGGGACTTGCGTGTGGCCTCCTCTTGGATTGATACCTTGGTTCTCAAAAACTGAGGGAAATACTTACGCTACTATGCTGCATCATCCTCTCCTCTTCGGGGAAAACCAACGCAAGCTCGAGACGTAGCAGGCTTCTGCATCCGGACAGTCGATGATCTGATTCTTTTTAGTTAGGAACCTAGTCCATAATTTCCTGGCTGACTCCCCGGGCTGTTGAACTATGTGGCTTAAGTCATCGGCGTCTGGTGGCCGGACATATGTACCTTGGAAGTTGTCGAGAAAGGATTCTTCCAAGTCCTCCTAGCTGCCGATGGAATTTCCAGGCAGGCTGTTTAACCAGTGCCGAGCTGGCCCTTTGAGTTTTAGAGGGAGGTATTTGATAGCATGGAGGTCATCTCCGTGGGCCATGTGAATGTGGAGAATAAAATCCTCGATCCATACCGCGGGATCGGTTGTTCCGTTGTATGATTCAATATTGACATGTTTGAACTCTTCGGGGAATTCATGGTCCATTACTTCATCAGTGAAGCAAAGAGGGTGTGCGGCGCCTCTATATCGAGCCGCGTCGCGACGTAGCTCCGATGTAGTCCGTCTATGGTTATCGGCTCGAGCATGACTAGGTTTGTCACGTCCGAATAGGTAGCCGTCGTCGCGTGTCAAGGCACGTCCTTGCAATCCGTAGATCGACCTTGTATGTCCTGCTCTCTTGTCGTGTCTTGTGAAGGTCATATGTATAGCCCGAAGCTATCTTATCCTTGCCTTTCTGGCAAGGTGGGACTGTCTGTTTTCGGCTCAGGTTGCCGTTTTATCACGACCGCGTGGTGGCCGATCAACCGCATGTGCGTGATGCTGGTGCGGGCTCTGGCGCCTCATTATCGAACTGAGGTAGCAATTTGCGCTTCAGGTAACTTTTGGCTGGTCATTTAAGGCCATATTCTTCGGCTGCATGGACATCGGTCCATCTGTGATTGAGCAGGTCTTGATCAGCTTGAAGCTGCTGCTGCTTCTTTTTCAGGCTCCTCGCAGTGGTTATTAGCTGAAGCTTAAAGCGATCCTGCTCGAGAGGTTCCTCAGGCGCGATGAAGTCTTTGTTGCCGAGGCTCACCTCCTCCTCGGAGAGCGAATGGAAACTACCATCCTTCGAGTCTTCTTCCGTGGCATGTTCGTCAGGGCTGACTTGCCCCTCTTCCCGATGGTCTTGTTCGGCAGTTTGTTCCTGGGGCTCCTCTGTGTCTTCGGCACCATCAGGGGTGTTGTCATTTCCTGTGTCGGTATTGTTGTCTCTACTGCAACGTGATTTGGAGTGGCGTCGTTGACGCCAGCGCTTTGGTTATGTCTTAGGAGGGTCCTCCTTCGCTGGGTTTTCCTTGTCATCGCCGCTATTATTTTTGGGCGTATCTACCATGTATACGTCATATGAGGAAGTGGTCGTCCAACGTCCAGTGAATGGTAGGTCTTGGCCTTGCTCCTTGTCAGCATCATCATCCGTACTGGCGATGTCTTCGGAGCCGTAGTCAAGCATGTCGGTTAAGTCCTCGACAGTGGCTATGAAGTGGGTGGCGGGTGGGAAGAAAAATTCTCGATCATCAGCCCCTAGTTCGAACCGGACATAGTTCGGCTGTGAGTCCCCCGCCAAGGACAGGCTCTTTAATGAGTTTAGCACATCGCCCAAAGGCGAGTGCTGGAGGATGTCTGTGGCGCTGAACTCGAAGATCGATAATCGACCAGGTTCGGTATCCGCGGACTCATATGGTTTGGAACTTATACCCGGAGAAGAGTTCGGAGTTCCGGTGACACGAGTATTGCATGAGGTTAAGTCCATGTGTGGCTCTAACACCGGGGAATCTGTGGCCTCTGTGGTGGGGTTGAGCCTCCAATCCTCGGATGCCGTAGTGTTCTCGGGATCTAAGGCCAGAGTGGTCACAGGAGCTATCTCCGTGATGCGGTCCGATGACATATTTAGGTCATATTCGTCAAGGTGACCAGGAGCGGCCGCCGCTCTCTCGAATCCAGCGAAGATCAAATCTCCACGGATGTCCGCGACGTAATTCAAGATCCCAAATCTGACCTGATGGCCAGGGGTGTAGCTATCGATCTGCTCCGGTGTGGCCAAAGCAGGTTGGCCCATAGCGTGAAGCCGCCGAACACGAAGATCTGTCCGGGGAGGAAGGTTTCTCCTTGGACAACGTCATTGTTGACGATTGGAGGGGCCATCGAACCTTTTGGGGACGGCACAGTGGAACTCTCAATGAAAGCACCAATGTCGGTGTCAAAACCGGCGGATCTCGGGTAGGGGGTCCCGAACTATGCGTCTAAGGTCGATGGTAACATGAGACAGGGAACACAATGTTTACCCAGGTTCGGGCCCTCTCTATGGAGGTAATACCCTACTTCCTGCTTGATTAATCTTGATGAATATGAGTACTACAAGAGTTGATCTACCACGAGATCGTAATGGCTAAACCCTAGAAGTCTAGCCTGTATGACTATGGTAATGAATCTGTCCTTTCCGGACTAAGTCCTTTGGTTTATATAGACACCGGAAGGATCCAGGGTTACACAAGGTCGGTTACAAAGAAAGGAATCTACATATTCGGCCGCCAAGCTTGCCGGGAGTCCTATCCGGACACAGGTGCAACCTTCTGCTACCTCTTGAGCACTGCGTTGGTTTTCCCTTGAAGAGTAAAGGGTGATGCAATAAAGTAGCGTAAGTATTTCCCTCAGTTTTTGAGAACCAAGGTATCAATCTAGTAGGAGGCCACACTCAAGACCATGCACCTACACAAACAAATAAGAACCTCGTAACCAACGCGATAAATGGCTTGTCAATCCCTTCACGGTCACTTACGAGAGTGAGATCTGATAGAGATGATAAGATAATATTTTTGGTATTTTTTATGATAAAGACTAAAAATAAAGAAAGCAAAATAAACGGGGCCAGAAATAGCTTGTTGTTGTGAGATTAATATGATGGAAAATAGACCCGGGGGCCATAGGTTTCACTAGTGGCTTCTCTCAAGATAGCATAAGAATTACGGTGGGTAAACGAATTACTGTCGAGCAATTGATAGAATTGAGCATAGTTATGAGAATATCTAGGTATGATCATGTATATAGGCATCACGTCCGTGATATGTAGACCGAAATGATTCTGCATCTACTACTATTACTCCATACATCGACCGCTATCCAGCATGCATCTAGAGTATTAAGTTCATAAGAACAGAGTAACGCTTTAAGCAAGATGACATGATGTAGAGGGATAAACTCATGCAATATGATATAAACCCCATCTTTTTATCCTCGATGGCAACAATACAATATGTGCCTTGCTGCCCCTGCTGTCACTAGGAAAGGACACCACAATATTGAACCCAAAGCTAAGCACTTCTCCCATTGCAAGAAACATCAATCTAGTAGGCCAAACCAAACTGATAATTTGAAGAGACTTGCAAAGATAACCAATCATACATAAAAGAATTTAGAGGAGATTCAAATATTGTTCATAGATAATCTTGATCATAAACCCACAATTCATTGGATCTCGACAAACACACAGCAAAAAGAAGAGTTACATCAAATAGATCTCCAAGATAATCAAGGAGAACTTTGTATTGAGATCCAAAGAGAGAGAAGAAGCCATCTAGCTAATAACTGTGGACCCGAAGGTCTGAGGTAAACTACTCACACATCATCGGAGAGGCTATGGTGTTGATGTAGAAGCCCGTCGTGATCAATGCCCCCTCCGTGAGACGCCGAAAAAGGCCCCAAGATGGGATCTCACGGGTACAGAAGGTTGCGGCAGTGTAATTTGGTTTTTGTGGTCGCTTCTGATGGTTTGGGGGTACGTAGGTATATATAGGAGGAAGAAGTAGGTCGGTGGAGCCACGAGGGGCCCACGAGGGTGGAGGGCGCACCCAGGGGGTAGGCGCTCCCCCCTACCTCGTGGCTTCCTCGTCATTGTAACGTCCACTCCAAGTCCTCTGGATCACGTTTGTTCCGAAAATCACGTTCCTGAAGGTTTCATTCCGTTTGGACTCCGTTTGATATTCTTTTTCTGCGAAACACTGAAGTAGGCAAAAAACAACAATTTGGGCTGGGCCTCCGATTAATAGGTTAGTCCCAAAAATAATATATAAGTGTGTAATAAAGCCAATTAGACATCCAAAATAGAATATAATATAGCATGGAACAATAAAATTATAGATACATTGGAGACGTATCATCTTCAGTCTTCATATCTTCACAGCCCATCATTCCGGCCCATGGCTAACAGGCCGGACGTCCGAGGACCCCTTAGTCCAGGACTCCCTCACCGGTGACGGTGGATCGAGCCCGCGGAGGACGACGGGGACACCTCAGCGGCCACCTCACCGACGTCGGGCAAAAAGACCGCGATAAACCTCTTTTAGGCCATTGGCTCCTCGAGCTCCCTGGCACACATGCAGAGGTTGAGGATGGAGGCGCCGGCGACGGCGGCGACCTACCAATGGTTTTGAGGGTTGTGTGTGTCTATGTGAGCGAAGGTTTTGGGGAGTGTGTGGTGTGTGTGGAGGGGGGGCAAGGTGGTGTTTGAGGAAATACTGCGGCAACTGAAAATTTTACTAGGCGGGAGTAACAAAGGAGACTCTTGAAAATTTGGATCAAGGGCGAGCAGATATTTTTGAGATTGCGAGGGATGCAGAGGCGGGAGTAAAATGTCGGGGCTACTGAAAATTTGAATCAAGGGACTGAAGCAGAGCAGGAGTAACAGACATTGCACATGGTCCGCACATACTAATCGTTTGCTATCAAACATTAAAACCTTCCAGGTGGTAGATATTTTTGAGATCACGAGGCAGTAATATTTTCGAGATTGCGAGGGATGCAGAGGCGGGAGTATTTGGAGAGCGAGCTAGTGTGCTTGACACGCTGGCTGTGGACTGTAGCCGACACACCTTCTTGCATAAGCCATAGGCGTACTATAAATCGACGATGCTCCAAGATATTTTGTACTACATCTCACACGGTTGGTGATAATAAACTGTGTGGGATCTACTTGATTTTTCGCCTTGATTTGAATTACATAATGGGGTCACGGCGGCAATGGATGGTGTTTGAATTGCTAGACCTTTTATCTGCAGTGAACATGCAACTATATGTGTGTCATAAAAGAATTGGAATTATTCAGGGTTCGTTTGGACATTTTATACATTAAACTGGTTTTCTAGCCATTCCAGGTGCACAATTCAAAATTAAACTACATGCACATGCTCTGGTGCATATAAATTGGTCGAAAAATAAAATTTGTGTACTTGGGTGCATGCTTAGGTCCCATGCAAGAAATGGGAATGAATTTCAAACACCAGGGCACTGTTGATTGCCGGCAAAATGTTGAGATACCTGGCTTTTTAATTCTAGTAAATCCAAAACTCGTGTGAAATTCAAGAAATTTGGCATGGTATCATGGAGCGGCATCGACATGCCGAGGTAAGAAATTTGTCCCATTTGGGGCAGGTTTGGGTATAAGCTTCTCACAAACCAGAGCTTCTCACAACAAGCCTGATGGTTTGATGCAGGCATTGCCACCTTTGGGGACGAAATATTATCCGTTGCCTCTTATAGCTTAAAAAAAATTCTAGTGCCAACATAGAACAACAGGAGTGTTGTGTTAAGTTTTGGAATTTTTGGGGGTTCGTTTAGACATTTTTATACATTAACTGGGTTTTCTAGGCATTTCAGGTGCACAATTCAAATTTGAAATACATGCACATGCTCCGGTGCATATAAATTGGTTGAAAAATAAAATATGTGTCCTTGGGTGCATGCTTAGGTCCAATGCAAGAAATGGGAATGAATTTCAAACACCAGGGCACTGTTGATTACCGACAAAACGCTGAGATACCTAGCTTTTAAATTCTAATAAATCCAAAACTCATCTGAAATGCATGAAATTCGGCATGGTATCATGGAGCGGCATCAACATGCCGTGGTAATAAAGTTGTCCCATTTGGGGCAGGTTTGGGTATAAGCTTGTCACAAACCAGAGCTTCTCACAACAAGCCTCATGGTTTCGGTACGGAATGTGCCACCTTTGGGGACGAAATGTTATCCGTTGCTTCTTATTGCTTTCAAAAAATTTCTAGTGCCAACATAGAACAACACGAGTGTTGTGTTAAGTTTTGGAATTTTTTGGGGTTCGTTTGGACATTTTTATACATTAACTGGGTTTTCTAGGCATTTCAGGTGCACAATTCAAATTATAAATACATGCACATGCTCCGGTGCATATAAATTGGTTGAAAAATAAAATATGTGTCCCTTGGTGCATGCTTAGGTCCCATGCAAGAAATGGGAATGAATTTCAAACACTAGGGCATTGTTGATTGCCGGCAAAACATTGAGATACCTGGCCTTTAAATTCTAGTAAATCCAAAACTCGTCTGAAATTCATGAAACTTGGCATGGTATCATGGAGCAACATCAACATGCCGTGGTAAAAAATTTGTCCCATTTGGGGCAGTTTTGGGTATAAGCTTCTCACAAACCAGAGCTTCTCACTACAGGCCTGATGGTTTTTGTACGAAATGTGCTACCTTTGGGGACGAAACGATATACGTTGCCTCTTATTGCTTTCAAAAAATTTCTAGTGCCAACATAGAACAACAAGAGTGTTGTGTTAAGTTTTGGAATTTTTCGGGGTTCGTTTGGACATTTTATACATTAACTAGGTTTTCTAGGCATTTTATGTGCAGAATTCAAATTTGAAATACATGCACATGCTCCGGTGCATATAAATTGGTTGAAAAATAAAATATGTGTCCTTGGGGGAATGCTTAGGTCCCATGCAAGAAATGGGAATTAATTTCAAACACCAGGGCACTGTTGATTGTCGGCAAAACGTTGAGATATTTGGCTTTTAAATTCTTGTAACTCCAAAACTCGTCTGAAATTCATGAAACTTGGCATGGTATCATGGAGCGGCATCAACATGTCGTGGTAAATTTTTTGTCCCATTTGGGGCAGGTTTGGGTATAAGCTTCTCACAAACCAGAGCTTCTCACAACAAGCCCGATGGTTTCGGTACGGAACGCGCCACCTTTGGGGACAAAATGATATCCGTTGCCTCTTATTGATTTCAAAAAAATTCTAGTGCCAACATAGAACAACAGGAGTGTTGTGTTAAGTTTTGGAATTTTTCGGGGATCGTTTGGACATTTTTATACATTAACTGGGTTTTCTAGGCATTTTATGTGCACAATTCAAATTTGAAATACATGCACATGCTCGAGTGCATATAAGTTGGTTGAAAAATAAAATATGTGTGTCCTTGGGTGCATGCTTAGGTCCCATACAAGAAATGGGAATGAATTTCAAACACCAGGGCACTGTTGATTGCCGGTAAAAGGTTGAGATACCTGGCTTTTAAATTCTAATTAATCCAAAACTCGTCTGAAATTCATGATACTTGGCATGGTATCATGGAGCGGCATCAACATGCCGTGGTAATAAAATTGTCCCATTTGGGGCAGGTTTGGGTATAAGCTTATCACAAACCAGAGCTTCTCACAACAAGCCTGATGGTTTTTGGTACCGAACGCACCACCTTTGGGGATGAAACGATATACGTTGCCTCTTATTGCTTTCAAAAAATTTCTAGTGCCAACATAGAACAACAGGAGTGTTGTGTTAAGTTTTGGAATTTTCGGGGTTCATTTGGACATTTTTATACATTAACTGAGTTTTCTAGGCATTTTATGTGCACAATTTAAATTTGAAATACATGCACATGCTCTGGTGCATATAAATTGGTTGAAAAATAAAATCTGTGTCCTTGGGTGCATGCTTAGGTCCCATGCAAGAAATGGGAATGAATTTCAAACAACAGGGCACTGTTGATTGCCGGCAAAACGTTGAGATACCTGGCTTTTAAATTATAGTAAATTCAAAACTCGTCTGAAATTCATGAAACTTGGCATGGTATCATGGAGCGGCATCAACATGTCGTGGTAAAAAAAAATCTCATTTGGGGCAGGTCTGGTATAAGCTTATCACAAACCAGAGCTTCTCACAACAAGCCTGATGGTTTCGGTACGGAACCTGCCACCTTTTGGAACGAAACGATATCCGTTGCCTCTTATTGGTTTCAAAAAATTTCTAGTGCCAACATAGAACAACAAGAGTGTTGTGTTAAGTTTTGGAATTTTTCGGGGTTCGTTTGGACATTTTTATACATTAACTGGGTTTTCTAGGCATTTTATGTGCATAATTCAAATTTGAAATACATGCATATGCTACGGTGCATATAAATTGGTTGAAAAATCAAATCTGTGTCCTTGGGCGCATGCCTAGGTCCCATGCAAGAAATGGGAATGAATTTCAAACACCAGGGCACTGTTGATTGCCGGCAAAACGTTGAGATACCTGGCTTTTAAATTCTAGTAAATCCAAAACTCGTCTGAAATTCATGAAACTTGGCATGGTACCATGGAGCAGCATCAACATGCCGTGGTAAATTTTTTGTCTCATTTGGGGCAGGTTTGGGTATAAGCTTCTCACAAACCAGAGCTTCTCACAACAAGCCTGATGATTTCGGTACGGAACGTGCCACCTTTGGGGATAAAACAATATCAGTTGCCTCTTATTTCTTTCAAAAAAAATCTAGTGCCAACATTGAACAACAGGAGTGTTGTGTTAAGTTTTGGAATTTTTCGGGGTTCGTTTGGACATTTTTATACATTAACTGGGTTTCCTAGGCATTTTATGTGCACAATTCAAATTTGAAATACATGCACATGCTCCGGTGCATATGAATTGGTTGAAAAATCAAATATGTGTCCTTCGGTGCGTGTTTAGGTCACATGTAAGAAATGGGAATGAATTTCAAACACCAGGGCACTGTCGATTGCCGGCAAAACGTTGAGATACCTGGCTTTTAAATTCTAGTAAATCCAAAACTCGTCTAAAATTCATGAAACTTGGCATGGTATCATGGAGCGGCACCCGACATGGCGTGGTAAAAGATTTGTCCCATTTGGGGCAGGTTTGGGTATAAGCTTCTCACAAACCATAGTTTCTCACAATAAGCCTGATGGTTTCGGTATGGAACGTGCCACCTTTGGGGACGAAACGATATCCGTTGCCTCTTATTGCTTTCAAAAAAATTCTAGTGCCAACATAGAACAACAGGAGTGTTGTGTTAAGTTTTGGAATTTTTCGGGGTTCGTTTGGACATTTTTATACATTAACTGGGTTTTCTAGGCATTTTATTTGCATAATTCAAATTTTAAATACATGCACATGCTCCGGTGCATATAAATTGGTTAAAAAATCAAATATGCGTCCTTGGGTGCATGCCTAGGTCCCATGCAAGAAATGGGAATGAATTTCAAACACCAGGGCATTGTTGATTGCCGGCAAAACATTGAGATACCTGGCTTTTAAATTCTAGTAAATTCAAAACTCGTCTGAAATTCATGAAACTTGGCATGCTATCATGGAATGGCACCCAACATGTCGTCGTATTTTTCGTGTCCATTGAGAGAAGGTGCATTCGAATAATAGCCAACAAAGGCATTTTGAAAAAAGAGCTACTACTTTAATATCTCAAACGTTTGTATAATTCAAACCGTGTGCGTTCTATTAGCCATTCACGTGACCCCACGTCTCTTGGTTTTAATGGCTATAGGAGGTGCCGTGCAGATAGTTTTTTGACTGAACGGGAGGCGCGCAAGTGCAGTCCGGTGCGCAGGCTCACCGGGAAGCGTGCAAGCTATTCAACGCAGGATCTGTGCATCTCTTCAACGTAAACGGTTCAGATTACGGTATGCAAATTAAAGCCAGACTTCGGCGCCCGCCTCGCTCCCACTGGTATGTATTAATGGCGCCGCCGAGCGGCCGCACCCCCCCATCCTCGCCACACACATAATCCTCTCTCTCCACCCGCATCCTCAAAGCCGTCAGTGTATGAGGATGCCGCGGAAGAGCCCCATCGGAGGGAGTGGCGACGCCGGGGCTGCTGAAGCAGCGGAGCACGGCGTGAATATGGAGACAAAGGTTTCCGTCGCCGCCAACGAGGTGGAGAACGAGGCTACCAATAAGCGGAGGCGGGTCGAGAAAGAACCGCAAGCGACTCCAGCAGGCCTAGACTTCATCAACAACCTCCCCGATGATATGTTGATAGTCATCATATCCCTCCTCCCAATCAAATATCGGGCGAGGACAGCCGCTCTTTCCCGGTAGTGGCGCCCCCTATGGCTCCTCACCCCTGTCGACCTCCTCAATGCCCACGAGCTTTGCCGTGGCTATCGCCAAAGCTTGGATGCGTTCTCCCAGATCCTCGGCAGTTACCATGGCCCAATCAAAGGCCTTATCACGGGCGAGTTCCGTTCCAATTGCAAGGACCAAGCAAAGCTTGACGAGTGGTTCTGACCTCCGCCATAGATCCGCTCGAGAAGCTCAGTTTTAATGATGGGCATATGCGCTTGCTGCCAACGTCCGTGATACGTCCATTTTGCATCATGCTTTTATATCAATATTTATTGCATTATGGGTTGTTATTACACGTTATGTCCCAATACTTGTGCATATTCTCTCTTATTTTACAAGGTTTACATAAGGAGGGAGAATGCCGGCAGCTGGAATGCAGAAATTTGGAAAAGGAGCAAATATTAGAGACCTATTCTGCACAACTCCAAAAGTCCTGAAACCCCATGGAATATCTTACAATAAATAATAAACAATCCTTGCCAAAGATTAAGGCCAGGGGGCCCACACCACATCACGAGGCGGGCACGCATCAGGCGCGCCCCCTACCTCGTGGGCCCCCTGGTGGCCCTCCGATGCCCATCTTCTGCTATATGTGGTCTTTCGTCGATAAAAAAAATCAGAAGCAACCTTTTGGGACGAAACTCCGCCGCCACGAGGCGGAACCTTGGCGGAATCAATCTAGGGCTCCGACAGAGCTGTTCTGCCGAGGACACTTCCCTCCGGGAGAGGGAAATCATCATCATCGTCATCACCAACGCTCCTCTCATCGGGAGAGGGCAATCTCCATCAACATCTTCACCAGCACCATCTCCTCTCCAAACCGTAGTTCATCTCTTGTATCCAATTCTTGTCTCCAAGTCCGGGATTGGTACTAGTAGGTTGCTAGTAGTGTTGATTACTCCTTGTAGTTGATGCTAGTTGGTTTATTTGGTGGCAGATCATATGTTCAGATCCTATATGCATATTAATACCCCTCGATTATGAACATGAATATGCTTTGTGAGTAGTTACGTTTGTTCCTGAGGACATGGGAGAAGTCTTGCTATTAGTAGTCATGTGAATTTGGTATTCGTTCGATATTTTGATGAGATGTATGTTGTGTAGCCTCTAGTGGTGTTATGTGAACGTTAACTACATAACACTTCACCATTATTTGGGCCTAGAGGAAGGCATTGGGAAGTAATAAGTAGATGATGGGTTGCTAGAGTGATGAAGCTTAAACCCTAGTTTATGCGTTGCTTCGTAAGGGGCTGATTTGGATCCATATGTTTCATGCTATGGTTAGGTTTACCTTAATACTTTTGTTGTAGTTGCGGATGCTTGCAATAGAGGTTAATCATAAGTGGGATGTTTGTTCAAGTAAGAACAGCACCCAAGCGCCGGTCCACCCACATATCTGATTATCAAAGTACCGAACGCGAATCATATGAATGTGATGAAAACTAGCTTGACGATATTCCCATGTGTCCTCGGGAGCATTTTTCCTATTATAAGAGTTTGTCCAGGCTTGTCCTTTGCTAAAAAAAGGATTGGGCCACCTTGCTGCACTTTATTTACTTTTGTTACTTGTTGCTCATTACATATTATCCTATCACAAAACTATCTGTTACCACTTGTTTCAAAGATTTGCAGAGAATACCTTGCTGAAAACCGCTTATCATTTCCTTCTGCTCCTCGTTGGGTTCGACACTCTTACTTATCGAAAGGACTATGATAGATCCCCTATACTTGTGGGTCATCAGTCCGCGCTCCGCTTCGCGCCCACGCTGTGCCTCGCCAAGTTCATGAACTGCCATTCCCCCCTTAATGACGCGTCCGCTCTTTTTCTACCATGACTGAAGCACCTCGAGCTCGTCGCCGTCTGCATCCCAAAGGATGACATGGAGCGTCTGCTCCGCGGCTGTAATGCACTTGAGTTCCTTCGTCTTCAGGCGATGAATTGGTCGAGTACCTTGCACATCACCTCCAGGATTCTTCGGACTCTTTATGTGTGTTGTTGGTGCTACAATGAGATATCACAAAAGGTGGACCACAATATGGTCACTGAGGACACACCTTCACATGAGAGATTACTTGTAGTTGATCAACAAGGTCCAACAAGAATAAATTTCATTTCTGCGCCAAAATTGACAGTGGTGGGCTACTCGTCTGTCAAATACTACTACTTTCAGGTACAACAGTTGCCTTATACCTCTCCTTCTTGATATCAACATCATTTCTAGTTTTGAAGATGTATGTTAAATGCATCATCCAGCAAAGCTTCACCCAGATTCTGGGCACAGTGAAGGTCTTGGCACTAGAATCTGTCGGCCCCAACCTGGACCAAGTTGTCAGTTGGTTGAGATGCTTTCCGTGCCTGAAGAAGTTGTATATCGAGGTGTGTTCCTTTCCTATTAAATGTTAACCACAAGGGAGTTCAATTTTTTGCACCTTTCCCAAGTTTACAATGATAATGTACTACGATTTTTGAAGGAATTTTGGAGGATTTCAGGACATACACCCCCCACCCCATATTCGTTGCTTGATTCATATGGTTACAATCCATAAGCATTTCTCCTTTGAATTCATTTGTACTAGTTTTCTTAGGGAACTTTTCATCCAATCCAACCTGTTGTGAAGAAGGCTACATGTTTCTAGATTGTAATCAAATGCCCATGTTAATCATGTCAGATCAAAGATGGCACGTTGGTGCATTTTACAAATCCTGCAAACCAAATGGGCGTGTAGCAGTGTTCAAAACTGCATGTAGGCACTAACAGGTTCTCTTCTTTTGCAGATAATAATAGGCCCGGAGGTGGATAATGTTTATAATGACAATCACATCGAATGCCTAGATCTGCATCTCTCCAATATTAGTTTGAACTCCTACTGAGGGACCTTACCAGAGATTACACTCGCCAGTTTCTTTCTTGCCAGAGCAAAGGTGCTGAGGGTACTGAGGTTGAACATGCATTTAATTAGGAAGATGAATGGTATGATTATCAGAGCCGGCAGGTACTACAGAATGGAAGAGCCTCCAAAAAAGCTAAACTTCGTATTGGAAGAGCATATGCTGGAGCAATTGGAAGTCACTGTGTCAAACCCAAACATGACTTGTCAGCGGATGATCCCTTTGCAGAAATGATGATGCTTGCAATGTTTGAATTTGGGTGTTGTAATCTTTGAATTTGAACCTTGCAATATTTATGGCATTTGTTATATTGAACCATTTCTGTTCTCTTGTCTCAACGCAAACAATTCATCCGAGTGAACCGCATGTCGTATATCGCACACACCTTGATCTGGCTGACCGTTTCTTTTGTGTTGCCTAATCACAAACAATTCATCCGAGTGAACCGTATGATGTACATCGCACACACCTTAATCTGGCTGACCGTTTCTTTTGTGTTGCCTAATCACAAACAGTTCATCCGAGTGAACCGTATGTTGTACATCGTACACACCTCCATCTGGTTGCCCGTTTCTTTTGTTCCTCCTCATCGCAAATGGTTGATTGAACTGAACCGTATGCCCTACATCGCACACGCAACTAAAATCTGAACCATGTTTGATGCATCCTCCATCACAAACGTTTTGCACCTATTTTGACGGTTTTTTTACACCACCATTTGCGATTATTGCATCGCACACAGTTTCGGCGAAGGGTCTCTGATTGTAGTGTCGCGTTAGCAGCATCCTGCAGTAGTGCAAATGAAAGAGCCAAACAAGCTTTTAAGCAAAAGGGAAAGATAAGAAAAGAGCTTATAAGCAAGAACCATAGCATCATACTACATTAAGATTGTCATACTCGATCATCTTGGATCATATGATCGGAACACCATACATATAGCATACTTGGGATATAAGTTGTTGCATTTTTGCTTAGTAGGTTGTGCAGAAGTTCCGTATCCGCCTTTTGTGCAATCGTGCTAGCGTCTCTCTAGAGTTGTGCAACAAGAGCATTTTCGTGGATTCCACATTTTGGCTCATTCCTTGGTTGTACGACCCCATTTATCTATATGTGTGTGTGTTTCTGTGTACTTCCATTTTGCTATTGGTCTACTTGTTGCATTTGCAAATTTGCGAATCTCTTTCAACATTATCGAGTCTCACTAACAATTACATCAAATTTTGTGCCACCATCCTAACCGAGCTCCACCATAAGCTTTTACTTGTGTAGGTGTGAGAACCAACAAGAATTGGTACCAATTGTTCTATTTCCTTGTTACACATTTGAGTGATCATTGATCCATCCTCAACATCGGTCAAGGTACATTGGTATAGTTCTTCTATTTCTCCCACTCTCACATATTTGATTGGAATGATGGTTAGGCCAAGTTCTTCTACCAACCCACTCTTCATGGAGCAAGACGACGACCCGAACACCTACGTCACCAAGAACCACCTCCTCGGTGCACAACGAGCTTTTCATCAAGAACAACAAGCATTGAGTGACCGCATCAGCAACCTCGGCACCGACTTGCGCCTCTCCAAGCAACGTACAAGAGACTACTTCGACAACAAGCTCGATGAACACAAACAAGATAACGATGCAAGAATGGACGAGATTCACGCATTGCTGGTCAACCACTCTTCTACCACTTCGTCCTATTCAAGACGGAGCCACTCGAGTCGACACTCCGACGACACCATCTCGGGCTCAAGTACACCGACATCCAATACTCTTCGACGAGCCGCATGACAAGACCGTCAAGCAAACCGCAATCCTCTACACGGAACCGATTCTCAAGAGCAACGCCTAGTGCAAGAACATCGACATCGTCAAAATCAAGCTACCTTTGTGCAAGCACAAGAAAGGCAACACCAATGCCACCAAGAGGAAGAACGGGCGCGCAAACACCAAGAAGAGCAAGACACCGAAGCACTCCGGCAACAACAACAACGGCGTGAAGCCCGAGCATTTGAGGCGCAACGTGACCTCGATGACACAAGTCGCGCCATCGCCGACCGCAACCGACATACATGCGAGCAAAAAGAAGCACTTTGCAATGAAGTCCAAGAGAGGAACTATCAAGCAAGAGTACACCGACAAGTTCCACAAGCTCCTCGATAAGAACACCAAGTTCGCCAAGAGAAACAAGACAATGGGATTCCTCCACGCCAAGAGAAAGTTGAGGGAGACAATCCTCCTCGTCAAGGACATCATCACCCTTGACCTCAACACAATGAAGAGCAATGCTACGGCAAGCTAAAGTTCACCATGCCCAAGTTCTTCGAAAGCAATGATCCCGAAGAGTACCTTTCATGGGCATTGAAGGTTGACAAAATCTTCCATTTGCACAACTACGAGGAAGAGAAGAAGATCGCCATGGCATCCCTTGAGTTCCAAGATTACATCCTCATTTGGTGGGAACAAGTCAACGAGCACCGTGAGGCAAGAAGTGAACCACCCATCACAACTTGGCGCAAATGAAGGATGTCATGAGAGTGTGCTTTGACCAACCTACTACAACCGCGTCCTCTTCAAGAAACTCCAACTACTAAAGCAAGGAATAAAGACCTTTGAAGAGTACTACAAGGAAATGGATATTGCCATGATAACAGCCAATGTCACGGAAGACGATGAGAAAACTATGGGACTCAATCATCCTATCAAGAAGACCGCCGACTTCCAACCATACTCAAACCTCATCAAGCTAGTGCACCAAGCTACCAAGGCGGAACGTCAAGTGCAAGATGACTTCAAGTATGCCAAGTTCTCATCCATGTACTATAGCTTCTCCAACACCCAAGCTCCAACGACTCTGACACCTTCTACCTCAATCAAGCCTTCTACAAGAAATAGCGAAAAGTCAAGTTACAAGAAAACTTCGAGAACCTCAAGTCATCCTCCTACTACAAGAAACTTCAAGCCGAGAGCTTCATCATCATCTACTCCAAGCAATGAGACCATCAAGACAAGTTAAATCAAGTGCTTCACATGCGGCAGCCGAGGCCACAAGTCCTTCGAGTGTACCAACAAGCGCACCATGATCCTAAATGATGACGGAACCTATGACTCCATGAGTGAAGAGGAAATGGCAGCCCTTGAGCAAGTGGCCATGCACCGTCAAGTGAAAGACGACGAAGATGATCAAGTCTTTTGTGACGAAGATCCGAGCCCCGCTCTTGTTGTCCCCAAGGTCTTGACTCTTCAACATCAATAAGACGAAGCCAAAGATGCCATATCTTCCACACCAAGGTCCGTGAAGGTCATCATTGATGGAGGGAGTTGTCATAACTTGGCAAGTGAAGTACTATGCTCCAAGCTCCAATTGGTCAAGATGAAGCACCCGCATCCCTACAAGGTCCAATGGCTAAGCGACTCCGGCACTATTCAAGTGGAACACATGGTGCAAGTTTCCTTCAAAATTGGAGCATACGAAGACACTTTGGAGTGTGATGTCGTTCCGATGTTCGTTTGCCACATCCTACTTGGACGACCATGGCAATTTGACCGAGGCGTCATCCATAACGGGCAGACAAATCACTATAGCTTCAAGATGAAAGGAAAGGAGTATGTGCTAAGACCTATGTCTCAAAGTCAAGTGATCACCGACAAGCAAGCCACCCATCATGGAGAGAATAGTGAGAGAGCGAACCACCACAAAGAGAGTGAGCGCCACAAGCCCAAATCGAGCGCCTCCATGATGAGCGACAAGAAAAACTTAGTCCTATTTGCCACAAAAAGTGAGATGAGAGAAGTGTGTGAGAACCCATCAAGTTTTATGCACTATGTCCTCTTGTGCAATGACGAGGCACCAAAGACTAACACCTCTCACAATCTACCTCTAGTGTTATCTTCTCTTTTGCAAGAATTCCAAGATGTATTCCCTAATGAGCTACCTCCAGGTCTACCTCCTCTTCAAGGCATCGAACACCGCATCGACCTCATCCCCGGAGCACCTCTTCCTAATAAGGCTCCCTACCATGTCAACCCCGAGGAAACCAAGGAGATCCAATGAAAAGTACAACAACTCATCGACAACGGGCATGTACAAGAAAGCTTGAGTCCTTGTGTCGTACCGATAATCCTTGTTCCCAAGAAAGATGGTACATATCGCATGTGTTCCGATTGTGGTCCTATCAATGTTGTTACCGTGTGTTATCGTTACCCCATTCCACACCTAGGTGATATGCTAGATGAGCTTAGTAGAGCCACCGTTTTCTCTAAGATTGGTCTTAAGAGTGGCTATTACCAAATCCGCATACAAGAAGGTGATGAATGGAAAATCGCTTTTAAGACCAAATTTGGCTTATATGAATGGCTTGTTATGCCAATGGGTTTATCCGAAGCACCGGGTACTTTCATGCGAGTCATGCATTTTGTTCTTCGACCCTATATTGGTGTATTTGTTGTGGTCTACTTTGACGATATTCTTGTCTTTAGCAAATCTCTCAAAGATCATGTCACCCATCTTAGAACCGTGTTACAAACTCTTAGAAAAGAGCGCCTTTATGCTAATATGGACAAATGCCTTTTTGGTGTTGATAAGCTTGTTTTCTTGGGTTTTGTAGTCTCCTCTAAGGGTGTTCATGTAGATGAATCTAAGATCAATGCTATTAAAACTTGGTCCCAACCAACAAATTTGCAACGAGTGCGTAGTTTCCTTGGCCTAGCCGGTTTTATCATAGATTCGTTAAGGACTTTAGCACTATTGCATCCCCTTTGCATGCTTTGAGTAAGAAGAATGCACCATTTATTTGGGGACCATCTCAAGACACCGCATTTAATGAGCTTAAGAATTTGCTTACGCATGCTCCCGTGCTTGCATTACCCAACTTTGACAGAACTTTTGAAGTTCGTTGTGATGCTAGTGGTAATGGCATAGGAGGTGTGTTAACGCAAGAGAAGCGCCCCATAGCTTACTTTAGTGCGAAACTTTCCGGAGCGCAACTCAATTATCCCATCTATGACAAGGAATTATATGCTTTAGTGCGAGTTTTTTTGCATGAGTGGGAACATTATCTTCGCCCTCATGAGTTTGTCATTCATACCGACCATGAAACACTTAAGTACCTTAATGGTCAAACTAAGTTGAACAAGCGTCATGCTAAGTGGAGTGAGTTCATTGAGTCATTTCCTTATGTCATCAAATACATCAAAGGTAAGGAAAATGTTGTGGCGGATGCTCTTTCCCGCAAATGCATGCTTGTCACCAAATTTGAAATGGATGTCATTGGCTTTGAGCACATAAAAGATTTGTATGCACATGATCCTACTTTTGCTATTCCTTATGCCAAATGTTTGACGCATACATCTTGGGAACGCTATTACATCAAAGATGATTATCTTATGAGAGCTAACAAACTATGCATTCTCGAGTCTTCTCTTTGTTCGTTACTTTTGCAACAATCTCATGGAGGAAGACTAGTGGGACACTTTGGATGCGACAAGACATTCGCTACGCTCTCCAACAACTATTTTTGGCCCAAGATGTTCCGCAACGTCTCTCGCTTCACCAACCAATGCTCTACATGTCGCAAAGCTAAGTAAAAAGCTCAATCCCATGGTCTCCATATGCCATTTCCTATTCTGTATCACCCATGGGAAGATATTAGCATGGATTTTGTGCTTGGTTTGCCTAGGACTTAAACGACAAAGATTCCGTGTTTGTTGTTGTGGACCGATTCTCTAAAATGGCACATTTCATACCATGCAATAAGATAGACGATGATGCTTCACATGTTGCAAATCTTTTTTGTAGGGAAATCTTACGCCTACACGGAGTGCCAAAGATGATTGTCTCGGACCGTGACATCAAGTTCTTGAGCTACTTCTGGAAGACCTTATGCCCCAAGCTCAGAATCAAGCATTTGTTCTCTTCGGCATACCATCCTCAAACCGACGGCCAAACGGAAGTGACGAACCAAATGCTCTCCACTCTACTACACGTGTCATCAAGAAGAACATCAAGGAGCGGGAGGAGTGCCTACCCATCGCCGAGTATGCCTACAACCACGCAAGACATTGACTACCGGCAAGTCCCCCTTCGAAGTCGTCTATGGTTTCAACCCGTTTTCTCCATTGAACATTCTTCCTCTACCACTACAAGAGCGCATCAACATGGACGAGAGTGCCTAAGTGAACTACCTCAAGAAGATGCACAAAGATACAAGGCACACCATCGAGCGCCAAGTACAACGACTCGCGACCAAGCTCAACATCAACAAGCAACCCATGCTTTTCAACATTGGAGATCTTGTGTGGCTACACCTTCGCAAGGACCGCTTCCCCAACGAACGCAAGTCCAAACTTCTACCACGAGCCGATGGACCATTCAAGGTGCTTGCACGCTACAACAACAATGCCTACAAGATCGACATCACACATGACAAGTACTCCGTGAGCGACATCTTCAACGTCAAAGATCTCTCTCCCTACCATGGTGATGAGGATTTCGATCCGAGGTCAGATCTTTCCCAAGAGGGAAGATGATGCAGAGCATCCTATGGTCATCCCCATGGACCTATGATCGTCTCACCAAGTGCCAAGAGGACCGATGACACGAGCACGAGCTAGAGCTCTCGAGAACGAGGTGACTTCCTTCCTTAGTGATATTCCATATGACCCTCTCGAGACATGGCTAGTAACTAAGTCTGGAATGTTGTGCATGATCAGGTACCAAGAAGGCCCTCCCGAAGATGCACGTGAAGACGGACAAGCACACAAGTTCACGGATGACGAGGAACGACAGAAGGAAATGGAGAAGTCTCCAGGACCCAGACATCTGACCCCAAGCCCCGGACATCCGGCCCCTGTTAGACAATATTACGTAGCTTCTGTATATAGTTTGTAATCTTGTATTTGTATGCTTGACGTATGTCTGTATATATGAGATAGCCACACCTGTATTGGGTGTCGTGTAGTTTCCCACAAACATAATTTTAACATGGTATCTGACTAGGGTTACAGTCATACACTTCCGCTCATCCCTCGTCCCAATCGCAGCCATGGCCTCTACCCCGCCTGCTGCCGTCCTCGTCGGCGCCGCCCCGGCCGCCATCATTCAGGCCGCTGTCGCCCAGGGCACCACTGCTTCCCCATTCCCGGTGTCCCGTCTGCTTGCCTCGATGGCTGGTGCATCCACGGCTGCGGCCGCCGCAACGCAGGCCGCCGTTGCTCCTTTGTTGCCTAATAGTTTACATAACGTCCACACAACCCTGCATGCTCCCGATGCATTGCTGCATGTACTTGACACCAACCCATCTACTACGTTGCATGGTATTGCCCCTCCTCCACAACCGATCTACGGCGCTGCTGCGTACGGCGCTTCTCCTGCTGCCGGCCCGTGGTGGCTTCCCACGCCATACGGCGGCCAGCCGCCACTGGTCCATGGCGCTCAGCATGTCTCGCTAGCCTACGGCGCCCAGTAGCCCCTGCCGGCTCATGGCACCCAACCGCCATCGAAGGCCCACAACGTTGTTTCCTATGGCGTCTTTGCCCCGACAGCCAGTCCCTATGGCGCCGCCCCAACTAGTCCGTGGACGACTTCGCCTGCTCTGTCGTTGGCCTACGCCTACCCGACAGCTTCAGTGACCGCACCTCCTTCTGGCGCGTCCTCTTCATACGGGGTGCCCTACGGCGGCCCGGCGGCGGAGTTGGTGGCTTCCTCCGTGTTACCGAGTTGTTCTTCCCCTTCGGGTTTTTATGCACCATCACCATCATCGGATCACGGTGTACCTGTTGCGCCGTTCGACTTCGCACATCTCATCCCCGTGAAGCTGACGACGGATAACTAACAGTTGTGGCGTGCTCAGGTCTTGCCACTTCTACGCAGTCGCTACTTGGAGGGCTTCGTTGATGGCACTCTACCGTGCCCCCCACCATATCACCCGGGGCATCGTGCGTGGGTGGCTCAAGATCAGGCCATCCTTTCTGCCATCCAGTCCTCTCTTACGGAGGGGGTCTCGTCACTGGTCATTGATAACCCACAAGTATAGGGGGTCGCAACGGTTTTTGAGGGTAGTGTATTCAACCCAAATTTATAGATTCGACACAAGGGGAGCCAAAGAATATTCGTAAGTATTAGCAGCTGAGTTGTCAATTCAACCACACCTGGAGATTAATTATCTGCAGCAAAGTGATCAATAGCAAAGTAGTATGATAGTTTGATAGCAGTAGCAATAGCAATAGTAACGGTAATAGTGACAGAAGTAATTTTGTAGCAAATGCAATAATAACGATAGCAGTAATAACTTATCAGAACAATATAAGATAAATTCATAGGCATTGGATCGGTGACTTGTTGGATGATATTCATCATGTGACAGTTAAAACCTAGGACGATACGGCACTAGCTCCAGTTCATAAATATAATGTAGGCATGTATTCCGTAAATAGTCATACGTGCTTATGGAAAGAACTTGCATGACATCTTTTGTCCTACCCTCCCGTGGCAGTGGGGTCCTATTAGAAACTAAGGGATATTAAGGCCTCCTTTTAATAGAGACCGGAACAAAGCATTAACACACGATGAATACATGAACTCCTAAAACTACGGTCATCACCGGGAGTGGCCCTGACTATTGTCACTCCGGGGTTGCCGGATCATAACACGTAGTAGGTGACTAACTTGCAAGATCGGACCTAGAACATAGATATAATGGTGATAACATAAACGGTTCAGATCTGAAATCATGGCACCCGGGCCCAAAGTGACAAGCATTAAGCATAGCAAAGTCATAGCAACATCAATCTCAGAACATAGTGGATACTAGGGATCAAGCCCTAACAAAACTAACTAGATTACATGATGAATCTCATCCAACTCCTCACCGACCAGCGAGCCTATGAAGGAATTACTCACTCCCGGTGGGGAACATCATGGAATTGGCGATTGAGAAGGGTTGGTGATGACGAAGATCGAAGATCCCCCTCTCCAGAGCCCCAAACGGACTCCAGATCTGGCCTCCCGATGAAGAACATGAGATGGCGGCGGCTCCGTCTCGTGGAACGCGATAATTCTTTCTCCCTGATTTTTCTGGAAAAATAGGATTTTATAGCGTTGGTTTCAGGGTCTGCGGGGCCACCAGGTGGGGACAACCCACCTGGGTGCGCCTGGAGGGGGAGGCGCGCCCTGGTGGGTTGTGCCCACCTAGGTGCCCCCCTCTGATGGTTCTTGGCTCCAGAAATTCTCTTTTATTGTATAAAAAATCCTCGCAAAGTTTTGTTCCTTTCCGAGAACTTTTATTTCTGCACAAAAACAACACCTTGGTAGTTCTGCTGAAAACAGCGTCAGTCCGGATTGGTTTCATTCAAATCATGCAAATTATATTCCAAAACAAGATAAAAAGCGTTAGGAAAAGTAGATACGACGGAGACGTATCAACTCCCCCAAGCTTAAACCTTTGTTTGTCCTCAAGCAATTCAGTTGACAAACTGAAAGTGAAAAAGAAAAACTTTTACGAACTCTTTTGCTCTTGTTTGTATAAATAAGCTTAAACAGCACCCAGGTCTTCAGCCAATATTATAACTAACCATGTCGACAATAACTCTTAAAAATTATATTAACTCACATCAATGACATAATCATCTAGCGAGCAATAATAAGATATCTCAAATAGCAACACGTTATCAAAACAACCATGATATAATATGCCAATAGTGGTATCTCGCTAGCCCTTTATAAGACCGCAAAACATAAATGCAGAGCACCTCCAAAGTTCAAGCAGCGACTAAACATTGTAATTCATGGTAGAAAAGATCCAGTCATGATGCACCCAACATTAGCTACACACAATGCATTAGCATGACAGCAGTGCTCTCAGGTTCTGGCGCTTATTTTAGAAGGTGATGACACAACATAAAACTAAATAGATAGTCCCATCACAGAGGGAAGCAGTGATTTGCGGAGGTGCCAGAGCTCAAGTTTTAAAACATATGTAAATGAAATTTTGAGAGATGCACACTTCTTGTTTACTTCGCGACCATCAGTTATCAATATCTTCCATGCTAAACACATTAGTAGTGGTTCCCAAGCGATAAAGTAAAGGTTCTGACTCAGTAGGAGTTTTTGTTTGATTATTTGTAAGCTCTTTTCTGTTTGCGGTTTGGGACTGGGAATCCCTATTACCGCCCCTTTCTCATGCGATGGCGAGTGAATAAACACTCGACCTCAAAATAATCCACTTAGCATGGAAGATACCGACTACCTCATGTCTTTCCATGAACGATCCATGCACACAAAATGGATATTTATTTGAAGTTTTTAGAGATCGCACATGCAAATTTACTTGGGACGGCAGGGTAATACCGCATATATGTAGGTATGGTGGACTCATCTGGAATAACTTGGGTTTCAGGTTTTGGATGTACAAGCAGAATTTCCACTTAGTACAGGCAAAGGCTAGCAAATAGGTTGAGAAGCGGCCAGCTAGAGAGCAACAACGGTCATGAACATGCATTATGCATAAGTAGCATTGGACACTAGCATGAGTAGGATATGAACACCATGAACATAAATATCATAGAGGTTATGTTGGTTTTGATTCAACTACATGCATGAACATGTGCCAAGTCAAGCCACTCGAACATTCAGAGGAGGATACCATATCATCATACTACATCATAACCATTTTAATGCAATGTCGACATCCGAGATAAATCATTATCCACTCCTAGCTACTTATGCATGGCATGAGAAACTATAATCTCTAATTTTCATTGCAACATGTTTAATCATAATGGGCTGAATCATGGATACTAGGTTAAACATATTTACAAAAATAAAACAAGTCGAGTTCATACCCGATTCTCTCTGCCACGGCCAGTTCATCAAATGTCGTCATTATTGCCTTTCACTTGCACGACTAAACGATATGAAAATAATAATAGTGCAAGAGTGCCATGGACTCTGCAAACATTTTATTTAACAGGAGAAGACAAGGTAAAATGGGCTCCTTGTTAGATTAACAATTATGCAAATGAGAGCCACTCAACATTTTTATCGTGGTCTTCTCCTTAGTACGACTCGATAAAAAGAAAATAAATTCAGAGAAACAAACTGAAATATTTCGGACTTTTTGGTTTTCTTGAACAAGCAAATAAAAGGACAAAGCAAAAACGAGAAAAACTATTTACACGGGAAAGCTCCCAACAAGAAAAATAAGAACAAGGAATTTTTTTGGGTTTTCTTTTTAGAAACTATAGCAAACTACTCTAGGAAGGAAAAGCAAAAAGAAGCTGGAAATATTTTTGGATTTTCTCAAAGTTTTTCAAACACACAAGAAGAAAGTGAGAAAATAAATTTAACATGGATAGTACAATGAAAAAAATGTGGACACCGACAAATGAAATGTGTGAACATGAATGTAATGTTGGTGAGAAACACGTACACCCCCAAGCTTAGGCTTTTGGCCTAACTTGGTAATCGGTAGTCAAAGAAACCATGGGGTCCCACGTAGAAATGTTGTGGAGCGGGTGCCTGTAGATCCCACTGCTGAGGCTCGGCATGTGCTGCAGCTAGGTTGTTCCGGTAGGAAATGTTGTCTGCAGGCATAATCCTATATCCGCCCCTGGCAATAGGGTCAAACAAAGCAGGTGCAGGCAATGGGATAATATCACGAGTTTTCATGCTAAAAACCAGGTTATAAGGAATAGGAATGTCAGGGTAATCGGCAACAATAAACTGGTGGTATTCCATAGCAGCGCGATCTAGGTGAACCTTGGGCAAAGGGTAATCATGTTGGCATATCTGAATGTTAAAGCGAGCTGCCAGGCGAGTAGCGTAAATACCACCATGTATTTTACCCTTGGATTTATTATTATGGAGGCAGCGTGCCACAATAGCTCCCAAGCTATAAGTGTTGTTGCCTTCAAGTGCCCGGCGTAAAACAGCAAGGTCAGGGGCACTGAATGCACCCACCTTCTCTCTAGAAAGCAAGCACTTTGCAATGAAAATAGCAAAATAATGAACATCAGGAAAGTGCAAGCCAGTGGTGGTGACACTCGACACTCCTCTCTCATCCCCCATAGACATAGTACGATAAAAGCCTTCAAACTCTGCAGGCCTAGGCTCTACCAAACCACCATTAGAAGGAAGCAAGCATATTTCACAGAACTCAGTAAGCGGTATCTAATGGGGTTCAGCGTATAAATTGAACTGCACTTCAGGGGGATTATTCCTAGGAAGAAAATTAAAACTTTGCACAAAGGAATTTGTGAGGAGATGATACTGTTCACACTCAGCTGCGATGAAGTCAGTGAGGCCGGTATTAGCAGCATATTGTGTAAACTCCTGAAGTATTCCGGCCCCTTCCATGAATAGGGTATGCGACCATTCACACGGCCGTAGCTCCGCCAATCTCCGGGTGCAGAGATCGCTGTCAGATGACTCCCCAATCACTCCCTTGGAGTTCTTCTGGAAGCAAACTTCCTAAAGATACTCATGTTTTACCTATAAAAAAATATTCTGAAATTTTTAGTCCACAAAATTTTCTCAACAAAACTTTACAAGATTGGTAGCAACTACTCATAGGGATGCATAGAGGCCATAGAAAGCATTCAAACTACTTAAAACTCTAAGAATTCAACATGCAAGATCATAAACAGCAGCACCAAGAGTAGCTAATTATTCAAAATATAAACCACTAGAGAAAAAACAAATTGGACAAACAGAGGAGTCACATACCAAGCAACAATCCCCTGAAACAGTTTCCGAAACAGAGCTTCGAGCAAAGAGATCGAAATCCACGGGTTTGAGAGCAAGAACACGAGAGAGAGAGAGAGAGAGAGAGAGAGAGAGAGAGAGAGACCCCCCGACAGCAAGGGCGATTTTTTTCTGGAGGTAGGTGATGATGTGGGATGAAGAGATAAGTGAGGGGGGCCACGTGGGGACCACGACCCACCAGGGCGTGCCTGGGATTCCTGGCTCGCCCAGGTGGGTTGTGCCCACCTGGTGCAACCCCCTCTGATGTTATTTGCACCAAAAATTCTTAAATATTAAAAAACAATAATATTAAAATTTTCAAAGCATTCTGAGAACTTTTATTTTTGGGTCATTTTTTTGCATGGGAAATTCAGAAAACAGACAGAACATGGCATTTTATGTTATTTAACTAATAAAAACAGAAAATAAAAGGTAGAGACAGAAGGTAGTGCTCACTAAATTCACCAACTTCATACCTCTCAAAAATGATCCATTAATAAGGTTGATCGAATCTTATTAACAACCACTTTCGATTAGCATGAAACCGAAGAACTTTCGTAAATCACTAAGTTACCTCAACGGGGATATGAATGTCCCCAACAATAAGCATTTCATATTTCTTTTTGACAGTAGGTATAGGTAGTTGAAAACTTCCAATAGTGATTGTCAGAGATTTTTCAATAACATTAATACCATTAACTTGGAATTGTTTCTTTGGAAAGTGCATCGTATGTTCATTATCATTGATATGAAAAGTGACCTTGCTTTTATTGCAATCAATAACAGCCCTTGCATTATTCAAGAAGGGTCTACCCAGGATAGTCGACATGTTGTCGTCCTCGGGCGTCTCAAGTATAACAAAGTCAGTCAAAATAGTAACATTAGCAACAACAACGGGCACATCCTCACAAATACCGATAGGTATGGCAGTTGATTTGTCAGCCATTTGCAAAGATATTTCAGTAGGTGTGAGTTTATTCAAATCAAGTCTTTTATATAGAGAGAAAGGCATAACACTAACACCAGCTCCCAAATCACATAAAGCAGTTTTCACATAATTTCTTTCGATAGAGCATGGTATAGTTGGTATTACCGGATCACCAAGTTTTTTAGGTACTCCATCTTTAAAAGTATAATTAGCAAGCATGGTGGAGATTTCATCTTCCAGTATTTTTCTCTTATTGGTGATGATATCTTTCATGTACTTTGCATAAGGAGGCATTTTCAAGATATCAGTCAAGCGAGTACGCAAAAAGACTGGCCTCGGCATGTCAGCGAAGCGTTCAAAGTCTTCATCATATTTCCTTTTAGTTGACTTAGGTGGAAAGGGCATAGGTTTTTGAACCCACAGTTCTCTTTCTTTACCATGTTTTCTAGCAACAAAGTCTCTTTTAGCATATCTTTTATTCTTGGGTTGTGGGTTATCAAGATCAACTACAAGTTCTATCTCAACATCATTATCTGGTTCTTTATTATTTGTTTGAGTGTTTTCATGAACTTCATCATTATATTTTTCCTTATTAGAAGGTGAGCATTCACTACCAGGTTGAGTTTCAGCATTAGAGATAGAAACTTCATTGTCAGGAGGTTTTTCTACTTCAGGTTCACTAGAGGCATGCAAAGTCCTATCTTTTTTCTTCTTGTTTTTCTTTTTAGAAGGACTACGTGCATCAGTGTTAACTCTTTGAGAGTCTTGTTCAATTCTTTTTGGGTGTCCCTCGGGATAAAGTGGTTCCTGAGTCATTTTACCTCCTCTGGTTGCTACTCTAACAGCAAAGTCATGTATATTATTGTTCATTTAATCTAGCAACTCTCTTTGAGATTTAGCAACTTGTTCTAACTGAGTTTGAACCATAGAAGAATGCTTCCCCACACCTCTAACATCATTTGAGATTCTAAATAACAAGTCACTCAAGCGAGCAATCATATCAGAATTGTATTTCAGTTGTTTTATAACATTTGCATTGAAGTGATCTTGCTTTCTAATATAATTCTCAAACTCATAAAGGCATTGGCTAGGGTGCATATTGTGAGGATTATCATTATCATTGAACTTCATTAGAGAATTTACCTCTACCACCTTAGGCAGTGGTGGTATATCAAGCCCACGTATTTCTTTAATAGGAGGTAAATTTTTGACATCCTCAGCTTTAATACCTTTTTCCTTCATAGATTTCTTTGCCTCTTGCATATCTTCAGGACTGAGATATAAGATACCCCTGTTCTTCGGAGTGGGTTTAGTAGGTGGTTCAGGAAGAGTCCAATCATCATAATTTTTCAATATGTTATTCAACAATTCTTTAGCTTGCCCAATAGTTCGTTCCCTGAAAACACAACCATCACAACTATCTAGGAAATCCCTAGAAGCATCGGTTAGTCCATTCTAGAAGATATTAAGTATTTCATTTTTCTTAAGAGGATGATCAGGCAAAGCATTAAGCAATTGGAGAAGCCTCCCCCAAGCTTGTGGGAGACTCTCTTCTTGAATTTGTGCAAAGTTAAATATTTCCTATAAGGCAGCTTGTTTCTTATGAGTAGGAAAATATTTTTCAGAGAAGCAATAAGTCATATCCTGTGGACTACGCACACAACCAGGAGCAAGAGTATTGTACCAAGCTTTAGCATCACCCTTTAATGAGAACGGAAATAATTTGAGGATATAGTAATATCAACATTTTCTCATCATGAGCAAAAAGGGTGGCTATGTCATTGAACTTAGTAAGATGTGCCACAACAGTTTCAGTTTCATAACCATGGAAAGGATCAGATTCAACCAAAGTAATTAACTCTGGGTCGACGGCGAATTCATAATCCTGATCATCAATAAAGATAGGTGAGGTAGCAAACTTAGGATCACATTTTATTCTAGCATTCAGATATTTTTCTTTATACTTGCATAATAATTTCTCTAGATCATCTCTATCCTTACAAGCAAGAATATCTCTAGTTGCCTCCTCACCCATAACATAACCTTTCGGTACCTTCGGAAATTCATATCTAGGAGGGCTAGGTCTAGTAGGTGTTTCAAGATTTTCAATTTCAAGATCATCATCAGTTTCAACAATATCATGCTGTCTTACTCTAGCAATTTGCTCATCAAGAAATTCACATAGCGGCACATTATCATCAAGCAAGGTACTAGCATCATCATAAGCATCATTCATAGTAGAAGTAGCATCATTAATAACTTGTGACATGTCAGGATTAATAGCATGTGGTGGTGTTGCAAGTTTACTTATAACAGAAGGTGAATCTAAAGCAGAGCTAGATGGCAGTTCCTTACCTCCCCTCATCTTAAAGGGAAAATCTTAGTCTTAGCATCCTTCAGATTCTTCATAGTGATAAGTTGATAATAATCCCAAGTGACTCAACAAATATAGCCGATGACCCACAAGTAGAGGGGATCTATCGTAGTCCTTTCGATAAGTAAGAGTGTCGAACCCAACGAGGAGCAGAAGGAAATGACAAGCGGTTTTCAGTAAGGTATTCTCTGCAAAGCTTTGAAATTATCGATGTGAGATAGTTTTGTGATAAGGTAATTTGTAACGGGTAACAAGTAATGAAAGTAAGTAAAGTGCAGCAAGATGGCCCTATCCTTTTTGTAGCAAAGGACAAGCCTATACAAACTCTTATATGAAGGAAAGCGCTCCCGAGGACACATGGGAATTATCGTCAAGCTAGTTTTCATCACGCTCATATGATTCGCGTTCGTTACGTTGATAATTTGATATGTGGCTGGACCGGTGCTTGGGTAGTGCCCTTCCTTGGACAAGCATCCCACTTATGATTAACCCCTATTGCAAGCATATGCAACTAAAAAAGAAGTATTAAGGTAAACCTAACCATAGCATGAAACATATGGATCCAAATCAGCCCCTTACGAAGCAACGCATAAACTAGGGTTTAAGCTTCTATCACTCTAGCAACCCATCATCTACTTATTACTTCCCAATGCCTTCCTCTAGGCCCAAATAATGGTGAAGTGTTATGTAGTCGACGTTCACATAACACCACTAGAGGCTAGACAACATACATCTCATCAAAATATCGAATCTAATACCAAATTCACATGACTACTAATAGCAAGACTTCTCCCTTGTCCTCGTGAACAAATGTAACTACTCACAAAGCATATTCATGTTCATAATCAGAGGGTAATAATATGCATAAAGGATCTGAACATATGATCTTCCACCAAATAAACCAACTAGCATCAACTACAAGGAGTAATCAACACTACTAGCAACCTACTAGCACCAATCCCGGACTTGGAGATAAGAATTGGATACAAGAGATGAACTAGGGTTTGGGGATGAGATGGTGCTGGTGAAGATGTTGATGGAGATTGACCCCCTCCCGATGAGAGGATCAATGGTGATGACGATGGTGATGATTTCCCCTCCGAAGGATGTTTCCCAGCGAGAACAGCTCATGGGAGCCCTAGATTGGTTCCGCCAAGGTTCCGCCTCGTGGCGGCGGTGTTTCGTCCCGAAAGCTTTCTTATGATTTTTTCTAGGGCAAAAAACTTCATATAGCAGAAGATGGGCACAGGAGGCCTCCCAGGGGGCCCATGAGGCAGAGGGCGCGCCCCCACCCTCGTGGATGGTGGGTGGCCCTCCTCTGGTAGTTTCTTCACCCAATATTTTTTATATATTCTGAAACTGACTTCCGTGGAGTTTCAGGACTTTTGGAGTTGTGCAGAATAGGTCTCTAATATTTGCTCCTTTTCCAGCCCAATTCCATTTGCGGCATTCTCCCTCTTCATGTAAACCTTGTAAAATAAGAGAGAAAAGGCATAAGTATTATGACATAACGTGTAATAACAGCCCATAATGCAATAAATATCGATATAAAAGCATGATGCAAAATGGACGTATCAATAGCTATGCTCCCCGGCAACGGTGCCAGAAAAAGGTCTTGATAACCCACAAGTATAGGGGATCACAACAGTTTTCGAGGGTAGGGTATTCAACACAAATTTATAGATTCGACACAAGGGGAGCCAAAGAATATTTGTAAGTATTAGAAGCTGAGTTGTTGCTACCTCTTGAGCTTGCGTTGGATTTCCCCGAAGAGGAGAGGATAATGCAGCAGAGTAGCGTAAGTATTTCCCTCAGTTTTTGAGAACCAAGGTATCAATCCAGTAGGAGGCCACGCGCAAGTCCCTCGTACCTACACAAAAACAATAGCTCAACGCAACCAACGCGATTAGGGGTTGTCAATCCCTTCACGGTCACTTACGGGAGTGAGATCTGATAGATAATATTTTTGGTATTTTTGATATAAAGATGAAAAGTAAAAATAAAAAGTAAAGTAAAAAGCAAAGCAATAATAAAGTGATGGAAGATTGATATGATGAGAATAGACCCGGGGGCCATAGGTTTCACTAGTGGCTTCTCTCAAGAGCATAAGTATTCCGCGGTGGGTGAACAAATTACTGTTGAGCAATTGACAGAATTGAGCATAGTTATGAGAATATCTAGGTATGATCATCTATATAGGCATCACATCCAAGACAAGTAGACCGACTCCTCCCTGCATCTACTACTATTACTCCACTCATCGACCGCTATCCAGCATGCATCTAGAGTATTAAGTTCAAGAAAACAGAGTAACGCCTTAAGCAAGATGACATGATGTAGATGGATAGGTTCATGCAATATGATAAAAAAACCATCTTGTTATCCTCGATGGCAACAATACAATACGTGCCTTGCTGCCCCTTCGGTCACTGGGAAGGGACACCGCAAGATTGAACCCAAAGCTAAGCACTTCTCCCATTGCAAGAAAAACCAATCTAGCTGGCCAAACTAAACTGACAATTCGAAGAGACTTGCAAAGATAACCAATCATACATAAAAGAATTCAGAGAAGATTCAAATATTGTTCATAGATAATCTTGATCATAAACCCACAATTCATCAATCTCAATAAACACACCGTAAAAACAAGATTACATCGAATAGATCTCCACGAGAGAGGGGGAGAACATTGTATTGAGACCCAAAAAGAGAGAAGAAGCCATCTAGGTACTAGCTATGGACCCGAAGGTCTGAAATAAACTACTCACACTTCATCGGAGAGGCTATGGTGATGATGTAGAAGCCCTCAGTGGTGGATTCCCCTTCCGGCGGAGCTCCAGAACAGGCCCCAAGATGGGATCTCGTGGATCTGAGAAAGTTCTTGGCGGTGGAATTAGGTTTTTGGCTCCGTGTCGATCGTTTGGGGAATGCGTAGGTATATATAGGAGGAAGGAGTACGTCGGTGGAGCGAAGGGGGCCCACGAGGCGGGCGCGCCTAGGGGCGCCCTCACCGTCGTAACCAGCTCCCTTGTTTCTTGTGGAGGGTCCAAGTCTCTGGATCATATCTGTTCGTAAAATCACGTTCCCGAAGGTTTCATTCCGTTTGGACTCCGTTTGATATTCCGTTTCTTCGAAACACTGAAATAGGCAAAAAAAACAGCAATTCTAGGCTGGGCCTCCGGTTAATAGGTTAGTCCCAAAAGTAATATAAAAGTGGAAAATAAAGCCCAATATGGTCCAAAACAGTAGATAATGTAGCATGGAATAATAAAAAATTATAGATACGTTGGAGACGTATCAGGCATCCCCAAGCTTAATTCCTGCTCGTCCTCGAGTAGGTAAATGATAAAAAGAGAATTTTTGATGCGGAGTGCTACTTGGCATAATTTCAATGTAACTCTTATTAATTGTGGTATGAATATTCAGATCCAAAAGATTCAAGACAAAAGTTCATATTGACATGAAAATAATAATACTTTAAGCATACTAACTAATCAATCATGTCTTCTCAAAATAACATGGCCAAAGAAAGTTCATCCCTACAAAATCATATAGTCTGGCTATGCTCCATCTTCCCCACACAAAATATTTAAATCATGCACAACCCGGATGACAAGCCAAGAAAATGTTTCATACTTATGACATTCTCAAAACTTTTTCAATCTTCACGCAATACATGAGCGTGAGCCATGGATATAGCACTATATGTGGAATAGAATGGTGGTTGTGGAGAAGACAAAAAGAGGGAAGATAGTCTCACATCAACTAGGCGTATCAACGGGCTATGGAGATGCCCATCAACAGATATCGATGTGAGTGAGTAGGGATTGCCATGCAACGGATGCACTAGAGCTATAAGTATATGAAAGCTCAACAAAAGAAACTAAGTGGGTGTGCATCCAACTCGCTTGCTCACGAAGACCTAGGGCATTTTGAGGAAGCCCATCATTGGAATATACAAGCCAAGTTCTATAATGAAAAATTCCCACTAGTATATGAAAGTGACAAAATGAGAGACTCTCTATCATGAAGATCTTGGTGCTACTTTGAAGCACAAGTGTGGTAAAAAGGATAGTAACATTGTCCCTTCTCTCTTTTTCTCTCATTTTTTTATTTGGGCCTTTTTTATGGCCTCTTTTTTTTTCTACTTTTCGTCCGGAGTCTCATCCCGACTTATGGGGGAATCATAGTCTCCATCATCCTTTCCTCACTGGGACAATGCTCTAAAATGATGATCATCACACTTTTATTTACTTACAACTCAACAATTACAACTCGATACTTAGAACAAATATGACTATATGAATGCCTCCGGCGGTGTACTGGGATACGTAATGAATCAAGAGTTACATGTATGAAAGAATTATGAACGGTGGCTTTGCCACAAATACGATGTCAACTACATGATCATGCTAGCAATTTGACAATGATGGAGCATGTCATGATAAACGGAACGGTGGAAAGTTGCATGGCAATATATCTCGGAATGGCTATGGAAATGCCATGATAGGTAGGTATGGTGGCTGTTTTGAGGAAGGTATATGGTGGGTGTATGATACCGGCGAAAAGTGCGCGGTATTAGAGAGGCCAGCAATGGTGGAAGGATGGGAAAAATGTGTATAATCCATGGACTCGACATTAGTCACAAAAAACGCATATACTTATTGCAAAAATCTAGAAGTTATCAAAGCAAAGTATTACGCACATGCTCCTAGGGGGATAGATTGGTAGGAAAAGACCATCGGTCGTCCCCGACCGCCACTCATAAGGAAGACAATCAATAAATAAATCATGCTCCGACTTCATCACATAACGGTTCACCATACGTGCATGCTACGGGAATCACAAACTTTAACACAAGTATTTCTCAAATCCACAACTACTCAACTAGCATTACTCTAATATCACCATCTTCATATCTCAAAACAATTATCAAGCATCAAACTTTTCTTAGTATTCAAAGCACTCAAAAGAAAGTTTTACTAATCTTGAATACCAAGCATATTATTATTATTAAGCAAATTACCATGCTATTTAAGACTCTCAAAATAATCTAAGTGAAGCATGAGAGATCAATAGTTTCTATAAAACAAATCCACCACCTGCTCTAAAAGATATAAGTGAAGCAGTAGAGCAAAACTATAAAGCTCAAAAAGATATAAGTGAAGCACTATGAGCAAAACTATCAAGCTCAAAAGATATAAGTGAAGCACTATGAGCAAAACTTATCAAGCTCAAAAGATATAAGTGAAGCACTATGAGTATTCTAATAAATTCCAATTCATGTATGGCTCTCTCAAGAGGTGTGTACAGCAAGTATGATTGTGGTAAACTAAAAAGCAAATACTCAAATCGTACAAGACGCTCCAAGCAAAACACATATCATGTGGTGAATAAAAATATAGCTCCAAGTAAAGTTACCGATGGAAGTAGAAGAAAGAGGGGATGCCTTCCGGGGCATCCCCAAGCTTTGACTTTTTGGTGTCCTTGGATTATCTTGGGGGTGCCATGGGAATCCCCAAGCTTAGGCTCTTGCCACTCCTTGTTCCATAATCTATCAAAAGATTTCACCCAAAACTTGAAAACTTCACAACACAAAACTCAACAGAAATCTCGTGAACTCCGTTAGCGAAAGAAAACAAAATACCACTTTAAGGTAATGTAATGAACTCATTCTTTAATTATATTGGTGTTTAACCTACTGTATTCCAACTTCTCTATGGTTTATAAACTATTTTACTAGCCATAGATTCATCAAAATAAGCAAACAACACACGATAAAGAGAATCTGTCAAAAACAGAACAGTCTGTAGAAATCTGTAACTAACGCAAACTTATGGAACTCCAAAAATTCAGCCTAAATAGGAAGATCTAGGAAATTTGTCTATTGATCAGCAGCAATTGGAATCAGTATTTTATCACGTTCTGATGATTTTTAACAATTGTTTTCGTGAACAGAAAGTTTCTGGAAATTACAGCAAGATCAAATAACTATCATCCAAGAAGATCCTATAGGTTTAACTTGGCACAAACACTAATTAAAAGATAAAACCACATATTAACAGAAATTAGATGGATTATTTATTCCTAAACATAAGCAAAAACAAAAACTAAAAATAAAATTGGGTTGCCTCCCAACAAGCGCTATCGTTTAACGCCCCTAGCTAGGCATAAAAGCAAGGATAGATCTAGGTATTGTCATCTTTGGTAGGCAATCCATAAGTGGCTCTCATGATAGATCCATATGGTAATTTTATTTTCTTCCTAGGGAAGTGTTCCATCCCCTTCTTTAATGCAAATTGGAAACTGATATTCCCTTCCTTCATATCAATAATTGCACCAATCATTCTAAGGAAAGGTCTACCAAGAATAATAGGACATGAAGGATTGTGATCTATATCAAGAACGATAAAATCTATGGGCACATAATTCCTATTTGCAACAATAAGAACATCATTAATTCTTCCCATAGGTTTCTTAATAGTGGAATCCGCAAGGTGCAAGTTTAGAGAGCAATCATCAAAATCGTGGAAACCTAGCAAATCACACAAAGTTTTGGGAATAGTGGAAACACTAGCACCCAAATCACATAAAGCATAAAATTTATGATCCTTAATATTTATTTTAATAGTTGGTTCCCACTCATCATAAAGTTTTCTAGGGATAGAAACTTCCAACTCGAGTTTTTCTTCATAAGATTGCATCAAGGCATCAACGATATGTTTAGTAAAAGCTTTATTTTGACTATAAGCACGAGGAGAATTTAGCACGGATTGCAACAAGGAAGTACAATCAATTAAAGAACAAATTTCATAATTAAATTCCGTGAGATCCAAAATAGTGGGTTTAGCAACATCTAGGGTTTCATTCTTTTCAATCCCACTTTTATCAATTTCATCATCAAGGTCTATAAACTCCGAATTCTTAGAAAGCCTTCTAGGTAAAGGTAGATCATATACAGTTTCATCAAGATTCATATTACAAAACAAAGATTTGATAGGGGACACATCAATAACTTTTAGATCTTCATCTTGATTTTCATAGGAATTGGAAGAACACGCTTTAATAAAGGCATCTTTCAGTATACGCATCCTAGCGGTTCTTTCCTTGCACTCATCAATGGAAATTCTCATGGCTTTGAGGGACTCATTGATATCATGCTTAGGAGGAATAGATCTAAGCTTTAAAGAATCAACATCAAGAGAAATTCTATGAACGTTCCTAGCCAATTCATCAACTTTAAGCAATTTTTCTTCAAGCAAAGCATTGAAATTCTTTTGCAAATTCATAAATTCTTTAACACTAGTCTCAAATTCAGAGGGCATCTTATTAAAATTTCCATAAGAATTGTTGTAGGAATTTCCATAATTATTAGAGGAATTACTAGGATAGGGCCTAGGATTAAAATTCCCTCTATATGCGTTGTTACCAAAATTATTCCTACCAACAAAATTCACATCAATAGATTCATTATTATTCTCAATCAAAGTAGATAGAGGCATATCATTAGGATCAGAAGAAACACTCTTAGGAGCAAATAATTTCATGAGTTCATCCATCTTTCCACTCAAAACATTAATTTCTTCTATCGCATACACTTTTTTATTAGTAGATCTTTCGGTGTGCCATTGAGAATAATTAACCATAATATTATCAAGGAGTTTAGTAGCATATCCTAAAGTGATTTCCATAAAAGTGCCTCCCATGCCGAATCTAAAAGATTTCTAGAAGCAAAATTCAATCCGCATAAATTTTTTGTATAATCATCCACAAATTCAAACCATGAGTAGGGCAATTATGTATCATTAATTTCATTCTCTCCCAAGCTTGTGCAACATGTTCATGATCAAGTTGCTTAAAATTCATAATATCGTTCCTAAGAGAGATGATTTTAGCGGGAGGAAAATACTTAGAGATAAAAGCATCTTTGCACTTGTTCCAAGAATCAATACTATTTTTAGGCAAAGACGAAAACCAAGATTAAGCACGATCTCTAAGAAAAAAAGGGAATACCTTCAATTTAACAATATCATTATCGACATATTTCTTCTTTTGCATATCACATAAATCAACGAAACTATTTAGATGAGTAGCGGCATCTTCACTAGGAAGGCCGACGAATTGATCTTTCATAACAAGATTCAACAAAGCAGTATTGATTTCACAAGATTCAGCATTGTTAAGAGGAGCAATGGGAGTGCTAAGGAAATCATTATTGTTGGTACTGGTAAAGTCACACAATTTGGTATTATCTTGAGCCATCGCGACAAACAAGCAATCCAACACACGAGCAAACAAAGGCAACGAAAAAAAGGAAAACGGAAAAGAGAGGAGGAGATTGGGAAAGAGAGGGCAAATAAAACGGCAAGGGTGAAGTGGGGGAGAGGAAAACGAGAGGCAAATGGCAAATAATGTAATGCGGGAGATAGGGAATTGTGATGGGTACTTGGTATGTTGACTTTTGCGTAGACTCCCCGGCAACGGCGCCAGAAATTCTTCTTGCTACCTCTTGAGCTTGCATTGGATTTCCCCGAAGAGGAGAGGATAATGCAGCAGAGTAGCGTAAGTATTTCCCTCAGTTTTTGAGAACCAAGGTATCAATACAGTAGGAGGCCACACGCAAGTCCCTCGTACCTACACAAAAACAATAGCTCAACGCAACCAACGCGATTAGGGGTTGTCAATCCCTTCACGGTCACTTACGGGAGTGAGATCTGATAGACAATATTTTTGGTATTTTTTATATAAAGATGCAAAGTAAAAATAAAAAGTAAAGTAATAAGCAAAGCAATAATAAAGTGATGGAAGATTGATAGGATGAGAATAGACCCCGGGGCCATAGGTTTCACTAGTGGCTTCTCTCAAGAGCATAAGTATTCTACGGTGGGTGAACAAATTAATGTTGAGCAATTGACAGAATTGAGCATAGTTATGAGAATATCTAGGTATGATCATGTATATAGGCATCACGTCCGAGACAAGTAGACCGACTCCTGCCTGCATCTACTACTATTACTCCACTCATCGACAGCCTATCCAACATGCATCTAGAGTATTAAGTTCAAGAGAACAGAGTAACGCCTTAAGCAAGATGACATGATGTAGAGGGATAGATTCATGCAATATGATAAAACCCCCATCTTGTTATCCTCGATGGCAACAATACAATATGTGCCTTGCTGCCCCTTCACATCCTGGGAAAGGACACCGCAAGATTGAACCCAAAGCTAAGCACTTCTCCCATTGCAAGAAAAACCAATCTAGCTGGCCAAACTAAACTGACAATTCGAAGAGACTTGCAAAGATAACCAATCATACATAAAAGAATTCAGAGAAGATTCAAATATTGTTCATAGATAATCTTGATCATAAACCCACAATGCATCGGTCTCAACAAACACACCGCAAAAAGAAGATTACATCGAATAGATCTCCACAAGAGAGGGGGAGGACATTGTATTGAGATCCAAAAAGAGAGAAGAAGCCATCTAGCTACTAGCTATGGACCCGAAGGTCTGAAGTAAACTACTCACGCTTCATCGGAGAGGCTATGGTGATGATGTAGAAGCCCTTCCGGCGGAGCTCCGGAACAGGCCCCAAGATGGGCTCTCGTGGATACAGAAAGTTGCGGCGGTGGAATTAGGTTTTTGGCTCCGTATCTGATCATTTGGGGGTACGTAGGTATATATAGGAGGAAGGAGTACATCGGTGGAGCGAAGGGGGGCACACGAGGCAGGTGGCGCGCCCTAGGGGGGCGCCCTCCACCCTCGTGACCAGCTCCCTTGTTTCTTGACGGAGGGTCCAAGTCTCCTGGATCATATCTGTTGAGAAAATCACGTTCCCGAAGGTTTCATTCCGTTTGGACTCCGTTTGATATTCCGTTTCTTCGAAACACTGAAATAGGCAAAAAACAGCAATTCTGGGCTGGGCCTCCAGTTAATAGGTTAGTCCCAAAAGTAATATAAAAGTGGAAAATAAAGCCCAATATGGTCCAAAACAGTAGATAAAGTAGCATGGAGTAATAAAAAATTATAGATATGTTGGAGACGTATCAGTTGTCAATTCAACCACACCTGGAGATTAATTATCTATAGCAAAGTGATCAACGGCAAAGTAGTATGATAGTTTGATAGCAGTAGCAATAGCAATAGTAACGGTAATAGTGACAACAGTAATTTTGTAGCAAGTGCAACAGTAACGATAGTAGTAGTAACTTATCAGAAACAATATAAGATAAATTCGTAGGCATTAGATCGGTGACTTGTTGGATGATATTCATCATGTGACAGTTATAACCTAGGGTGATACGGCACTAGCTCCAGTTCATAAATATAATGTAGGCATGTATTCCGTAAATAGTCATATGTGCTTATGGAAAGAACTTGCATGACATCTTTTGTCCTACCCTCCCTGCGGGTCGCCGGCGTTACGGGAACGGGGTACCAGACTTGCTCGCTGCGCCCGCGGCGTGGCTCAAGGGGTGGCCCAAGACGCCCATCTTCATCGGACAAGCTCAAGACCTCGCGAGGGGCCAAGCCTCGCGGGGCGGACAACAGGAAGCTTCCTCAGGCACAGCCTCGTCAGGCTGGCTCGCGAGGAGGCGGAGAGATCAAGGCGGGGTACCTCACGAGGTGCCCGAGACGCAAGCCATGATGACCAAGGGCGCCAGGCGGTCGCCAGCCCGCGCAGTGTCCTCATTTCCTCTTTGGTGCAAAGGGGGCAAGCGCAGGCGAGAGAATCAAGCAAAGGCACCCGTTTCGGTGCAACAAGACCAAGACCGTCGCAACAGCAGGAAGGAAGTCATCGTGGAGCCCAAGCCGGCGTCACCACCAGAGCCTTTGACAGGCGAGGACCAACTTTAGTTAGGATAAGTGTACCAGATGTTCCCCTTCAAAATGGCCAATTGTTGGCGCCCTTCCCGCTCAATATTTGGGAAGAGGCCCAGGGCCCTTGCCTATAAGTAGGACTAGCCACCCACAGGGTAGAGATATCTTGGAGAGGTCCAGACATCTCGCCTCATCTTTGCTTGATCCAACCCGATCGAGAGCCTAGCCACAAGAACACCTCACCCTCGCGAGGTTGTTCTTCCTTGTATTGTTCATCATCAGCCCAAGAGGCAATCCACCACACCACACACTGGAGTAGGGTGTTACACCACAATGGTGGCCCGAACCAGTATAAACCTTGTGTCTCTTGTGTTGTTCCTTTGGTAGTTTAGATCCTAGCGAGGCGACGAGGTGCAGGTAGGTAGGGGGCGAGATCTCCACGCGCACCCCAGAGTTCGAACCTAGAGGGTCTGCCGGAACCCGAAATCCGACATTTGGCGCGCCAGTGGAGGCGCCGAATTGCCTTCCGCCGCTGTTCTTTGCCGCCCATCGCATCCATGTCGACGCCGCCGGGCTCGCGCCGAAGCGCCGAAGCCGCTCTCACTACCGCGTCGCCCAGACGGCCCCGTCGGCGCCGCCCCGCCGTTCCCGTCGCGCTGCCGTCAACGCCGCCACCAGCTCGGCGAGGGAACGGGCAGCAAGCATCGCCCCAAAGATCCGTCTGTGAGGCGAGACGACCGCATCGCTACCCCTTCGCCGCCGGCTGGTTCTTTTCTCGCGCGCTCCGCGCGCCATGGAGGCTCGAGCTGCGCTCATCGCGGCAAACGAGCTCCTGCGCTACCGCCCTGTCGGCACGCGTCACGAAGAATGGCTTGACCGCGTCGCCGAAGCTTCGTCCGTGCAGGGCTCCCCAGCGCCGTCCTTCTCGCTGCACGCGCCCGCCTGCAGGCGATGAAGCTCGAGGGCGCCTCGGCCGCCTCCCCTCAAGAAGGCGCCTTGGCCCCAAGCGCGTGGCCCCGGGCGGAACCCACTCCGTCTGGCGCCCGGCCTGACAAGAGCAGAGCTGTCAAGAGGTCCCTCGCCCCAAGAAGCTTCCCGAGTGCTCCTCGCACCGGCTCGCCACGCATCAAGGCCTCTGCTCCAAAGCATGCCAAGACCCCGCGCTGCTCCCAGCGGTAGCGCATGGGGACCCGCAAGACCAGGCTCTTCGTCACCAAAGGCCTCCCGTGGTCACAGCAGGC
The DNA here is from genome assembly GCA_021605145.1 of Aegilops bicornis. Taxonomy (NCBI): domain Eukaryota; kingdom Viridiplantae; phylum Streptophyta; class Magnoliopsida; order Poales; family Poaceae; genus Aegilops; species Aegilops bicornis. The sequence goes on along the minus strand of CM038673.1, from coordinate 217,755,742 downwards.
TGCCGCGCCTTCACCACCGAGTTGCGCAGCGTCGCGTGGCCTGGCAAGTTCAAGCCAAACCTGCCTCCTCGCTACGACGGCACGGATGACCCTGCGGAGTTCCTCCAGCTCTACGAGCTGGGCATCGAAGCCGCCAACAGGGACGAGAAGGTCATGGCGAACTGGTTTCCCATGGCACTCAAGGTTGGAGCCCTTTGGCTCCCGAACACAGCTCTGGCATGATCTCCTCCTGGGACGAGATGCGCACCCGCTTCATCGCCAACTTCCAAGGTACTCGCGACCGGCCGCCTGCCGTGAGCGACATGCGCCGCATCAAGCAGCAGCCAGGGGAGACCCTGCAGAAGTACATCCAGCGCTTCAACAACGCACGCCTCAAGATTCCCAAGGTGACCGAGGAGGCCATCATCTCAGCCTTCTCCGATGGTGTGCGTGACGTCAAGATGAAGGAGGAGCTGGCGATCCATGAAGATATGTGCACATCCTTGGAGCGGTTCAACTTGGCGACCAAGTGCGCCAGGGCTGAGGAAGGACGCCTTTCCCTCCTCGAGCTGCCACCGTGATACCCGTAAGAGAAGAAGCCCAAGGCCAAGGACGTGAAGCGCAAGGGGCTGCCGTGCTCATGGCGTAACTGCATACCAAGCGAGGCGTAGATCAGCCCGAAGTCTTCCAAGGGCAGCCGGCATCTGTGTACCATGACCTCCACACCCACAACACCAATGAATGTTAAGAGCTCCGAGCCGTGCGAGAAGGGAGAATCGGTCGACACCCCGACCGCAACGACCGAGGCTACGGCCGAGGAGGAGGAAGAAACACAGGACGCTGGGAAGACCGTGGCCGTCGCCAAGGGTGGCGTGACCGACCTCGCGAGGACCGCTGGCAGGATCAGCCTCGCGAGGGAGGCTGGAGGGATCAGCCTCGCGAGGATCACCCACAAGGAAACGCAGGCCTCCCTCCTCTGCCGCCGCAGCCAAGGAGAAATGAGGACCATCATCAGCATGAGGGGGCTGGGGGCTTCCAGGAGCCGCGCGCGATCGCTTGCATCCTGGGCGGAGCTCAAGCCCTATCCTCTCAGCGCATCTTCAAGCAGTTCGCCCGCGAAGTGAATGCGGTCCTCCTCAAGCTCGAGGCCACGCGCCCTCTCAGGTGGTCAGCGTGCGCCATCAAGTTCAGCTCTGCAGATCAGCTCAAGTGCGCGGCCACAACCGGAGTCCTTCCGATGCTTTGTTCCCAATCATCAGCAACGTGCAAGTCACCAGGACCCTCATCGATGGCGGAGCAGGGCTCAATGTCATGTCCGTAGAGACATTCAACAATCTCCAAGTGCCTTACAATCAGCTTCAGCCAACCAAGCCTTTCTCCGGAGTCACCGATGGCTCCACAGTTCCGATTGGGCAGGTCCGCCTCCCCGTCACCTTGAGGCGCGCGACAACCACCGCACCGAGCTCATCGACTTCGATGTCGCCAACATTCGCCGCCATACAATGCCATCCTCGGGTACCCAGCTCTGGCCAAGTTCATGGCTGTGACTCATCACGGCTACAACGTCCTCAAGATGCCAGGAAGCGGCGGAGTCATCACGGTGCCTTGTGAAGAAAGAGACGCGGTGTGCTCCCTGGAGCGAGCTTTTCAAGCCGCATCACTTGAAGACCCAGATTGCAGGAGCGGGAGGCTCCCCGAGACTGCTCCCAAGAAGAAGAAGACATCACCAGGCCCGACCCCTCGGGAGGCAGGCCCCTCAGGATCCGTGCCTGTTCAGGGGCACCTCCTTCGTCAGATAGGAAGGCGCGCCCGGCGCCTCCTCAAGCAAGGCTCGGGGCTCTCTCACGGAGGACCACCGACCTTGCTAAGGTCACGAGGGAGGCGCTTGGGCACCACTTGAGGCGTGTTTCAAAGCACGTTTCCCTCGGGAAGGAGCGAGGCAAGGAGGGCCAAACCCTCGGGGAGTTCGTCGGCAGATCATTCGGGAGCTGCAGGAGTCAAGAGTCATGAGTGGCAGCCGCCGCTACCCGCCGTAGCTCCCCATCCAGCGAGGATGGTGGGCTGCGTCTGCATCGACATACCAGGCTCAACCGAGCCGCCTCTCGAGCGCTTGGCCCTCATGTGTGGGGCGCCGCGAAGGTCCACCCTACAGCCTACGTCAGATGCCCCACGGCGTGCCGAACGCGGCCGCCACGCCAGCAGCACCTCATGGGGAGCATCCCGAGGCTCAAGAGGCCGGCGTTCTGCAGTCTGGCGAAGATGGAGATGGTCCGCGAGAGCCACTCAGCGCCTCCGGAGCCTCCCGAGGCTCCCTGGGCCTGGGGCTCATGAAGGTCCGCAGCCCACGACGCCTACTACTTCAAAGATCCCTTCGTCTTCAACATTATCGTGTGACATCCTTCAAGTTTCATTTCACCGAGCGCCCCAAAGGCTGCATCATTCCCGAGCCGCGTGGGTCCGTCCTGCGGCGTGTGTCCCTTTACTTCATGTTCTTAGCTTACTTTGTTGGGGGCGCCCCTCGGGCTGCATCATCCCAAAGTCGCTCGGACCAGACCCAGCTTAATGTACCCCTCTTTCGTTTATTTCGGGTCATGCGTTCGACCAATCATGATTGTTATTTGATACCGCCCACGGCACCCTTCTTCCTTCATGTCGGCCGCTTGCACGTTAAAGGGGGGTACCGAGCATCGCGACTCATGGCTCCTCTTGGCTCTCCAGCCCTCACCCTCTGGCCTTGTCCACGGCATCGCGACACAGCATACCAATGACGGCCGAGACCCGCTCGAGGGCCGGGACCCGAGGACGTAGAGCATCGGCATCTAACCAAATTTGCAGGAACACGTCACAAGTTAAGGCCGAGTGCCAGGCGCAACCCGCCTTGAGGTAGGGCCCCGTGAGTCCCGCGCTGGCTCACGGGTGCCCAGATACACCTCGTCAGGCCCTACTGTGCCAGCCACGTGTCGTATGGGTTGTACACGCCCGGGGCTCTCCCGGAGGGGAGCCCCTCCCACGCACCGATGGAAGCACCATGCTCCGTTGGTGACGACACCGCCGAGGAGCGGCTATGCCCGTACACATACGGAAGCGCTATGCTCCGCCGGTGATAAACAATCGAGGGTGGCCCCGGCCGCATCAACCTCGGGGAGCCCAAAGCTCAATGTCCGCCTCATCGCAACGCCTCCCTCGGGAGTGCCGCCGAGGGGGCTGGGCACGGGCTACGCCTGGGTCATGCCAGACAAGACGCCGCCACCTAGCCAGGCCCCTCGGGCCTGGTTCGTCAGACGCCCCTCCCGGCGGAGCCAAGGTCTGAAGGCCGTTTGAATGTCAAGGGGACTCCTGAGCATCGCGACTCAGAGCCTAATCGGACACGTAGCCCCTCACTCCTTAGTTCCGAAAGGCTAACGGCAGTTGAAGTATCTGTGAGGCCGGGCTCTGCAGACGTAGAATGGTAAATTCACCCATACATCTCACCTCCTACTTGTTGTTCGTGGCGCTTAAGGGGACTCTGAGCATCGCGACTCAGAGCCTAACTTGTCACGTAGCCCCTCACTCCTTGGTCCCGTCCTGGTTTCGGTCGGGGCTAATGGCGGCCGAGGTATCTGTGAGGCAGACTCTGCGGCGTAGAACATAAGCAAGTAGGAAGGAAAAGCGCAAATCTCAAGGAATTCAAAAGCAAATATTGCAGTCCATAACTATTGTCACAACACCAAACACAAGTTTAAACGCCTCCCCGAGGCATGATGCATGTTGCAGGAGCTGAAAGCAGAACAGGAGCCACAAAGGAGTCACTTGTTGACGGCGGAGCTGCGCTGGGCGGGTTCGCCTCGTGAAGCCTCAGGACCGGCAACGCCTCGCTTCGGCTTGGTGCTGAAGGCCCGGAACTTCGCCAGCAGAGCCTCCGCTCGACTCTTCACGGCCTCGGCGTGGCGGCAACAAGCTCACCAGCCACGGGCTCCAGCAGGCTGTCGAGGTCGACGTCGGGATCGTGAAGGTAGACATGGGTAAGGACGCGCGTCAGCGCTGCAGAAGACAGGACACGCGCCTCGGCCTCAGCCGTAGGGCCAAGGCCAAGGGTGACATCTTCAAGGGCGCAGATCAGGAAGGGAAGTAGCTTGGCAGGGCCGTCCTCAGCGCCGGCCAGCGGGCTTTCCAGACCGCTGTCGTAAAGCGACCTCAGCAAGGTGCGAGCCTTCACCTCCATCTCCGCGAAAGCCACGCGGTCCTCGGCGAGGACCCGCGCCTTGCCGTCCAGCTCGACCCTCTTCGCCTCCAACTCCTGCTCCAGCGCACCCAGGCGGTCATGGTGCTTGTTAAGCTTGGCGTCCCGGTCCTTGACGGCCGCCTCGCGGGCCTTCATGTCTTCCTCCTTCTCTTGGCGAATGCGGGCCTCCTTGGCAAGCTGGTCACGCAAGCCTTGCAGCTCGCTCTCCAGCGCCTTGCAGTGACCTCGGACATCGGCTACCTCCACCAAGGCGGCGTCGCGAGCAGCCTTCGCCCCAAGGACGGCCTGCTTCTCCTCGTCGCAAGCCGTCGCGGCCTGAACCAGCGCCGCTCGAATCGAAGCATTAGAGCAAACCCAGCCGGAGGACTGCTCCAAGCGCCCGACCACCAAGCGAGGGTCGGCGCCCAGAAGATCTTGCCGCAGCCGGTCCAGTTCAGCAGCAGCACGATCCAGAACAGTGGGAGGAGTCGGAGAGACAACGGTTGGTGGACTAGGAGGAGAGGGCGGCAGCGTAACCACAGCATCCTGAGGCGGGACCTTCTGCGCCCCGACAGCTGCGGCAGTGGCATCAGGCAAGGGTACCTCGGGAGTCGCTTGGGCCATGGGGGCTGAGCTCGCCCCAGCTAGCTCCGCCAGGCCTCGCGAGGATGACCGGGCAGGAGAGGCTCGTGTCTTGCCGTCACCTTCTTTCGCGGACGGAGGCACTGCCCCAGACGAAGCCTCAGAGCTCCCTTCAGCTTCGCAGCGCCACCTAGCCAAGGAATACAGATATCAAGCCTCAGCGACAAAGCAAGGAATAAAACAAGAATCAAGCACTTAGTGGTCATTGCTCGTGGGCTCGAGCAACCTCCGGCCATACTTGAAGCCCGAGAGCCGGCTGCAAGGATCAGCCTCAAGAGGCCCGGGAGCAGGAGGCACGTCTGCGGATCGCCTCAGGGCCGGGGCAGACCCGCGGGGGACCAGCCCAGTCCTGTCCTTCTTCGGGATCGGGGGCAAGCTCTCGCCGCCCCGCTCATCGCCATCCTCGTCGTCGCTCGGCAAGAGGCGGAGAGCGCGGGACCTGCGCCGGGGGAGGGGCGCTCTGGACTCCCCGTCGGCCGCCTCGGAGTCAGGCCCCTCTTCCCCCTCCTCTTCTTCCTCCTCCCCGCTGGAGTCGCTGGAGGACACGTTCACCGTCGCCAGGGCTGCCGGGTCCTCGGGAACCTCCGCGGGCACGGGCCCGTCCCCATTGAAGATGGGCATGGAGTCCACCGCCTGCTCCCAATCATCTCGAAGGAACAGGGGTACAGGAGCGCCCTCCAGCCTCGCCACATCTCTCCCGACCAAAGATTGGAGGACCGCGGCCAGATCTTCGTCGGCCAAGACTGCGGGTCTCGGGCGGGGCCTCCATAGCGGAAGCAATCTTGGCAAGCGGAGCCACAGTGCTCCAGGAACTCCCTGAGGAGCGACGCCCCGGTCAGCTTCGTCGTTGCCATGTTGCCCGGCCACAGGTCCGCGTTCATCTTCTCCAGCACCGGCTTCGCGCGGGGATCCATGAGTTCCGCGCGAGACCAATCGTCGGAGGTTGTGGGCTGCTCCGTAGGCAGAATCAGTCGAGGATGGATGCGCCCAGCATCTACCATGACCCACTTGCTCCTAAAGCCCTCAATCCTCTTCCCGGGCTTCGAGATGGCGTTGGAACTGCCATACACGACAAAGCTCATGCACGCGGAGATGGGTCCGCGAGAGGTCCGGAGGTAGAAGTAGTGGCGCAGCAAGGCCACTGAGGGCTGCACCCCGACATGAGCCTCACAATAGTAGGCGAAGATCGCCAGAAGAAGAACAGAGTTGGGATGGAGGTGCAAAGCTTACAGTTTGTAATGGCGGAGCACAGAAAAGAAGAACTCAGAAAAGGGAGGCACCAGACCGGCAGCAATGGCGGTCACAAAGAGCGGATAGAAGGTGCTTCCTTGGCCCTCGGGAAGGGCGGAGCCGGCCCTGAGCACCGTTGCCCCGTCGTTGCCTTGCGCCGCCACCATCCGACGCGCCCGGGCAAGGCCCTTCTCCGACACGGTCGGCGAGTCCAAGGCGGGTGAGTATCAAGCTCCGGCCGGGGTCTGGCGAGGCGCCATGTCTTGCTAGGGCACGCGGTCGAAGTAGATCTGGAGATTTCGGAGGCAGGAAGGAAATGCGCAAGAAAGGGGATCTGGGCAATGACCGGAGGAGGCAAAGGAGGCAAAGCCTAGACGGGTGCCGCACTTTTGTCGATTCGCGCAGTTGCTAAGGGCGCCCGCTGTCACGCCCAAGATGCGACCCTATCCTAAAGGAACTCAAAGGTCCCACCAAGGATAGAAGCGCATCTTGAAGACGCTTTTGCAAGGTGGATATCATTACATCAACATTACATAATAGATGGGGATACATACAAGAGGCATACAATGCTACATGAATACAACAATACAACATACAAGATCAACATCCGACTACGGATGAATCATAAACAGAAACTCAAACAATATCCACCCTGCTAGCCCAGGCTGCCGACCTGGAACCTATCCCCTGATCGAAGAAGAAGCAGAAGAAGACCTCCAAAACAAGCAAACATCGCTCTCGCGTCATGATCGTCGCATAACTCGTACACGCAATCGATGTTGTAGTAATCAGGAGCCACAAGGACTCAAAGCAATCCCATTACCATGGGTATCAAGACTAGCAAAGCTTAATGGGAAAGGAAGGGGTAAGGTGGTGAGGTTGCAGCAGCGACTAAGCATATATGGTGGCTAACCAACGCAAATAAGAGCGAGAAGAGAGCAAGCGGAACGGTCGTGAAGCTAGCAATGATCAAGAAGTGATCCTGAACTCCTACTTACGTCAAACATAACCCAGAAACCGTGTTCTCCTCTCGATCCACCCCAAAAGAGACACTCACGCATTCGCACACGGTTGGTGTATTTTAGAAGAGTTTACTTCAAGTTTACTACAACCGGATATTAACAAATTCCCATCTCGCCACATAACCATGCACGGCTCTCAAAAGTTTATACCCTGCAGGGTGTCCCAACTTAGCCCATGATAAGCTCTCGCGATCAAGGAAGGATATTCCTTCTCCCGGAAGACCCGATCAGTCTCGGAATCCCGGCTACAAGACATTTCGACAAGAATAAAACAAGACCAGCAAGACCGCCCGATGCCGACAATCCCGATAGGAGCTGCACATATCTCGTTCTCGTGGCAACACCGGATGAGACAGGCTACGAGTAAAACCAGGCCTCGAAGTTTCCCCATGGTTCTCAAGTGGCCCGGTTCGGGCCAACACTTAGACAAGCATTGGCCCGGGGGGGCTAAATAAAGATGACCCTTGGGTTAATTACTCCCAAGGGAAAATAGGTGGTGGTGAGGCAAATGGTAAAACCAAGGTTGGGCCTTGCTAGAGGAGTCTTATTCAAAGCGAACTGTCAAGGGGGTCCCATAAATCACCCAACCGCGTTAGGGACGCAAAATCCGGGAACATAATACCGATATGACGGAAAACTAGGGCGGTAAGAGTGGAACAAAACACCAGGCATAAGGCCGAGCCTTCCACCCTTTACCAAGTATATAGATGCATTAATAATATAAGAGATATTGTGATATCCTAACATAAACATAATCCAACATGGAGCAATCTTCATCTTCACCTGCAACTAGCAACGCTATAAGAGGGGCTGAGAAAAAGCGGTAACATAGCCAAACAACGGTTTTCTAGGAAGGGTAACAAAGGTTAGAGTTTCATGGCAATTAGGGAGGCTTGAGCAGCAAGTGGTAGGTAGCGCAGCATAGCGAAAGAACGAAGCATCTAGCATAGCAATGATAGTAATGAGATCCAAGGTGACGGTCATCTTGCCTGAAATCCCGCAAGGAAGAAGAACGAGTCCATGAAGAAGATGAAGCCACGAAGACGAACCAAGCGTAGACGAACGAATCCTCACGATCGCAACGAAACGGGAACTATCGAGAAGAAACACACAACATAGTAAACACACCACACATGAACAAGGCATGATGCATAAACAAGCATGATGCATGACGAGGCTACATGAAGCTACTCATGGCGAGAGATGATGCATACAAGAGCAACACATCAAAGCAAGTTTAAATGAGGCCGGAAACAACATAGAACAATTCCAGTAAGTCCTCATATGCAAATTTCGAAATTGGTCCAGATCTGAATAAACCTTATGTTCAAGTTGTTAAACAGCAAGTTAAGATGCACCACGATGATCTACATGAAATTCTAGTCAAGTTACATATAAAGTTCATTTAATTCAGAGCTACGGCCTAGAAGATATGAGCAAAACAAGTTAAACATGGCATTGATGCAGAATGCATTCAAATATCAAGCAAACACCTCAAAACAAGGATGCAACATGATAATATGAAGCTACATGCAATTCTAAGCAAGTTTCATATAGAGCACACTCAAAACGGAGCAACGGTTCAACACCTACACCCTATACAAGTTTAAAGGACAAGCTGTCCAAAACAGCAACTAGGCATATTGCAAGCGTCAAAACACTATGCTACAGCATCTCAACGTAAGAACAAAAGGCATGGGCATGAATTACAGGTAAAGCATGCCAAAACATGAACACCGAGCTATCTCCACAAATCACTAGAACATGCCCAAAAACACATGGCAAGATTGCAAATAATCACAGTTTCAGACTTATCAGGAAATAACATCAGGTTGCAATGTTTAGAGCTATCAAACAACATGTTACAGAAACTTATCATGGCAAACAAAGACATGGGATGAATGTACTAAATTCATAAATCGAATGTCCTTTGGTGACCATGAGCCAAAAAGGACCAGAAGATATGATGGCACCCAGGTAAACATGGCAAGTTATATGACAGATCCATAGATGACAGGAACAACAATAAGTAGGCATGTTGGTGAGCTTGAACCACTCACCACAGAGAGATACATTGCATGGAAAGGCAACCAAAAGTAAGAAGCCATGTTTATGAAACAAACCAAGGCAATAACAAGTTCATAGAGTGCATGGACCACTAGAAAATCACATGGCAAAACTGAACTTCAAGTTAACTGGCTGACAGCAACATTATTTAGCAACTTTGGAGCAAGATAACAACAAGCTACGGCAGGCTATAAATGCAACCAGGGGCATGGATGGATATACCTTAATATGTAGAACAAAACATATTTAGTGAACATCTCCAGATTATGCACAGAATGACTAGTAGCAGCAGGTTTACATATCATCATAATATAACAGAATCAGCCTAGCAAAACAGTAACAAGTACCCTACTTAACAAGCTTGATGAACTCACTAAAGGACCCACAAAAATACATGGATGGCACCACTGTAAAGATGGCATGACATAGATCAAAACACATGTAGACATCAACCTCATAAGATGCACACATCAAACATGGCAAAAATGACAAATGAGCATGTTATAACAGTTTCAGCAGATTAACATCATGAAGCACTCTTGCAACAATGATCCAGGCATCAAGATGAACTCAAATGAATATTATGCAATGGAACAAAATGAAGTACTCGTTGAGACGAACAATTTGACATACTACACGCCCAAAACGGAGCCACGGATGCCGAGTTATGATGCGATGAACATGACAATGATTATGCAAAATATCTCAGGACAGTGAAATAATGGACCTCAACGCGGGAGGTGCGGGGTACGAGGATGGACGGAGAAGGGCCCGGGACGGGCGCGGCCGGCGGATCCGGGCCGGATCCCGCCGGATCCGGCCGGATCCCGCGCTGGAGGCGGAGGAGGGGCGGATCCGGCCGGGCGCGGGCGATGTGGCGGCGGGCGCCACGTCTGAGCACGGGAGGCGCGACGGCGACGGGCCGCTTCGGGCAGTGGAACGGCAGAAGCGGGCTGCGAAGGGGCGGAGCCGGGCGATGCGACGGCGCTGGGCGCTGAGGGGAGGCGCGGACGGCGAGGTCGGACGGCGGCGAAGCGGGCGGCGCGGGCGGCGAGGGAGCGGGCTCGCTGGGCGCGCGCGCTGGGCGGCGGCGCGGATTCGGCTCGCACGGGCTCACGACGGCTCCTGGCCGGGCGGTCAGCGGGGAGCCAAGGGCGACGTGGCACCTCCGGGTTGGGTGCGGGAGGCGGTGGCCGAGGTGGCGGGCGCAGATTGGCCGAGGCGAGGTGGCGGTGGTCGTGTCCGGCGGCGGGCGGACACGTCCGGCGGCGCGTAGGAGCGGGGCTAGGGTTAGGGGTGAATTGATCTGGAATTTTCGGGGGGAGGCTACATTTATATAGGTAGAGGGAGCTGGGAGACTCCAAATGGAGAGCGGTTTTCGCCCACACGATCGTGATCGAACGACTGAGAGCATGAAGAGGAGTTGGCTGGGTTTTGGGCCACTTTGGAAGGGGTGTTGGGCTGCAAAGAGAAGGGGGCTTTTACGGTTACCCGGTTAACCATTGGAGTATCAAACGGACTCCAAATGGCACGAAACTTGACAGGCGGTCTACCGGTGCTATACCAAGGCCGCTTGGCAAACCCCGGGCCATTCCAAGAAAGTTTAACACCCACTCACAACGAGAGACAAAAGGGGGACGCCGGGGAACATAGGAGTGCCGGATTGCAAAACGGACAACGGGGAAAATGCTCGAGTGCATGAGACGAACACGTATGCAAAATGAAATGCACATGACGACATGATAAAATGCATATGATGACATGGCAAAGTGCAACACGCAAGCAAATGACATGGCAAGGACGGCAAATAACTGGCAAACACCTGGCGCATCGAATCCGGGGCGTTACACCCACGTCCAATCAACCGCAACGCGGCACCCAAGGTCGCAGGCTGTTAGGGCCCGCGGCGCTTCGCACTTGTCCCTTCGCTTCTCTGCTCAGCCAAGTCCAGGGGCGCCTTGGGCCCGGGGGCTACTGTCGGCGTTCTGGGAACGGGGTTACCCAGACTTGCCTGCCTGCGGCTGCGGCGTGGTTTCAAGGGGTGGCCCAAGACGCCCATCTTCATCGGACAAGCTCAAGACCCTCGCGAGGGGGCCAGATCATGGGCGGACGTGAAGCTTCCTCGTGCACGGCCTCTTCAGGTGGCTCGCGAGGAGGCGGAGAGATCAAGGCGGGTACCTCACGAGGTGCCCGTGACGCAAGCCATGACGACCAAGGGCGCCGGTGAGCGCCAGCCCGCCAGTGTCCTCATTTCCTCTTTGGTGCAAAGGGGCAAGCGCAGCGAGAGCATCAAGCAAAGGCACCCGTTTCGGTGCAACAAGACCAAGACCGTCGCAACGGCAGGAAGGAAGTCATCGTGGAGCCAAGCAGGCGTCACCACCAGAGCCTTTGACAGGCGAGGACCAACTTTAGTCAGGATAAGTATACCAGATGTTCCCCTTCAAAATGGCCAATTGTTGGCGCCCTTCCCGCTCAATATTTGGGAAGAGGCCCAGGGCCCTTGCCTATAAGTAGGACTAGCCACCCAGTGGTAGAGATATCTTGGAGAGGTCCGGACATCTCGCCTCATCTTTGCTTGATCCAACCCGATCGAGAGCCTAGCCACAAGAACACCTCACCCTCATGAGGCTGTTCTTCCTTGTATTGTTCATCATCGGCCCAAGAGGCAATCCACCACACCACACACACCGGAGTAGGGTGTTACACCACAATAGTGGCCCGAACCAAGATCAACCTTGTGTCTCTTGCGTTGTTCCTTTGGTAGTTTAGATCCTAGCGAGGCGACGAGGTGCAGGTAGGTAGGGGGCGAGATCTCCGCGCGCACCCCAGAGTTCGAACCTAGAGGGTCTGCCGGAACCCGAAATCCGACAGTGGCAGCGGGGTCCTATTGGAAACTAAGGGATATTAAGGCCTCCTTTTAATAGAGAGCCGAAACAAAGGATTAACACATGGTGAATACATGAACTCCTCAAACTAAGGTCATCATCAGGAGTGGTCCCGACTATTATCACTCTGGGGTTGCCAGATCATAACACGTAGTAGGTGACTATAACTTGCAATATCGGATATAGAACATAGATATAATGGTGATAACATAGACGGTTCAGATCTGAAATCATGGCACCCAGGACCAAAATGACAAGCATTAAGCATAGAAAAGTCATAGCAACATCAATCTCAGAACATAGTGGATACTAGGGATCAAGCCCTAACAAAACTAACTAGATTACATGATGAATCTCATCCAACTCCTCACCAAACAGCGAGCCTACAAAGAAATTACTCACTCCCGGCGGGGAGCATCATGGAATTGGCGATGGAGAAGGGTTGGTGATGATGAAGATCGAAGATCCCCCTCTCCGAAGCCCCAAATGGACTCCAGATCTGTCCTCCCGATGAAGAACAGGAGACGGTGGCAGCTCCGTCTCGTGGAACACGATAATTCTTTCTCCCTGATTTTTTTCTTGAAAAATGGGGTTTTATAGCGTCGGTTTCAGGGTCTACAGGGCCACCGGGTGGGGACAACCCACCTGGACGCGCCTGGAGGGGGAGGCATGCCCTGATGGGTTGTGCCCACCTAGGTGCCCCCCTCTGGTGGTTCTTGGCTCCAGAAATTCTCTTTTATTGTATAAAAAATCCTCGCAAAGTTTCGTTCCATCCCGAGAACTTTTATTTCTACACAAAAACAACACCATGGTAGTTCTGCTGAAGCGTCAGCCCGGGTTAGTTCGTTCAAATCATGCAAATTAGAGTCCAAAACAAGAGGAAAAGCATTAGGAAAAGTAGATATGACGGAGACGTATCAGTCATCCTCGCCGCTACGTCTCGGGACGTGTGGACGACTCTTCATACCAGTTTTGCTTCGCAGTCTCGGGCATGGACTCATGCCATCCGCACTGCGCTTGGGGAGGTGAAGCTTCATGATCTCACTGTCACTGACTACTTCAACAAGGTGACGAGTATGGCTGACACTCTTGCCTCCATTGGCAAGGCTCTTGGCCCTGAGGAGTTCACCTCTTATGTGCTCAATGGACCGGGTGATGACTATGATAATTTGGTGGAGAATATCAGTGGTCGTGACACTCCCATCTAGCCGCGTGAGTTGTACACGCGTCTTCTCGCTACGGAACAGCGCATCCAGGCTCGCCGCTCTACATTGAGTTTCCCTTCCGCCAACGCTGCAATGCGTGGGAAGGGCAAACCCTACAAGCCATCAACTGGTTGCAAACCTCCACCGACCGTGTCTAATTCGCGGAACACCACTACCTCCACGGGAGGTTGAGTCTGTGCCTGCTGCCCTTCATGTGTTGCTCAGGTCCCCTGCCAGCTGTGTGGACTTGATGGTCACCTTGCCTCCGTTGTCATCGTTGCTTCAAGCAGGATTTCTTGGGGATTGGGAACAATGGCACGGGTAATGAGAAGCAGGCTTCCCTGGCGAGTCATGAGCAGGGGCATACTCCTTCCTATCCAGTTGATGCATCTTGGTACATGGATACGAGAGCTACCAATCACCTAACGAGTGAGATGTGCAAGCTCTCTACACAGGAGCCATACCGTGGACACGATCAGGTTCGCACTGCTAATGGGGAAGGTATGCACATCTCACATATTGGTCAGGCATCACTTCTTACACGTTGATCCACACAATTATGTCTTCTTAATGTTCTTCCTGTTCCCTCTGTTTCACGTAGTTTGCTTTCAGTTCCTAAACTTACTCGTGATAATAATGTTCTTGTTGAATTTCATCCTTTTCATTTTTTTTGTTAAAGACCGAGACACGAGGGACATACTCCTTAGAGGTCGATTGCGCCATAATGGTCTCTATGCATTTGATGTGCCACCAGCTCCTAGTGCTTTTAGTGGCGTTCGTGTGTCACCATCACATTGGCATGCGTGCCTTGGTCATCCTGCCACTCCGATCGTTCGCCATGTACTTAATCGTCATGAGCTTCCAGTCGTGTCCAATAAACATGCTGATGCAGTTTGTGATGCCTGTCAGCAAGGCAAGAGTCATTAGCTTCCTTTTTCCGAGTCGAGTCGTGTAGTCAGTAAACCGCTTGAACTTGTCTTTTCGGATGTATGGGGCCATGCCCAAACCACTGGTAGTGGTCATGATTACTATGTCAGTTTCACTGATGCTTATAGTCAATTCACTTGGCCTTATCTTCTTAAACGCAAGTCTGATGTGTTTAATATTTTATTGCAATTCCAAGCGCATGTTGAGCGTCTGCTCAGTCATAAAATCATTCATGTGCAATCCAATTGGGGGGGGGGGGGTGAGTATCACCACCTCAATGCATTTTTTTGGTAAGCTTGGAATTACACATCGTGTGTTTTGTCCTCATACACATCAGTAAAACGGTGTAGCTGAGCGTAAACATCTTCATATCATTGAGACTGGTCTTGCTTTGCTTGCTCATGCATCCGTTCCTTTTCGGCTTTGGAGTGATGTGTTTTCTACCGCATGCTTTCTCATTAACAGACTACCTACACGACTCTATCAGATGAAAACACCACTTGAGCTCTTGCTGAATGAAGTTCCTGATTTTACGTTTCTCAAGGTCTTTGGGTGTGTGTGTTGACCACATCTTCGTCCATATAACCAATGCAAGTTGGATTTTCGTTCTAAACAGTGTGTGTTTCTTGGTTATAATTCTCTTCATAAAGGGTAAAAGTATCTTCATGTCCCCTCTAACCGTGTCTACATCTCACGTGATGTGGTGTTTGATGAGAATGTTTTTCCTTTTTCCGCACTTCCGGTCACCTCCACCATTCCCATTGCACCTGAGAAATCTGTTTTACTTGTGCCTGGTCAATCTGTTAATGCTACATATACCCCCTTGTTGCTACCTAACCATGGTGCAGGTACTGGGCGCGGAGCATGCCTCGAGCTTCTGGATGAGCAACCGCCCGCGTCCCCTCAGATGTCCGCCAAGCCCGCTCGCGAGGCCGCTCCATCACCTGGCTTGCCGACGGGGCTGGCCGAGCTGGGCCCTACCACCTCGCTCCAGCATGGGGCTGGCCACGCGCCGGCCGAGCCGGTCGAGCTGGCCGAGCCAGTTTCGCCCAAGCCATCCTCTGCCGCTAGGGCCGAGTCGGCGTCTCCGCCCGCGTTGGCCGAGCCGGCGTCCACGCCTTCCTCGCCAGGCCGGTCGCTTGGTGCGACTAGCTCTGCATCTGGGGAGCAGTCTGCATCGTCATCGCCATCTTCATCGACCTCGTCTCCGCAGCGACCTCCGCCGCCTCCCGCTATTCTGCGTCCTCGTACGCGCAGTCAGAGCGGTATTATTCGGCCAAAGGAGCGCACTGACGGCACGGTTGCGTGGATTGCGGCATGTATGGCATGCATGTCGAATTCAACCGCCGAGCCTCGACATTTTCATGCAGCTCTTCGGATTCCTCATTGGCGTAGTGCCATGAAGGAGGAGTTTCAGGCACTACAGAGGAACGATACTTGGCGCTTTGTTCCTCTTGTGTCTGGTGCCAACATCATTGACTCAAAGTGGATATTTAAGGTTAAAAAACATGCTGATGGTTTTATTGAGCGATCCAAGGAACGGTTGGTGGCCAAAGGGTTTAAACAACGATATGGTCTTGATTATGAGGATACCTTTAGTCCAGTTGTCAAACCTACCACCATTCGTCTGCTTCCGTCCTCGGCTGTTGCCAAAGAGTGGTCTCTGCGTCAGCTTGATGTTCAGAATGCTTTTCTTCATGGGGTCTTGGAGGAAGAGGTTTACATGCGGCAACCTCCAGGTTTTGTTGATCATGCTCGTCCACATCATTTGTGTCATATTATTAAGGCGCTTTACAGACTTAAGCAGGCTCCTCGTGCATGGCATGCCCGACTTGGCTCGGTTCTTCGATTTGCTCCGTCCACTGCTGACACGTCTCTGTTCATGTTCCATCGTCCTGAGGTTACTATGTACCTGTTGGTTTATGTTGATGACATTATTCTTATCAGCTCCTCAGTGACTGCCGCTGATTGTCTGTTGTCTGCTCTGAGTGGTCATTTTGCTGTCAAGGATCTAGGTGCTCTTCATTAATTCCTTGGTCTGGAGGTTTCACGGTCCCCTGCTGGCCTGACTCTCACTCAGCATAAGTATTCCTTGGACTTGCTGCGACGTGTTGGTATGTTGCAGTGCAAGCATGCTACCACTCCTATATCGGCGACTGACCGGTTATCGGTCTTGGATGGTGCTTTGCTTCCTTCAGATGATGCTACTGAGTACTGCAGTATTGTTGGTGGCTTGCAGTACTTGACTATCACACGGCCGGACATCTCATATGCAGTAAATCGCGTGTGCCAGTATCTTCATGCTCCTCGGACTTCACACTGGTCAGCTGTGAAGCGTATCCTGCGCTATATCTCTCATACTGTCTCGTATGGCTTGCATCTTTGGTCTACCTCTTCGAGTGCTCTCTCGGCATTCTCCGATGCAGATTGAGCTGGGAGTCTACATGAATGGCGATCAACAGGGGGATATGTTGTCTTCTTTGATCGCAACTTGATCGCATGGAGTGCGCGCAAGCAGGCCACAGTGTCTCGGACTAGCACTGAAGCAGAGTATAAGGCGGTTGTCAATGCACAGCTAAGCTCATTTGGGTATAGTCTCTGTTGAGAGAGTTGGGAGTCTCTCCAGAGCAGCCACCCGTTCTTTGGTGTGATAATATTGGCACGACGTATCTTTCGTCTAATCCAGTTTTCCATGCTCGTACCAAGCACATCAAAGTTGACTATCACTTTGTTAGGGAATGTGTTGCACAGAAGCTTCTTCATATCAAGTTTATCTCCTCCAAAGATCAACTTGCTGACATCTTCACGAAGCCACTTCCACAACCTCAGTTTGATGGTTGTAGGCGCAATCTTAACTTGCTTTGTACTTCAGGCCATAGATAAGATTGAGGGAGGGTATTTGACAACATTACGTAGCTTCTGTATATAGTTTGTAATCTTGTATTTGTACGCTTAACGTACGTCTATATATATGAGATAGCCACACCCGTATTGGGTGTCGTGCAGTTTCCCACAAACATAATTTTAACAACCCCTGGAGCATCTGCCACAGTCGCAGCCCAGCCGAACCTACAGGGCCCGGACATCCGGCCCCCGCCCGGAAATCCAGCGCTCATCACAGAACGTCACCGAAGCTGGACCCCGTCAGCCCGGACATCCGGCCTTCGGCCCGGAAATCCACACACCGCTTATCCAGAGAGCACCAAGGCTGAACCCCGCCAGCCCGGACATCCGGCCCCTCGTGAAGGTCCGGACATCCGGCCCGACGCCCGGACGTCCGGCCCCGCCTGTCTGCGCACAGTAAAGGGCCGAGGCCCATGTACCCCTTCGCCCACCTAGACTATATATACTCCTCCTCCTCCCTCTTTCTAGGGTTAGCAAAGGATTAGCTCATTTGAGAGATAGAGCTTTGCTCATCCACTTGGTTACTTCTCCATTGGAGTCCACGACCTCTTCGGAGAAGATCCCCCAAGCGGATTCAAGACCCCTCACAGAGAAGAACTTGCTACTTGTATCGCCCCTTGTTGATCGTGGATCGTGTATCTCTTTGTGTTTCGAGGATCTAGCACATGTGTAATCGAATATGTTGGTTTGAGTGTTTCCCCTAGTGTTTTACCCTCGTGTTCATCGCGGGATCCGCTCCAATTGTGAAAGATCGGGCATCTAGGGTTCTATCCTACATCATCTTGGAATCATGAGCCACGTTGATCACGATTTTGGAGCCTCCCCTCTTTGTTTTCTAGCCTTATTTTGTTGATCCTGTCCCAAATTCAAAAATCCCCACAAAAATAGCCCCCCAATATTTTTGTGATTTGTTGGTGTGATGAAGTTTTGTTGGATTTGATCCGCGGATTTCATGTATAGCAGGTAGATCTAATTTCCCCCAACTTTTCTCCCAATTCCATTCACGCAATCATCCGAATTTACGTTGAGCTCCAGGCCGTACCTCCAGGCTGGTAATGAAACGGAAGACAGAGTCTTCTGCATGCGGCACTCCAGGCCGTACCTCCATTACCGTTGAGCTCCACAGGACCTACTCCGTCCCCCATTTACGTACACCGCACACAGCATGCAGCTAGCAGCCAACGCCGTCGCACGAACCGCTTCCTCGGTGTCCAGTCTACCATTCGCTTGGTGACCATGTCGTGCCGCCCACCACCAGCCACTGCTGCCACCCTGCTCTGCACCCAAGGGGGAATGGTGAGCCCGTGTGACACTGGTGGGAGCATGCCGGCCGGTGTTAACGCCGCGCCATTGTCTTGACACTGGTGGGCGCGCGAAATGGTTGTCGCATGGGCGTGGCTGATACGGCCCTGCCCTGTTACGCTACGCTACGCTACACAGGCATTAACTCCTACATATAGCAAGCAGCTAGGCTTAATTTGGCGTCTACACGTACGTCACTCTCACTCCGTATCGTATCGGCCGATAGCTTGGGTTCACACGCCGCCCATGCCATCCATATGCGTTCGTCCATACGGATCCATACCCCATCTAGTGATTAATTCCTAGCTCACTCGCTACTCGATCACAGCTGCACTCTACAAGGAGTATATATATAGGCAGTATATAGCTCGAGGTGTAGCTTCGGGTACATATGTGCATATGTCCAGTACAAGCTCACACTTTAGAGAGGCGCGTCAACAGCTAGCTACCTCAAGAATCAAGATCTCTCGTCTCTGATCCGCCATGCCAGTCTCGCACCGGGACTTGCAGCTTGACGCCCAGCCCTCCGCCGCCCTACTAGACTGCGGTCAGGACGGGGATGTCCCGAGACGGGTGTGGGTGCCGGGGCCGGTGATCGTCGGCGCGGGGCCGTCCGGGCTGGCGACGGCGGCCTGCCTCAAGGCTCGCGGGGTGCCATCGCTGGTGCTGGAGCGGGACGCCTGCGTGGCGGCGTCATGGCGGCACCGCACGTACGAGCGGATGCGGCTTCACCTGCCGCGCTGCTTCTGCGAGCTCCCCCTTGCGCCTTTCCCGCCGGGCACGCCGCCGTATCCGACAAGGGACCAGTTCGTCGCCTACCTTGACGACTACGCGCGCGCCTTCGCCGTCGAGCCGCTCCTCGGCGCGCGCGTCCGGGCCGCCGCCTACGACGCCGCCATCGGCTTCTGGAGGGTCACCGTCGAAGTCGTCGGCAAAGACGCTATGACAACGATGACGACGGAGTTCATGTCTCGCTGGCTCGTGGTGGCCACCGGCGAGAATGCGGAGCCTGTGTGGCCTGACGGTGTGGAGGGTATGGACGTCTACCGCGGCACGATGATGCACACAAGCACCTACAAGAGAGGGGACGAGTTCGCCGGAAAGAAGGTGCTCGTTGTCGGCTGCGGTAACTCCGGCATGGAGGTCAGCCTCGACCTCTGCGACAATGGCGCAAAGGCATCCATGGTTGTCAGGGACAAGGTACAAGCTTTTATTTACTCGTACACATTTGCACTCACAAAAACGATGGTTCGCCTAGGGGGAGAAAAATACCACTCGTGCATTACCTTGAACAGCCGAATTTAGATCGGTGAGAATCAAAATTGTACGACAACATAATAACTACAATTTGATGTATCTCAATTTTTCTTTTTGGGATCAAAAAATGAGAACCAACAACTGGCCTACTGCACAGTTTAAATTACATAGTACTCCTAAATAAATATAAGAGCGTTTGGATCACGAAAATTTAATTTAGTCTCTTCACAATTTTAGGCTGCCGCAGAGAATTCGTATTTCAGGCTGTCACTGTTTGTGCCAGTACTCTTGGGCGGTCATTTTCATAGTGCCACGTTTTCTCCTTTTTTCACTGTCATAAATATATTCTTGTAACTTCCAGAATAATTCTTTTTTTACATGAATTCCAGCTGGCGTTTAAAAAATAATACTATGCAAAATCAAAATCAACAGCGACAGCATAAAAATGACGTTGCATGCAGCAGAAAAAAAAAGATCGGGTTTTATGCAATTGTTGTTGTATCGTCTCAATTTGCTGTTTTCTTAGAAAAGGAGGTCATCCCCGACCTCTGCATCAGAGAGATGCATACGGCCACTTATTAAAACAAGTTCAACAAAAATAAATAGTCTGGTCTACAAAGTACGGTTCACAGAAGGAGCTAAAAAGATAAAACAAGATAAACTCAAAGCCACAACCGGCCGGACGAAAAGATACTAAGGACATATCCTATTATGCGACCGCCATCCAAACCGGTTGAATATAGCCCGTGCTACCATCTTCCACCGGTTGCACCCAGTGCCAGCTGCTCCCTGGAGCCCATAGGAGTGAGTAACGACCACGTATGGATCCATGCCGAAGCCCTAAAGATAACCTGCAAGAAATTAACAATAGCTAATCTGTTAAAAATCAAATAATTCATGCAGTTCCATATAGCCCAAATAAGTGCCGTCTCGAATCGCTGTTTGAGTCGATAAAATCCCTTAAAGAAAATATATCATAAATGTTGAACATATATCACAAATCTCGAATGGCCGAGAAGAAAAGAAAATATTACTTGGATCATAGGACTTCTATGGAAAACGATGTGATACTTGCAGGGGGAAAAAAATCCGAAAAGGGTCATTGCATGCTATTGTTTTCTTTTTGGACAAGGATCGTGCAACACTAAGAGTAGTAGTGGAAATTTCAATAATTATGTGTTGTGTTATTTCATAAGTGCAGTATCAAAATCTATGTCAATTCATGATTAAAAAAATGTGTGTAAAAACATTGCAGAATTTAGTGAGAACATTCAACGGTTGTACCCACGTTAGGCAACGGAGATGTCAAGAAAACCCAAAGATAGTGACAACTACAAACTACTCGATTTATTTCATCTTTTCGCATAAAAGGATTTAACCGTTGTATTAAGATATTTATAGAATTTACCTATTAACTGCATTTCTTTACATCATGCAGGTTTATAGCTTAACTAAACTTGCATATCTCTCTCATGCTATTATTTTTGTAAATTTGTAGCTTCATGTGTTGCCTAGGGATATACTAGGCATCTCAACATTTGGCCTATCAGTATACCTTCTCAAGTGGTTTCCCATGAAATGGGTTGATGCCTTGTTCCTCTTCTTCTCGAGGTTGATACTTGGCGACACTGAAAAATACGGGCTCCAACGACCTAAGATTGGCCCGCTCCAAATCAAGAAATCAACCGGGAAAACACCAGTGCTCGACATTGGAGCTCTGAGAAAGATCAGGGATGGCGAAATAAAGGTAAAATATCACATCACCCTTTGTCGGATATGCTTAATACTTCACTACTCCCCCCTGTCCCATAATGTAAGATGTCAAAAAACATCTTACATTATGGGACGGAGGGACTGCATAATTGCTAGTACTAAAGCGAAAGAGCATTGCATCAACCTGACAGAAAACAATATGAGTAACTTAATTGAATATGTTGTAAAAAGAACATAAAGTACCTTTTTCAATTAATGGGGTATTAGGATTGCAGCATCCAACTAATGAATAAGACACGCACATTTCCCACAATTCAAATTTGACCATAAATTAGATGAGAAAATATAGATTTCTGTGATTTAAAAATTATACCACTAAAAATTTCTTTTCAATACAAATTCAACGGCATAATTTCTATGACATATAATCCATAGTTGATTGGTCTAATTTAGGGTCAAAGCTGAATTTTGATATGTGTTTGCGTCTTATTCATTGAAATGGGGGTAGTAAGTACAAAAGTTAAAAGAAAACTTTTAGTGCAAAATATCTACTCCCTCCACTAGGACTACTACTAGCTATAGCAACTTGTTTCTAGTACTAGTACGAGTGTGCCAGTGTAGTACTACATTTAGACTAGTCACAATGGATACTAACTTAGACTAGTAACATGCATATATTACTAGTCTATGTTACTATCTTCATAGTGGGTAGTAACATATGTGTTGTGTCATGCATCACTTTATTTATTACGTTATAGCCTTATTTTTTTTTTGATATGTGTGATGTTACAGTAACTAGCTATGTTACCACATGCCTCTTTTTTTTCATTAATTACATGCCACATCATCTATTTTGCCTAGACAAGTGTGATGTTACCACCTATGTTACTCCCACTGTGAGTAGTCTTATTGAATAATGTATCTAAGTGATTCTAAGAGGGATTCTCCGCAGGTGGTCCCCGCAATAAACCGGTTCACCGAGAGCGGTGTTGAATTTGCCGATGGAAGTAAGGAGGACTTCGATGCTGTCATCCTCGCCACCGGGTACAAAAGCAACGTGCCATCATGGCTCAAGGTACGTACATACGCGAACGTGTTTGTATACTCCTACTTATTAGCATCATGCATACTGTCGTGAGTCATCCATGCAACGATCAAGAGTATGCAGGAAAATAGTACTATGCTGCTTCTTTTTTTTGAACATCAGGAAAAGATGCTTATACAGAACATTAATTAGAGACTTCCGCCGATTGTGTGTGTTATGCATGAAAAACGACGCATGCATGCGCTATATGTACATGGACTGTTCCTAAATCCCTTCTCCCCGTTTCATAAATCCTGTCATAATTTTAGTCCAAAGTTAACCTAAAACCACAACAAAAATTATAAAACGAGGTAGTATGTCCCAAAATGCACGGCCCAGACGCACACTTAACACTAGTCGTCTTCAATTATGGAATGTTTTATAACTATTCTAATGAATGATTTAACTAATCATGATATACCCTATGTATATTACTGTATATTGGTTGTAATAACATCTTATATTATAAGATGAAAGAAGTAGTGTTAAATAGTTGTAGAAATCTTTTTTATTTATTTTTGCGAGTGAAATAGTTGTACAAGTCCAGCTGCACACTTTCTGGGAGGTTATCAATTTTGGAACGGAGGTGTGTGTATAGTCCTTGTCATTTCGATGGAGGTATTAGATTTAGATAGGAAGGCATGGGCAGTGACAATGATGCCAACAAGAGGGCGATCGGGACACAGAAACTCATCCAAAAATTGACAATATTGATTGACAGACATGCGTGAACTATGCTATGCTATGCGCTCGCTCTATAGATTTTGCGTGCAATTTTCATAAAAGATAAAATCAACGAGTTGTCGATTTGGGCAGCGTGTGTACTTTACATATATAGAAGTCCTGTGTGGCTTGGTGTGTGTTTGTATCATTGTATGTGATCGATGTGATAGCTACAAGCATGTACTTGATTTCCTTGTACCCTTTCTTGCGTAGTTGCATCGATCATGGCGTCTAGCTAGTGTAGACTTGGACACATATTTGTTAGCTACTATATGCCCATGTCATATTAAACAATCTTTTCATCTTGCAAACTAGCTGTCCTGGCTAATGATCGAGAATATGCATATAGGCGGCTCTTTTTGCATGTTCCTGTCAAGTCGATCTTGACCTCATGCGTGCGTGTATTTCTTTCTTTTCTGGTTGTATTCTTGCTGTTGTTGTTGCACAGTGAGCTGGTCCAGCAGTGGAGCCCATGCTCGGGCGTTTGGTCCATGCAACAAGGACAGATGCCATAGGAAAACATGAGTAAACAATATTATTGAAGCTGAAAGGAATCTATATATATGAAACATGTGTATATCACGTTTCCCAATAACACCGAATATATAGTAAACCGATGCTATTTTGGTGTTGGGTTCTACTCGCACTGTCGCACATCAATCATTGAGGTATGGTTCCATGCTACAAAAACAGGAGTACAGGACAATGATCAAATGATTGGCAGTTAAGGAATCATCTTAGCAACTGTAGATGTGTCTCCATGCAAAGGAGACCGCCGCAGCCCTCACTGTTGGGAAAGGGAGGATAAAGTCTTGCCAAAAGGGACGCAGATCTTGCTGGTATTTTCCTTCCTCCATTTGAGTTTGGTTTTTCTTGTTGAGATCTTCCTTGGAGTTGGGTGCGATGCACATGCCGGCCCATAATGATGGGGTGAGGGCCATGCATCTTTGGTGATCATCATGTGCATGGCAACAGTGCTTGCTACCACACCCATTGCCCACTCTACCTTTTGTAGGGTGGCCCATCTGGACGACTTGCTTGATGCATCCCATCTGCCTCACCAGATTTGATTTGACGTTGTAGAGTCTAGCTATGTTGAGTTCTCCTAATGAGCAATGTGTAATGGATGGTTTTCCACATTAGATTCTGCACAAGTCTTTTCATTGGCCCGCCATATTTCATGATGGGCTGCGGACACCTTTGATTGGCCCACCAGATTGGGTGACTAATAATTAGTAGGAGATACATCAGCATAGTTGTTTATGCTAATTATAAATAGTCATGCACATGCATATTTCAGGAGGACGAATTTTTCAGCCAGAGTGATGGGTTCCCCAGGATGGCATTCCCGCACAGCTGGAGAGGCAAGAACGGCCTCTATGCCACGGGCTTCACAAGGAGGGGTCTCATGGGTTCCTCCTATGACGCCTCCAGAATCGCCGCTGACATCGCCAACCAGTGGACCGAGGCCCTCGCCAGGAATATCACCGCTCACAATAATGCTTGAAACCTAGCCAAGGCCGATGCTCTTACGCTAGTTTCATCGGTTGAACTGTTTCATTTTCGAGTAATGTGTGCGCGTTAGTCGGAACGTGTGTGTATATATGTACCTCCAGCCGTCTAATGGGTTGATATAGAGTTACCACATTATACGTAGTACAGATATATGTATGGAATAATCAGTAAGATGCAAGGTGGCAGGTGCAGTAATGCGGTAGGAGTATTGTGCATTTGTGCTTTTCTTGTGGATTGCATTTGTGCTATATCCTTATCTTTTCTTTTTTTTAAGCGGAATTTGTGCTATATCCTTGTAGTGGGAGTTTTGTCATGGCCTCGACTACCAAGCACCAGACCACAGTACCATTTTTTTTTGAATTGTTTGGATTGCTTACCACATATGTCACGTGATACCAGGCCACAATACCAAATGACCATGCCTGCCCAATACAAGATTGAACCTGGCCAAATACGTGACTTGAGCCCTCGGAATATGGGCGTGCATAGATGGGCCCGCCTATGTCGTGTAAGGTGGCGGTGGCGCAGCAAAAAAAAAGAGCACCCCCCCCCCCCCCCGCCCCCCCACGTGCTCTGGGCGACCCAGTCCAAGACGGGGCGTCCAATTATTTTCCTTTTGTTTTTTGTTTACTTGTTCTATCTTTAACGTTTGGAATTTCCAAAAACTTTCATAATTTTTTTTAAATCAGAAATTTAAAAATAGTTCAAGATTTCAAACAAGTTCACCAAGTTTCAAAGAATGATAAGTAATATTAAAGATGTTCACAATTTCAGAAATGTCCACGAAATTGAAAAAATATCTTCATGAATTTAAAAATTGTTTTAATTTAAATAATCGTTCATTAATACCAAAATATATTTCCAAAATTTAAAAATATTATGAAAAAAGGGAAAAGAAAAAAAAATGAAAGGAGACAGCCAGAAAGTTCGCAAATCGGTCTAATGGGGTGGCCCCATTAGCTTGGGCGAGGTTGCCTGTATCGTCGAGAGCAACTAATCAAAGTGCGCTCGTTCGGTGCGACACTTGTCACAATCTGAGGAGGTAGGAATGACCTTGTAAAAAGTGCTCTTTAATTAGTGATTTTGGGTATGGTCACTATCCCAGTACCCGCCGGCGGAATAGAATCCGGCGTCTTCTATTTGGCGCTACAGGCGCCCGTTATAGTACATTGTGCAAATGGGCGCACACCTTCACCTCACGCTGGCTCGGCCATCTTTATTTTTCCTTTTTAACGCACAAAAGCTGGTGCGCGGTGTGTTTCAAACCGCCCACCTCATGGTCCTTGGTACGTAAATCCTAACGTGATGTGATTACAGCTTCTTCTTTCTTTTCTCCTTTCTCCTTTCTTCTTTCTTCCCTTTTCAGTTTTATTTGGAACAGCTTAGTTCTATTTTATTTTTTTAATAAATTGGATGAACTTATTTTAAAATTGAATGAACTTTTTCCAAAATCAATGATCATTTTTCATAAGGTGATTTTGTTTTTGCAAAGTCAAACGATCTCTTATTATAAATCAATGAACTTATTCAAAAATCAATATTTTATTCAAAGTTCATGTTTTTTTTCTAAATTAATGAACTTTTCTCAAATTGATGATTTTTTGGGATTTTGTGATCTTTTTGTCCAAATTGATGATTTTTTTTCAAATTCGTCAATATTTTTAAATATAGATGAAGTTTTATTCAAACTCGATGAACTTTTACAAAATCGATGTATTTTGTTTTCAAATTCAATGCCTTTTTTCGAATTCAATGAACTTTTTGCGAATTCAATTATCTTTTTCCAAAAACTTGAACTTTTTTTCAAATTCGATGATTCTTATTTTCAACTTGGGCACTTTTCTAAATCCATGAACTATTTTTAAACTTGCAAACTTTTTCCAAATCTCTGAACATTTGTTAATTTTCATGAGAGGTTTATTTTACAATGGTCAATGGTCAACGGCCAACTGTTTGACAGGTTTTTTTTTCAGCAGGAGCAGACTTTGTTTTGGCGTGTAGCGTGTTTTTTTGTGAATTTGCAGCGTGGCTTCTTTGAGTCGCGAACAGCAAGATGGGACGAGCAATCTTATTTTTTATTTATTGATTTTTATTATTTATGAGGCGTGAGCGATCGAGGCGTATCTTTACCTAATAATAATAAAGAGAATTGGGTTTCTGTCGTACGTCGTCGTGCGCGATTTTGCATTAAAGCCTTCCTATTTTCTGGAAATTGTACCCGCAGTCCTTCTTCAAGCGATATCTACAAAACAATTCGATTTTTATTATAACTGAATCAGAGCTCCTTTCCTCTTAGTCAGACGCTCCCTCTCCAGTCACGGCGGCGCATGACTCACTCATGTCCTCCCCGCCGTTCCTCCCGCCGACTGGCCCTCGCCGGCCCTCCGCCCCGCAGTGGTGCGCCCGAGCTGGGTCGCGCTGCCGCTGCGTTCGCGCTGGTCCTAGATCCTAGACGGCGGGCCTCCTCGATCTTCGATCCCATTGCTTCAATGGCGGCGACACCCCGTCCTTCCATTGACCGTCCGATTCCGGCCAACTCCAGCACCTTCCCCGGGCTACCGCTCACGGGAACGGATCCCTTCGGCGCCCCCCCCCCCCCCTACTGATTCGCCCTGCAGCCGGCCTTCCTCGCCGCCCCGGTGAGCTCCTTGGCCACCGAGGAGACGAGTTGAGCCGCCCGTGAGCACCTCTCATGATTCCTCTTCCTCGCCCCCATCGGCGCGCCAAGAGCACGCCGCCGCCGCTTCGCCGCCGCTGGGCGTCGCCATGGATGCGTTTAGAATCGCTACCGCTTCGCCGCCATGCGCCGACGGCCATGGACCACCAGCGAGTAGGAGCATGCCACGGCGGCAGCGCATGGATGCGGCCGAGAACTGCTGTTGTCCTCGAATCGCAGCGCTGCTGCCGCACTGCAGGCGCCTGTCCCTAGGCGTGATCTCGCTACCGCCGGTCTTTGCCGCCGGGCGTCTTGCTCACCTCTCGGTCTGCCGATGCCTCCCGCTGCGGGCGGCGTCCGGCCGACGGGAGGCACTTCGTGTGTTCAAGTTCTTTGCTCGCGTCGCCTCGCGATCATTCTGCCGACCCGAGGGAGCCGCCATGCTGCGCGTCGAGGTGGCCATCTGGGAGATGCTCTGCCGACCGTCCGCCAACACCAAGCGAAGACCAAGTTTGGGGAGGCTGATAGATTGAGATATTGGAGAAGTAATTGTTGTATTGATTGGGGCCTCAAGGGCTGTTTATATAGATTACAAAGCTTGGGCTCCAAGACTAGACTAATAGAGATAGATTACAATACGAATAGACTTTATACTCTAAGATCCCCGCAGCCTCAACGTCAGTGAAACAATGTTGAGACTGGAGCGTATGTCGGTGAATGATGCAATCGGGAGTCCTTTGGTAAAAATGTCAAGAAATTGGGCACTTGTAGGAACATGAAGAACGCGAACCTCGCCAAGAGCCACCTTTTCACGAACAAAGTGAATGTCAATCTCAATGTGCTTTGTGCGACGATGTTGAATCGATTCAAGCCATGTATACCGCAGAGATGTTATCACAAGAAACAATGGTAGCACGTGGGAGCGGACGATGAAGTTCAACGAGAAGCTGCCAGTAGCCACACCGCCGCCACAACTGCGTGAGCAACCGCCTATACTCAGCCTCGCCAGAAGACCTCGAAACTGTTACCGCCTTTTAGAACACCAAGAAACAAGATTATCACCCAAATAAACGCAAAAATCCGGATGTAGATCGTCGAGTATCTGGACAACCTTGCCCATCTGCATCGTAATAAACCGTCAAGCTTGTAGGTGTAGAAGAATTAATAAGAAGACCGTGATCAAGAGTGCCTTTTAAATAGCGGAGAATGCGTCGACATGAGCTGATGAGGAGCACGAGGATCATGCATAAAGAGACAAAGCTTGCTTTGAACTGAATAGGAGATTTCAGACGAGTAAGAGTGGCATATTGAAGAGCGCCAATGATGCTACGATATAAAGTAGGATCGAAGAGGATCACCATCGGTAAGCGGTTTAGCACCAACGCCGGCCGGAGTACGAGAGGGTTGACAATCAGACATACCAGAACGAGAAAGCAAGTCCAAAATGTATGACCGTTGAGAAAGAAAAAGGGAAGATTTTGTGCGAGAAATATGAATACCTAGAAAATGATGAAGAGGACCAAGATCAGTCATGGAAAACTCCCGATTGAGAGAAGAGATGGTATGTTGAAGAAAAGAATCAGAACTAGCCGTGAGAATGATATCATCAACATAAAGCAAGAGGTAGGCAATGTGAGTAGAAGACTGATAAACAAAGAGAGAAGAATCGGATTTGGAGGGAATAAAGCCTATGGTTTGAATAAAAGTAGCAAAGCATTGAAACCATGCACGAGGAGCTTGTTTAAGGCCATAAAGAGATTTGTTGAGGAGACAAACAAAATTTGGAGATGAGGGATTCTCAAAACCGGAGGGTTCTTGACAATAAACAGTTTCATTGAGAGTGCCATGAAGAAAAGCATTTTTAACATCAAGTTGATGAATAGGCCAAGAAAAGGAAACATCAAGACTAAGAACAACACGAATAGTGTTTGGTTTAACAACAGGAGAAAAAGTCTCATCAAAGTCAATACCAGGTTGCTGGGAGAAACACGACACACCCAACGAGCTTTGTAACGAGCGAGAGTGCCATCGGAATGAAATTTATGACGAAAAACCCATTTGCCAGAAACAATGTTAACACCAGGAGGTTTGGGAACAAGAGTCCATGTATTATTTTGTGAAGAGCTTGAAATTCATCGCCAAGACAGCGTAAAGCCGAGAGGGTCAAGAAGAGCTCGCTTATAACTGGTTGGAATAGGAGAGATGGTTGGGGTGGCGGTAAGATTGAGACGTTTGGTGGGGAGAAGAAATCCTCGTTTTCACGGGTGCACATGACATGATCATTGGTGAGCGGTGGTATAAGAACGACATTGGGTGGCGATGGGTTTTCGATTGAAGAGGACGGTGAGGAAGAAGAATCAGAGGTGGTGGGTGTCGAGGGGTTGCCGTGGTAGGATGTGGTGAGGAAAGACGGCTGGGGTAGAGGATGCAGATTCTTGGAGACGTGGGGGACGGGCAGGAGGGTGGCTAACGTTGGGCGATTCCGGTGAGAGACGGTACAATATTCCTTGGCAGCAGAGATGACCGAAGGCCGAGCTAGGGAAGGGGTTTTGGTGGTGGCGCATTGTGGTGGAATTGGTGTTGTGGTTGTAGTGACAGAAAAAGGAAAAGTATTTTCATCAAATGTGACATGACGAGAGAGAATGATACGACCAGAAGATGGTTCGAAACAACGATATCCTTTGTGATCATCAGAAAGACCAAGGTGAATGCAAGGTAGTGAGCGTGGTTCTAGTTTGTTGGAGGTGGTAGAGGCGATGTTGGGAAAGCATAGACAGCCAAAAACACGCGGAAAAGAACAGTCAGGGTGGGAGAGAAAAAGAGATTGGAAAGGCGAATAAAGAGGGCAAGTTTTAGTTGGTCGAATATTAAAAAGGAGTGTGGCGGTGCGAAGGGCTTCAACCCAAAAACGGGAAGGAAGAGAGGCTTGTAAAAGCAATGTGCGAAGAACATCATTAATAGAGCGAAGACATCATTCAGCTTTACCATTCCGAGAAGATGTATAAGGCCATGAAAAGCGAAGAAGAATGCCTTGGGAGAGAAAAAAGGTGCGGTTCTGGGTGTTATCAAATTCACGACCGTTATCACATTGAATAAATCGAATTGGCAAGCCAAAGTGTGTGATTACATATTGTCGAAAGTTGAGAAAGATTGCAGGTACTTCAGATTTAGCGCAGAGAGGAAAGGTCCAAGTATAGTGAGAATAATCATCCAAGATCACAAGATAATATTTATAACCAGAAACACTAGGGACTGGGGAGGTCCATAAATCACAATGAAGTAACTCAAAAAGAAAAGTACTAATGGTAGTAGAGGTTCCAAAAGGTAATCTAACATGTTTGCCGCATTGACATGCATTACGGAGAGAGGAATTATGGGGACTGCTAGAACTAGGGATACAAAATTCTTGGAGTAAAGACGTCAAAGTGTTTTTGCTAGAATGACCGAGGCGACGATGCCATAGATCAACGGATGCGAGCATGGCACGAGGGGTGGATGTGGGCGCGCCATGAAGAGGATAAAGATCGCCCGTGCTATTGTACCGAGCGAGGACCGCCCAGATTGTCGATTCTTCACAGACAAACCAAAAGGGTCAAAGGCAGGATAACTTTGTTGTCAATGCAAAATTGTCTAATGTAAATAAGATTTTTGACGATGGAAGGAACCACAAGAATATTGCGGAGAAGAAAATTGGCATGAGAGGAAGGGATGTAAGAGTGACCCGGTGCATGAAACAGGGATGGTGGAGCCATCGCCAATGGTGATAGTGGAAAAATCGGAAGGAAAACAAGTCGACAATAAATTCATATTTGAAGACATATGCATTGATGCACCGAATCGAAAATCCAATCCGTACTGCGTCGTTGAGGACAAAATTATTCATGGCGTTGATGAAGGCGGCTTGGTCCCAAGCCGGCTGTTGGGGAGGAGCAGAGGGCCAGGAGCTTGCATGTTGGCGTAGGGGATAGCGGATGGGTAGTATGCGATTGGGGCTGCATGTTGCCGTAGAAGACCAAAGATGGTGTTGGAGGACGACGGCGGTCCCGGGCGTCTTTGGTAGGCGGAGTGGGAGTGGCGGTGTAGACGTGCGACGGCGGCCTAGGTCCAAGAAGTCCCGGAGAGACGGTGGCTGGACGAAGA
Organism: Aegilops bicornis; assembly: GCA_021605145.1. NCBI lineage: Eukaryota > Viridiplantae > Streptophyta > Magnoliopsida > Poales > Poaceae > Aegilops > Aegilops bicornis. Next base: position 217,724,290 of record CM038673.1, on the reverse strand, counting down.
CCGGGGCTCCACGTGCCCGTGTACGCAGGAGGGGTACCATACGGCAAGGGGGGCGACCAAGGCATCGACCAAGCTTGGACGAAGTCAGTCCAAGGATCATGCTGAGGAGGCCATGACGACGGAGCTGATGGTGCGGGAGCGGTGGATGACGATTTTGGGGAGGGGGGGAGGTGTTTGGGTAGTTGTAGATGAAGAGGTAGGGGATGGGGCGCCGGCGGCGCGGAACTCGGCCATGGAGAAGAGGGGCCGAATCGGCCGGGGTGGCGGAGCCATACCAGGTGCGGAAAACCTAGGCGTCAGATACCATGATAGATTGAGATATTGAAGAAGTAATTGTTGTATTGATTGGGGCCTCAAGGGCTATTTATATAGATTACAAAGCTTGGGTCCAAGACTAGGCTTATAGAGATAGATTACAATACGAATAGACTTTATACTCTAATAAGGACACAAGTGGTAGCACTGGAAGGACACGTCGACGCCGCAAGGGTGAGCCGCTGCTTCCATGTTCCATGAGGGTGGTGCCATTGTTGTGGTGGAGCTGTTGCGTCCTGTTCGAGAGAGAAACGAGAGGGTGATGAGAGAGAGGAGACCGAGGGTAGAAGGAGAGGGAGAACCGCAGAGGAGCTGGCTCACCGGCGAGGTCCTGCTGCTCTACTGCTGCTTCAGATCCCCGGCGTAGGGAGGGGGTGGGTTGACTGGGTCGACCGACTCGCGTTCGAGCTCCGGCGAGCGCTCTCGCCGCTCGGGAGCATGGTATCTGGGAGACTACTTTGTACAAGGTAAACTGGAACAAGATGGAGATTCAGGTTTTTACAAAGGACAAAAATAGACCACGTGTAAGCACACCTGACAGTATGTGCACGCGTCGCTAAGCACTGCTCAGGATGTCACACGAAGCCACCAGACTTCACACGCGTCGACCACGCTGACCAAACGAACCACACAAAGGAGCAGGGGAGGATTTTAGAATCAGATCGGGTGCACTCCACAACAAGGAGGAAGGAAAGATACCGGCCAAACCAGAGCAGAATCGACAGAGGTGTATCTAGCTGGCACCGGATTTACATTCTGATGTGCATGCAATAATAATTGGTAGCGCCCTTGTATTAACATGCACTTGCATATTGAATTACTTCCGGCCCAACAATAAATAATGGGCAAAGCAAATAACAAAATATGACCACTGTAGAAACTAGAATCTAAATGTCGATGCACATACAATTCTTAAAAAAATTGAATACGTGTCAATTTTTTCTGCCGTTGCAACCACAGGCCTGTTTAATACCATTGCAGTTTGATCACTTCTCTCAAAAACTACCTGCGTGTGGGATTAAAAGGCACGTGAGCCAATTCTCTTGAACAAGGCACGGTGCAGCTTTTAACATAATTTTTATCCTGTTACAACGCACGGGTCATTTTCCTAGTCCTATTCAAAAGGTGTAGGAGCATTGTGCATAGAACCCGGGATCTTGTGATTGAATTTACGCTGCACTAACAACCCCATCCAGATTTTTTTTTGAGCATCAGTACAGACACAAGCGCTCATATACACGCGCATATACTCATCCTATGAACGCACACACGCATATCCTACCCCTATGAGCACCTCTGAGAGACTGAGCCGGCATATCATCTTGAGATTTACGAAGCCACCGTAGACGCCTCGTCGTCGACGGGAACGTCTCCTCCCACTGAAAGCGCATCGTCGGAAATCCTGAAATAAATCCAGGAATAATGCGAGCACCAGGATTTGAACCCTGGTGGGTTGGGGATACCACTGTCCACCTAACCAACTCAACCACAGGTTGATTCGCATCCCACCCAGATTACATGATGCGTTTAGTTACACCTTTTCCGGTCTTTACTTCTCCAAACCTAACACGGTAGTTTCCCATTCTTCTTTCCAGTTTCGCCTTTCTTTCTCCAATTTTCTTTCTTTTTCATTTTTCATTTTTTCTTTTGTATTGTTCTTTTTTTTCTTTTTTGGAAAAGTTTTTGTTGCTTTCCTCTTTATTTTCCCATTTTTCCTTTTCCTATTTTGTTTCCTTTTTCTACTTGCAAAATATGCAAACTTTTTCCAAATTTATGATTTATTTTCAAAATTAATGAATTTTTTTTCAAATTCGTCAACATTGTTTTAAAATTTATGAACTTTTAAGAAAAATGATGAACTTCTCGCAAAACAAATGATCGTCTGTGATCGGGCGGTCATGCAAACAGCAGCGCTGCGCGTGAGCAAATGTTCGGTCCACGGTCCAGTATGATCGTCTATGAGCGCCAGCGAGCGTAAAGGGCGCCAAACACGCTGACTATGACCTACCATAGAATCCACGCGCACAAATGCGAAAACTTGTAAACTCGTTATTTGACGCATAATGCGTGAAACTGCGGCCATTCAGTTGGGTCGTCCCATTTAAGCTGCATCTTTGGGATCTTTTAATGGTTTTCCTTTTATTTTCTTTTTGTTTGGATTTAGATTATATACTTTTTCCATTTTTCCTGTTTCCTTTTTTTCCAAAGAACTGAAGTTTCGAAAAATGCTCAGAAGTTAAATAAAAATTTATTTCCTTTTTCCTGTTTTTTCCAAAAAAAATAGGAATTCCAAAAAATGCTCAGAAGTTAAATAAAAAGATGTTTTCAAATTTTTATTCCAAATTTTAGATAAATATGTTTTGAAGATTTTCACAAATTTAGGAATGTTCAAGTTTTTAAGAAATATTCTCTAATTGAAAAAGCTCTTCATAAATTCAAAAAATTGGGGAAATTTCAAAAAATGTTCCCATATTCAGTAATGTTAATGGTTTCAAAAAATGTTCAGAAATTGAAAATCTGTTTGAATTTTCCAAAACATTTGAATTTTCAAAAAAGGCTGACCAAACATTGCTATAGTGCGTTTTGCTACCATACCGAGCGGATAGAGTGTAGGATTCGCTATAGTTCATGCTAAATGGCCCGGCTCATTCATGGGTCGCCTGTGTGTTGCGTCCCTAGTTTGACCGAATATGACATATAGGAGCTCCCGTTAAAACCCGACAACTTTTTTTTATGGAAAAAACCAGGCAACTATGAGTCCTACTTTAAGCTCGCCTCACAGCACCACCAATATGGGTCGGCCCAATAGGAATCGAGCAGAGCCAGCTTAGCCGCCGAATGATTTTTCCTATCTTTGTGATGGATTGTTTTCTATGGTTTTTCTTGCACAACCTATTTTGTTGGGCTTCAGTCTTTTTTCATTTATTTTTTGTTTTGTTTTAATTTTATTTTTTTCCGTTTCTTTTCTTCAAATGTATTAAATACACGCTGACACATTTTTAAATACACCTTTGATATATTTTTTGATATATGTTAGACATTTTTCAAATGTACCTTAAACATTTTCCCAATGCATGTTGAACATTTTTTAAAGACCCAATGAACATTTTTATATATACGGTAAACATTTTTTTAACACTTGTAAACATTCTTCAAATATATGTCGAACATTTTTCGAAGCTAGCACAGTGCCATACGTTCCTACAAAGCCATAAAAAGACAAGGAGGCACCACCGTCTAAGGAGATCATAATCTTTATAGTACTTGAGGCCGTAGCCCGGTTTAAGATTAAAAAGAGTGAAAAGTATAATAGAAAATCATGCTGCAGTCGTTGAAGATCTTAAACAACTATGGTGAGATGACATTTTGAATTTTTGGAACATAGATAAATGGCATGCATAAGTTGAAGGGAAACACTTACTTTCTGTAGTCTGACAGGAGACGAGCGCCATACCACTCGATGGCCGTCGATTCAGTTTGAATCGCACGCTCACGGAACGTGCTTCACATGTAAAAAAACAAAAAGGGAAATCCCTACGTCACGGAATTAACATCCCGCAATCCCGCATGCAATCTCTACCTAATCACTTGCCTTCCATACCTCCTGATTCCACTCGCCGCCAACTGCACGCACAACCCCGAGCTCGCCTCCTACCGCCGCCTCCCACGCACCCGTATCCATCTCCCATCGTCGTCGAGCAACACGACCACCTCACCTGCCAGCCGCCTTCCCCTACTCCCCACCACATCGTCTTGTCCATCGATTTACCGAGGTGCTAATTCTCCACGACACTCATGGGCGTGATCTGCCGAGGTGCTAATTCTCCACGACACCACGATCGCAGTCCGACACGGCCGAGGATAGCTGGCACCGGCGGCCGTGAGCAAGAAATTTGATGGCCAATCCCATGGTGAGCGGTAATTCACAATGGGAGTCGATTCCAGTGTGTGTTCCTCACTGATTTTCCTGGTCACATTACAATGATTTAATTCTCTTATGATTGATTCTTGTGTGCTTGATTAGTAGGTGGCCGTGATGCCTATCCCAGCAGGGAGGTCGAAATAGGTATCGAGCAATGACCAAGTGACATCAGATTGCTCCCTTCGCCCTAGCGCCATCCCTTCTCGACAGCGATGGGATGGGATGGGGCACTCGCCGCTGCAAGCGGTGGCTGCGTCGTCGGTTGACCTAGTTTTAATTTGATTTCAGTTGTCCTACTTTGCTGTAAAGGAGGTCCCGGCTAATGATGCACCGTTGCTGCAGTGCCGCTCCATACATGCCAATCCTTCTTAATGTCGCTAACCATGGCAATAGAAGGAAGCACGACCACCATAGGAAGGACGCACACCTACCATCACAAGGAAGCATGACCGATATCGGAAGGAAGCACAACGACCATGCATGGCCAGCATTGGAAGGACGCACACCCGCCATCAAAATAGACTCCCGACTATGATCGCAATGAAGCACGACCAACTTCCAAACGAAGCTTGGTGACCATTGGCCAGTGGTGTTTGAGTGTTTGAACTGTGGCTAGATTCCACGTTTTGTTTTATGGAACCAAATACTGATTTTTTGGATGCAAATTCTAGTTTCTTTGATAGTATTTGCTACAAATGTTTCCTGCATCTCATTTTACAATTTTAGCAATTGTCTTTGCTATCACCGTTGAAAGATGCCATGCTGCCATATTATACTCCATATATATGTTTCTTCGTTTTAGGTAGTTTCTCTTCCATAGTTATAGCTTCCAAATTTTGTGCATGCCATTCTCTCATGTAAACATTATCTTCATTAATACTGCAGGTACATATAGTACCAATTGTTGCTTCCAACATCCGATACATATGCATCATGCTTAACCGATGCATGCTTCAAGCAGTTGTGTTTGCTCTCTTCAGGGTCGACCGGTGTCGTGAGATAGGTATATATGGAGGCAAGTAGTGCATGCACTAAGAAGCATGGCAAAATGTGGATCTACCTCACAATGAGCACGTCCACCCTGCTCTATGAAGGGAAGCAAGTCCATAGTCTTTAGAAAATATACAATATGCACTTAGGAAGCATTGTACTATTTGTGTCTAGAAGGAAGCAAATTTGTAGCATATCCGAAACATGTTGTATGTACGGACAAAGCACAGAGAAAACTTATGTTGGGTTACAAGCAAATTATTTTTACAGTGGAAACACTTATGTAGTGGATGGAAGCAAAAAGTACTTGTGTTGGAAACATGTATAATAAAAGGAGTAAATGATGGGACACAAAATTTCCCTTGTGAAAACAAATACTTGGATGCAAGATTTTGGTACATGGAAGCACAGTTCTTGAATACAAATTTTTGTTAGGTCCAATCAAATTTCACACGCAAAAGACGCAGGTTATGTCCTTGATGGAAGCAAAAAATATTGTGTTGGATAGAAAAGTCAAGTGTTACACAAGATACGAGTTTTTATTAGATTTTTGGCCAAAAAAGCAAATTTATCTTTGTTTTTTTCCTTTCTAATTCAGACATGTAAAAACATTTACCTGTATTGGATGAAACATTTAAAGCTTAGTTGAGCGATTTAAGTAGAAGCAGCATGGACACGTTAGGAAGCAAGGCTGGCTACATGGACCCGTTATAAGAAGAAAGGCTGGCTACGTACGTTAATTTCGGGATCAGTTATGGAATCATGTAATAAATGCTGGACGTCATGCAGAGAGATCTACAATCCATCGTGGTACTAATCCTACGGTCATGAGCTAGTCTGATGGGATGCTAGGGATCAGTAGTCTGATCCCTAGTGGTTCCCTAAGTTGAATGCACAATGATATGGACATGATTACCTGGAATACGATCCAAAGTATTACAAGAATATATTTTTTTCTTGGTGATTTCAAACAATATTAATAATTTATGTTATTTTGTTATTCAAGAAGAAAGTACAAAAGTTTATTTTATTATATGCAGAATCATTGAATATTTTTATAAGGCACGTGTGAAGATAAGAAATATATGCAACAATCGGCAAACTCCAAGCCCCAACCAGCTCCTCTCCCTCTATAAATAGAGGAGAGCGCAGCTACTTCACAACACACAAGTTCATACTTGAGCTCTCTCATTTGGGCACTGCAATGATCGGTCTTCTCTCTCTCGCTCTCCACGAAATTGTTTTGTAGCACCGTAAGGCTATCTAGTCTCCGGTAGGAACGTTCTGGACGGTGAAGCCCTGCCAGATAGCTGACACCGTATGTGTTCAACCCGGTAGAGAGGTCGTACGTTCGCTCCTCTATCCGAGGTTCTGTCTGATGGACTGTTCGAGGGAGATAATCCTCCTGGTTGGGAGGTTGTAAATTCCTAGCCGCGGGGATCTACACCAACGATCTTGACCAACTCTACTTCTGCCGCGCTACGAGTTGGTAACAATGAGATCAAACCTTGTATGCATCGTCATAGTGATCCTGGGCTGCTCCGTAGAACAAAAAGGTTTTGTTTTCTGCTGCATTACCCTACACGTATTTAATGTATCTGGGGTAGAATTATTCACCAAATTCAAATTTGATCTTTGTTACTGGTTTTGAGCACAATAAAATTCCAACACTTGGCACATTTTCATTTAGCCCCCTAAACTTTGTCAAATTCACAAGTTATTCATACTTTTTTAGAATTTGACAAATTATGAATTTTGACCAGAATTTTGCAAGGATTCTATTGCTGCACTTTCTTTTGAATTTTTAGCAAACCTTATTCTTGTTTACTTCAAATTTGCACTTAAGCCTCCACACCTTGACCTAGTCATATCTTTTGCATCCTACTTCCAAACCCAATGAATTTTATAGTCATTTGGGGCTACTCAATCCATAAATTCTAGAAATGCTAATGTATTTCCAAGATTTTTCACCCAACTCCAATTCCTTCCTGGTTGCACGAAAGCCCTTCTGAATCTTGTTCCAGACATAAGGAGAGCTTCACAACTCCGTTTAATTTGTTCTTTATATGCTTTACTTCAGCAAAAATGGGTTGAACATGAATTTGCCATGATAACGCATTAATATCATGTTTTGATACTGTTTGTAGAAATATGACTCAAATTAAATAAATGCACTTCTAGTTTCACTTAGATCTAACTCACTTGATCAAACTCCGATTAAACTTTTTAAGAGTTAAATTCAAGTGCATATTAAACATGCCATACATTATGATGTTTGTGCATTGTGCCATGGCTTGTTTGTATACCGTATTGTTTGCTCTTTCCCGATTTCGTTCTTGTCGGTAGAGCCAAGAAATGTTACTGAATTCAAGGAATCAAATGACCGCCACCTCGAGGAGCAGACTCACTATCAACTTCAAGAGGAAACAAGCAAGGATGATAATTACCTTGGATAATATTACTAGCTTTACTTGCTAGATGTCTCGATGCTATCTTTTGGTCTCGCTACCTATCGCATTGTTTCAAGCCTCCCAATTACCACGAAACATCCTTTAATCTCCACTACCTAGCAAACCTTTGATTTGTTATGTCACCGCTTGCTCAGCCCCCTCTTATAGCATTGCTAGTTGCAGGCGCAATTGTTTCCGTGTGAGAACATGAATATCTTTTGGGATGTCATTATTATCATGCTTAATTGTTAAACTTGACTATATACTTGGATAAGTGTGAAAGGCCTAGGCCTATGCCCTGGTGCTTTTTCCACTCTGGTCAACCGTAGTTTCCATAGTTTCAGTTGTTATGTTCCTTGGTGAGCTCATCCTACCATGTGTGGGAGTATTATGGGCCCCGTCGAATCCCTTTATCTGGCATTGAACTCTTCCAGAAAGCCCAACATTGGTAGTACAATTTGCCAACATAAAAACATGCATACGGTGTGACGACATTCGAAGATTCTTTAATAAACAACTTGGGCAATCGCCTGAGAAAATCATTGGTCAACAATGGGGGTAGCCAAGGCACCAGGGGAAATTGGGTTTGGCTTGCCGGAAACCTTGCCCATCTGGCTGGGACCGGGTCTAGGGATACATTCGGCTCTGATCCGGATATCGACCCGAAGAGGTCATCTGGATTAGTTTGACATTAGCTATAGGAACTTGTTACTTCTGAACTCCTAGTATTCATCGTGTTTACATGTTGGTTGTCACGGACCATGAACTTGGAAGAACAGGGTATGCATGCGGAACATGTAATGGGAAGTTGGAGCACCCATGTAGGGTTAAATCTTTCATAAAGTCGTCTCCGTAATTATGAATGGCTCAAAAATTTATAATGCCAGACATAGACAACTTCAAGTAATAATTAGAACTTGCTCAAACGTGTGCGTACCGTGACTGTCTCTTCTTGTCGGTATGCAATAGAGAAGGGGACATGCTAGGGGTTATGAATGACTTGTATGTAGGTGTTCAAGATCACTTCTTAATCAACTAGTTGGCGACCTTTTTGCTTAGGATGGTCTCACCTTATTCTAGTATATGTAGGACTAGTTGGTTTTATATTGCTTAGCTGCTTGTTGTAACCTCACCACTTAACCATATCCTACCCATAAGTTATGTTAGTATTAGTACCCTTGGTAATGTACTTGTTATGTCTAAAAGGCTCATAAATACCACAACAACTCAATGCAGGTGCCGATGATACAGGTGCAGGTTTAGATGATGTCCTCAACTAACAGTCTCACTATGATGGGGATAGTGGCGGGTACTACGTGACTCTTAGTTACGATCACTAGATATGGACTGCGGGGTGGACAATTGCCTATTCCCTCATCTCTTAGGAAACTTTGGTTCTTGTTCGTACTTGGACCCGTGTTTCTTCCGTTGCCATGAATGATGTAATTATGGGTCATGTTGACCTCTGATTGATGAAATATTTATGTATTGGCATATGTCTACCCTATTGTCACTTGTATTTATCTCTTCATCTCTTTTAGTTGTATTTGTTGTGAGGTATATCCTGTTCACCAAACATATGAAATTGGGTATATGTTATGGAGTCATATATTGGGACGACAAAATGCGCTTCTAGTCCTTGTGAAGATTGCAAAGTCTTTATTGGGACTAGGACCGCATCTTGGGCGTTACACCCGGACCGAGGAAGATAAAGACCGCCTTATGAGAAATATACATGCCTTGGGAGCTAACCCTCATAAAACATCACCACTTGCAAAATTTCACAAGGACAATACACACTTGATTCGGAAACCTAACCAAGACGGAGCCAGGGCTACAAAACCCTTTGTATTGGGGAGAAAAAAAATGCATAATTTGTTACTTGTCGTCAAATGGCACATGCCTCATGCTTTTGACAAGGCATCTACACCAACTCTCCTATCGATACATGAAACTCGTTCAACATAGGGCATCTATGTCAACCTTCCATCCGTAGACATATGAAGTACACTTTTCATAAGGGCTTCTACAACGATTATCAGCTTGCCGATGAATTCCAGAAGAGAACCCACAGCGAGAGAAAGACATCAAGAGGAGAATCGCCATCAGAACCAACCAAGATAACAAGAAAGGGAAAAAGCACAAGCATCTACATCAACATTACTCTCTTACGAGTACTAATGGGAGCCTTGTTGATGATAAGTCAAATCACTTATCGTCTTGCTTCTCTTCAATGCCAAGACATGCCACACAAGGCTCAGGGCATCTCACCGGCACCAGAAGGATCACCAACTACCTCAGGAGGAGGTTTACCGCCAGAAGTTGAAGGAACGAGGAAACACTCTATGACTAAGAAAAAAGAAGGTGTAAATGTGTTGTAAACCGACACTCCATCATGACTTTGTCCCCGAACACGGCGTGCATAGACATGGAAGCCTTCCAGAACATGTTCTACATAAGGGGCCCTAGGGGCATCATGGAGGCTAACGTGGGTTCGACAATGACTGTGTGCGAGAGAGGAGAAGATGTAGGAGCGGTCAACCTATAAGAGAGTGTGTGTGGTTGTGGCATTGGGGGATAGGTGTCGGGGGTTGGATGCGACATATGTCAATGGATGGCTTATCATGGTGGGAGTGAGTAGAATGTCGCCGGTGCCTGGAAGCGGGATGAGGCGTAGACACGAACACCGGCGCACTTTACCCAGGTTCGGGGCTCTCCTAGGAGATAACACCCCTAGTCCTGCTCTGCGGGGTCTCCGCATGTCCACTAAGGCACTAGTGAGTACAAATGGTGCTCCTCGAGCTGTATGCTAGAGGTGGAAGAAGGCAAGGCTTGCTCTCTTATCCCCCTAAGTGTGAGTCTAATTCTAACAGGTTGGAACCCTTTGCATGGGTGCCCCGGGGGGTTTATATAGGCCTACCCTTAGGGGTACAATGGTAATCCGACCGGGTGTAGGACCCGGCTGTCAGTCTCTCTGGTCGCCGGCTTCTCCGCCGACTGCTGGGGCCCGCCGCCTGGTGGGCCCCACCGGCTGGTCTGGTACGGAGCCAACAGGCCGCCTCCGCCGCTCACGGGTCTTGCCGGCTGCGGATTACTGTTGCCGCGATGCTAATGGCACTTGGTTGGTCAGGGGAGCGTGGCTACAGTCCCACCGCCTGGCAGGAGATCACTGTAGCCACTCCGCGTCTTATCTGGTTGATGGTGCGTGGGGCCCCGAGGAAGGAACCGGCCGACTGCTGGGAGCCGGCCTCCCTCGGGTCCGACTGGTGAGGCCCCCGCCGTCTTCCGGGCTCTCGCTGACCGGCTGGGCCCGCCGTCTTCGGGTCGTACCGACAAGCGGTCGTGGGAACAGGGCTTTCGCCTGACAGGAGCGACATCAGAGGCGGAGTGGCAATAGTGCCGCACCGGGTGGAGATCTCCGCCTGTACGGAGCACTTTGGCCACGCCCGGCCCTGGATTCGGGGGGATGGGCTATACCGCAGCCACACCATGTCTTGTCTTCTTAATGGGGCGCAGACTTTGAGGGCGCCATGGGCCGACTGCTAGGAGCCGGCCTCTCTGGAGGCCGCCTGCTAGGAGTCGGTCCCGTCTTGGAGCCGCCTTCCTGAGCATGGCCGTCTTCGGGCAGTCGGCCGTTCGGCCAGCCGGCCGACAGAAAGCGGGCTCTATCTTGACGTCTTGAGGGGCACAGCCGGCCCCGATGTCTTGAAAGGTTCTAGGGCTCGGGTTAGTCTACCCGTGGCCCATTACTCCGACAGTAGTCCCCGAAGCTGGTGAGGTGCCGCGGCTGAGGAGCCGAGGAGCCTCAGCAGTTTCCTCCTCGGGGTGCTCTGAAGGAAGCTCCATCCGACTCTTGGGAAGCCGATTGACATGAGTCGGGTACGTCCAGCCGGATCTTTTTGGAATTACGAATGCATCGGCGGGATCCAGGTGGCGTGCTAGCTAAGCTTCTCGGCCCGCCGCCCGTCGTTGGCGTGCCATGTGGCGCCAGCCAGCCGGGCCAGCCTACAAGCCCACTCACGCGATGGGACACGACTGCAGGCTGGGCCCGCCACCACCGGGCCTCGGCACGCGAGCAGATCTGCTGCGGCTGAGGCGGGCAGTTGGGTTTCCCCACGGAGTTACTGCGCGCAGTAACTCATGCGGTAAAGGCGGGAGCGTGGGGTCATGGGCACAGTTAATCCCACGATCCCATGCCCGCCCCCTCGGCTTCGTAGCCCGTAGGCTATAAGTAGGGAGAGGAGAGGGAGCGGCGAAGCACGTGCGCCCTCCACCCCATTTTCCCTCCTTCTTCTTCCTCTCGTCGCAGCGGCCCCGAGCTCCGCCGGAGCGCCGCCGCTGCTCGTCTCCGAGCCCTCTTGGCCCCGCCCCAATCTCTGCTCTCCTGCCACGCCATTCTCTTCGTCGAGCCCTCCATGGCGCGCGAGCATGGAGGGGACTGGGATGGGTCGAATGTCCACGAAGACCACATCGCTTTCCTCCGCGACACACGGCGTCTCCCAGGCGCGGGCTTCATGAAGGCGCGCGTGCCGTTGAGGGAGAGATCTCGCCGGCGCTGGGGGAGGGCGAGCGAACCGTCTTCCGCTCGCACTTCATCCGTGGCTTTGGCCTGCCAGCGAGCGGCTTCCTCCGCTCGTTCCTCGAGTTCTATCACCTCCAGCCTCATCACCTTACGCCCAACACGGTGATGCTCATGGCCGCCTTCGTCACGATGTGCAAAGGCTATCCCGGCATCCTCCCCACCATCGAGCTGTGGGGAGCGTTTTTCTACACCAAGCTGGGCACCTCCGTTCGGGAGGTGGCTGCCCAGTGCGGTGCCTTCATCGCAGTTCGCCGACCGTCGTCGAAGAATGCCTTCCCGACCATCAAGCTGCCACAGTCGGTTAAGATGTGGCAGCAATCTTACTTCTACGTGGAGAACATGGACCCGACCGTCGACTTCCTCAACCTGCCATCTTATGTAGTCGGCCCGCCGGCTGAGCCTCGGGCCAGCTGGGGCTACAAGTCAAAGCCGGTGTCGGCAGACGGTGCCGCCGCCATCCAACGACTCCGGAAGCTGACCAACACCGAGGGCCTCAAGGCGACCGACTTGTTGGTTGCCTTCGTCGCACGCCGGGTTCTCCCGCTCCAAGGCCGGCCTCACCTGATCAGCCGGATGAGCGGTCATTACGACCCATGCCGACTGAGCACCAAGGAGATGCCGGTTGCCGAGGTGGCCAACTTGGTGAACGAAATCTCCGGCTTCAAGCTGGAGGGGTCCTGGCAGTTCGGCAAGCCGTCGTACTCTCGCGCGGACCCGCCACCCGCCGTAAGTCTTTCAGCCTCTCCTTTCTTCCTGGACACTCATCCTAGTCTTGATCTTGGTCCTGATCAGCCGGCCTCTCGCCGCATGAAACAGATCTACATGTCGGACGCGACAACTGCCATCGTAGGGGCGGGTGGCGACTACCAGCCGGACCGGGCGGTGAGCGACGTGGACGACCCCAACTTTGGGGCGGCCGCCTTGGAGGACACCGCAACAGGCAGCGTCTACGAAGCAAGCGGCTCCGAAGAAGGCAGCGTCGAGACCTGGCCTGTCGACGACGACGAGAAGGAGCCGCGTCCAGCACGGGGCGCCGGCAGGGCGGACACGGGCCCCTCCGTCGAGCCGACTGCTCGAGGCGGCATGCGTAAGCGTAAGCAAGGTGCCATCTTGTGCGGCAGCGCATCGAAGAAGGCCAACAATCCGACCTCCGCGACCAGGCGGAAGGAGGCCGCCGCGAAGGCGGCCAAATACCATAAGCTCCCGAAGGCGCCCCCTATGGTGTCGGCGTAAGTATCTTTTTCCCGTGCTTTTCTTTCCTGTTGATTCTTTCTGAACTTCCTTTGCTTTATTTTCTTGATTTTTATGGCTCCGCTCTCTCTCAAGAAGTCGGCCGCCGCCTCCATCGTGGGGTCGGCGGAGACTTCCACCACCACCCGGCGAATCGATCCGGCCGCCGACCTCCGGGAGGCGACGGAGCGAAACGCGCGGGAGGCGCGCGAGGAGCAGGAAGCCGCCCGCCTGGAGAAGGCAGAGGCGGACAAGGCGGAGGCCGCCGCCTTGAAGAAGCTGGCGGAGGCCGAGGCTGCCACCGCGGCAAAGAAGCAAGCTGAGGATGCCGCGCCCCGTCAGTCGGCGATATTCATCACCCCCCTGAACTTCGCGCTGCCGCCACCAGAATTCGTGGCGCCGACTGGGGGTGCCAGCGACGAGCACCCGATCATGGAGAGGGACGGCGGCGATGTCATCATGTCAGACGTAATCGTGCCCCCGCCGCCGCCTTCTGAGGAGGCGCGAGACAAGCAACCGGCTTACCCACCGGCGCCATCAGCCGGAGACGATATGGCGACGGACCCAACTCCCGAGGTCCGCACCTCGATGCGCCGCCGGCTCGCAAAGGAGGCTTCGGCGCCACGCCCGCAGGAAGACCACCGCCATGAGCTCTTCAATCCCGGACGCCGAGGCGACCAGCACCGCGCCCACTGGGTGGGTGCGGGGAGGCGGGACGGGCCCTTTGAACACGGCGATCCTAGACGTCCAGGCCAAGCTTCATGCCGAGGCCGACGCTCTTAAGCGTTGCAACAATGCGCTCTTGGAGTCGCGAGCAGTCGTCCGGGTATACCTCTTGCTTCTTTGATTTTTATACTTCTCCGTGGGGGCGCGCCAGCGCACCCACTGGGTGTAGTCCCCGAGTTTCGGGCCGGCTGCTGAGCAGGCCGCTTGGAACTTTAATTAGCAAGCTCCGAGTACTAACATCATCTGACATCTTTATTGCAGGATTATCACAACCTCCGTGCGACCGTGTTCAACTCCAAAGTCCAGGAGCTAACTCAACGGACTGCCGACTTGTCGGAGAGCCGGAGTAAGTTTTTGTTTCTTTCTCCGCGGGGCACCTTTGGCGCACCCATGGCTGTAATCCCGAGATTCGGGCCGATCACGCTGAGCGGTCGGGCGGATCTCGCCAACATTCTTCTTCTTTGGTTGATCTTGATGACTTCTTTCTCTGCGAAGGGTCTTGTTGGCGCTTTCGGCGGCTGTAGTCCCGAGATTCGGGCGATTGGCGGTCGGGCGGATCTTCAATGCTTCATTCTTCTTCTCTGTTGATTGTTAACGTCCTTTTCTTCTTCCAATTTGCAAAGGCCAACGCCACCCTGCACCAGCAGCTGGGCGAAGCCAACGCCGCGCTGCGTACCAAGGAGGTGGACTGCAGCAAGCTGATCGAAGAGCGTGACCTGTTGGTCACGCAACTGGCGGAGTAGGTGGAGCTTCTCAAGAAGGCCCAGAAGAGGCGGAGGACAAGGAGACCAGCCTCCTTGCTGAGTTCGATACCGAGTGCTCTGCCTGGACCGACAAGGAGGCAATGTTGACTGCCGGCTTCGGTGAGATTGAAGACATGGTCGACGGTAAACTGCCTTCTTTACTCTTTCTTCGAGCCGTCGGCTTCTGATCAAGCCGACTTCTTGTTTCTGATTTGACTCTTTTGCCTTTTGTCCGAGCAGACTTCTTCCTAGGTCACTCTGGCGCTGCCAACCAGGCTATTGAGGCCGATCGCGAAGGACGGAGGGCAGAAGGCGAGCAGATCGCTGCCGACGCCTCCCGCACTCTTAGCGAGCAACTTCTCAGCATCCAGGCTCGTCTTCGGCTGGCTCATCGGATGTTGCGCCGTCTTCAGCGTGTCGGCACCCAGGTGATCGCCGCCCTGTGGCCAGACATGCCGGCACCACGCACTCCCAGTCGGACTACCGACTGGCTGGAGGTGGCGGCCGGCCGTCTTGAGGTCTGGAAGGGCTCCTCGGTCCGGGCTAGAGCACGCCGGGCCTTGGAGTTCATCAAGGCGTGGTATCCTGGGCTGAATTTAGCCCAGCTGACCATGTTTCGACAGGAGGCCCAGGAGGATCTGGTGGCGGTGGAGGATGATCTTGTCAAGCGGGCGGCGGCAATCGCCGAGTACACCAACACCAGCATCTTCGTCCCGGAGCTGGCCGAGAATGGGGTCGAGGCGCCACCAGATTGGTTCGGGCTGAACCCGGAGGATGGCGAGGACTCGGCCGAGGTGATCGACTCTAGCGATGAGGGAGAAGACGAAGAGAAGGAGGAAGGTGAGGAGGAGGCGCCAGAGGTCGGAGCGAACGGCCAGCCCCAGCTCGACCGCGCCTCCAGCAACGAGCCACGCCCGAGCGAGCCGGCCACTACTGAAGGCGACCAAGCGGAGGCTGACCAGCCGGCCGCTCCGACGCCCGGCACCACCGACTCCACCATTCCCCCTAAGCCGTTTTCTGCTCCCTAGGCCGCCAGTTTATCTTTGTTTTTACCTGCCTATCAGTCTCGACAAACTTTGTTAATTTCGCACAATTCCACCCGCTGGGTGTATTTCAAACTTCTGTTGAATGTCGGCCAAGGGCCTTTTGATGTGTAAATATTTTTGCCAAGTTCTATCTTTCCTTGCTTCCTGCTCTTTGGCTTTTTTCCTTTGCCGCCTTCCCTTGGTTGCCGTCTTGCCAGCCGAACAGCCGCTCTGCGGACTGTGGCTGGGTCAAGTACTTAGGCACTTTTGCGGAGGCAAGTACTTAGCCGATTTAGGGTTTTCTAGCAAGTGAAGTAGAAGCCGGCCGGTCGGCTGCTTGACAGCCGGTCGGTGAGGCGGGAAGCTGGCTTGTACTATGTGAATGCTTTGGGTCCTTAGCCATTTTTCATGCAGACACCCTTCCTGCCTTAACTCCTGCCGACCGAACAGTCGCTCTGCGAGCTGCGGCTTCTTGGCAGGAGAAAGCTTAGGTGCCAAAACATTACGTGTCTGGCTGTGGGAAGCATTTCATAGTACAAGGCGGCAAGTCCCCGGGTCGACTGGTCGAACCCGGTGCCGGACGGACTAATGAAATAACACAGTGACATGCGTAACACTTATCATATAGATAAAAGAGGGCAGTCCCCGAGCTCTTCTCGGGGAACCCTGAGTCTTCATACTTAATACAAAAGTTGGCGTGGTACATACTGCATCAACTGTAAAACCTTCGAAGGAGGTTCGCATTCCATGGTCGCTCCGTCTCCTTGCCGAAGTCATCTCTTTTGCGTGCTCGAGGCTTCTGAGCGTCGATGAGGTAGTAGGAGTCGTTGCCCAACACCTTGCTGATGATGAAGGGGCCTTCCCAAGGTGTCGAGAGCTTGTGCTAGCCGGCTGTTCGCTAGATCAGCCGGAGCACAAGGTCTCCTTCTTGAAAGGATCTTGGCTTGACCTTTCGGTTGTAGTACCGGCGCGGACTCTGCTGGTAGATGGTGGACTGGCTGAGCGCCAACAATCGGCCCTCTTCTAGCAGATCGACGCCGTCTTGTCGTGCTTCTTTTGCCTCCTCTTCGGTGTACATGGTGTCAAGGGGAGTCAAATTCTATGTCCGTCGGGATGACGGCTTCGGCACCGTAGACGAGGAAGAAAGGCGTAAAGTCGGTTGACTTGTTCGGAGTTGTGCGCAGGCTCCAGAAGATGGCCGACAGCTCATCGAGCCAACAGCCGGCCGACTGCTCTAGAGGCTCGACCAGTCGGGGCTTGATGCCGGATAAAATGAGGCCGTTTTCTCGCTCCACTTGGCCGTTTGACTGCGGATGGGCAACAGACGCTAGGTCCAGTCGAATGCCCTGCTTTGCGCAGAAATAGGCCAAGGCGCCTTTGGAAAAGTTTGTGCCATTGTCGGCGATGATGCTGTGCGGTATGCCATACCGGATGGTGATGTCGGAGATGAAAGTCACAGCAGTCGGACCATTCAACTTCTTAATTGGCTTTGCTTCTATCCACTTGGTGAACTTGTCCACTGCAACAAGCAGATGAGTCATGCCGCCACGTGCCGTCTTGAATGGTCCAACCATGTACAGGCCCCAGACGGCGAAGGGCCAGGCAATGGGAATAGTCTTGAGTGCAGAAGCCGGCTGATGTGGTTTGGAGCGAAACTTCTGGCACCCTTTGCATTTCTAGACCAGGTCTTTGGCGTCTTCTAGAGCAGTCGGCCAGAAAAAATCGTGGCGGAAAGCGTTGGCTACGAGTGCTCTTGAAGCTGCATGGTGACCACACTCGCCTTGATGGATATCTTTGAGGATTGCTTGGCCTTGCTCCGGCTCTACCAGCGCTGGTAAACACCACTGACACTGCGCCTCATAAGTTCTCTGTTGACTATGGTGTACGCTGCTGCCCGGCGTTGCACTTGCCGAGCCGAGATCTCATCAGTCGGTAGCTCTTTGTTTACCAGAAAGTTGAGGATGGGCTGAGCCCATGAAGGTGCTGCAATTTCTTCGGCTGCCAGGACTGCTACTTGCACGAGGGCGGTTAGTCCGGGAGGCGGCGGGTTGGAGTCGGCTGTCGCTTGCTGAGTCGATGAAGTCCCCGGGCCGACTGCTACAGTCCCCGGGCCGGGTTCTGAAGTCCCCAGGCCGGGTGCGGCTGCTATAGTCCCCGGGTCGCCTGTCGAATTCCCGGTGCCGGATGCTGGGGTCCTCAAGTCGGATCCGACTGCTTCAGGAGGAGCCGGCACAAAGATGGAATCCAACTCTAGCGATGGCTTGACAGACGGCTTGAGGAGGCGTTGCAGGGCGACGCTGGCTGGTATTGCTTGCCGGGTGGAGCCGATTCGTGCCAAGGCATCAGCCTGCTCATTGTCATTTCTTGGCACATGGAGGAACTCGCACCCTTCGAAGTACCCGCTGAGTTGCTGGACGAGGAAGTGGTAGCTTGCCATGTTTGCATCCTTGGCATCCCAGTCACTAGACGACTGCTGGACCACCAAGTCAGAATCTCCATAGCACAGGATCCAGCGAATGCCGAGTTCCTTGGCAAGCCGGAGCCCATGAATGAGTGCTTCCTATTCAGCAACATTGTTGGAGGCGGCAAAGTGGATTTGCAGCACATATCTGAGCTTGTCGCCTTTGGGAGAGGTGAGGACGATGTCAGCTCCCAAACCGGTGCGCATCTTGGAACCATCAAAGTGCATTCGCCAATGAGTGGAATCTGGCGCTGGCGGCAGGTACTGGGTCTCGGCCCAGTCGACGAGGAAGTCGGCTAGTGCTTGTGACTTGATGGCGGTGTGAGGCTGGTAGTAGATGGTGTAGGGTGCCAAATCTATGGCCCATTTGGCCACTCGGCCTGAGGCATCTCGGCTTCCAATGATCTCGGCAAGTGGAGCTGTGCAGACCCACGATGATTGGGTGCTCTTGGAAGTATGGCTTCAGTTTCTTGGCAGCAAAGTGCATGCCATAGCACATCTTCTGGTAGTGGGGGTAGTTCTGCTTGGAGGTGGATAGTACTTCACTCAGGTAATACACCGGCCTCTGGACTGGTAGAGCTTTGCCTTCTTCATTGCGTTCCACCACTATGACTGTGCTGACCACCCGGTTGGTGGCGGCGATGTAGAGGAGCATGGGCTCCTTAGGAGTCGGGGCTGCCAGGACAGGCGGAGTGGTCAACATCTTCTTGAGCTGGAGAAAAGCTTCATCCTCCTTGTCGTTCCACTCGAAAAAAGTGGTCTTTTTCATGAGGTGATGCAGGAAGAGCCTTCTCGCCCGGTGATGAAACGGCCCGATGGATGCCAAGCAGCCGGTAAATTTTTGCACGTCCAGTAGTCGGGTGGGTACCTCCATTCTCTCGATGGCCTTGATCTTCACAGGGTTGCACTCTATGCCACGCTCTGAGACCAGAAAGCCAAGAAGCTGGCCGGCTAGCACTCCAAAGACGCATTTCTCCGGGTTGAGCTTGATCTGAAATTGACGCAAGTTCTCAAAGGTCTCCTTGAGGTCTTCTAGCAGCGTTCCACGCTTCTCCGTCTTCACCGCAACATCGTCCACATAGACATGGGTGTTTATGTCAAGTTGCTTGAGGAGACACTTCCGCATGCAACGTTGGAACGTGGCGCCGACATTTCTCAAGCCGAACGTCATGGTCAGGTAGCAGAAGGCTCCGAATGGCGTGATGAAGGCGGTCTTCAGCCTGTCGGCCGGGTCCAGCTTGATCTGGTGGTACCCTGAGTACGCATCCAAAAAGCTCAACAACTCGCATCCGGCTGTGGAGTCAATTACTTGGTCGATTCTTGGCAAAGCAAACTGGTCTTTGGGGCATGCTTTGTTGAGGCTGGTATAATCAATACACATGCGCCACTGCTTGTTCTTCTTCAGTACAAGGACCGGGTTGGCTAACCACTCTGGAAAGAATACTTCCATGATGAAGCCGGCTGCTAGAAGCCGGGCTATCTCTTCTCCAACAACTCTTCTCTTCTCTTCTGACAGGCGACACAAGGGCTGCCTGACTGGTTTGGCATTAGACCGGACATGTAGCTTGTGCTCGGCAAATTCCGTTGGAACACCTGGCATGTCCTTGGGAGACCATGCAAAGATGTCCCGATTCTCACGGAGGAAATCGACGAGCTCGCCTTCCTATTTGTTGTCAAGGTTTGCGCCTATGACAACATACCTCTCCGGGTGCTCCGGGTCCAAGGGTATCTTCTTCGTTTCTTTGGCCGGCTTGAACAAGCACTAAGCTTCCGACTCCTTAGGGTTGGGTGACATTTCCGGCTGCTTGCCTGCCATCGCCACAATCCGGTCAAGGAGTCGCTTCTTAGCTGTGATCATGAGGGACTCGGCTACCTGTCAGCTCTCTGCTGTGCAGGCAGACGACTTCTTGTAGTCTCCTGCTATGGTCAGGATTCCGTTGGAGCTCGGCATCTTCATCTTCGGGTAAGAATAGTGGGGGACCGCCATGAACTTGGCCAGGGCAGGCCGACCAAGTAATGCATGATAAGGGCTCTCGAGGTCCACCACCTCAAACCAGACTGGCTCTCAGTGGAAATGATTTTTGTCCCCGAAGAGGACATCTATCTGAGTCTTGTCGATTGGTGAGCAGGAAAGGCCAGGAACTATGCGATGGAAAACAGTCCGGCTGGGCTGAAGATGTCTCTGCTTGATTCCCAACTTCTCCATGGTATCTTTGTACAGAATGTTGATGCTGCTGCCGCCATCTATCAGAACTCGGGAGAAGCGAGCAGCTCGCCTCTCTGTGGCAAACGTGGCATCCAACACCAGAGCATAAGAGCCGGGATTGGGAATCACCTCCGGGTGGTCGGCTCTGCTCCAGCTAATGGGCTTCTCAGACCAATGCATGAATTCCGGGGTCTCTGATGCTACTGCATTTACTTCTTGTTGCAGCTGCCGTCTACTGCGCCTGTCGTCGGCCACGCTGGTGAACACGAGATAAGCTCCATGCTCTTCAGGATAATCATCTTGTATTGCACCGACTAGCCGAGCCGCCGGCTGCTGTGGAGGAGGAGGCGGTGGGCTGGCTGGCGGAGGAGGCTGGAGTCCATCACCCTTGGCGGTCCTGGTGAGCCAATGTCACTTCCGAGTAGTATGATTGGACAGCTTCGCACCGCTATGTAACTTGCAGGGTGCATCGAGAGTCTGCTCGTACGAGAAGGCGGGCAGCCAGTTGGGGTTGCCGCCCTTCTGGCGTTTGGGAGGAGGCTGGCCTTCTGGCTGCTGATCTTCGACTGTTGCCACCTGCCGGCTGGTGGAAGCCGGCTGCATGGCCTTGCGCTTGTTGTCGTTCGGTTGCTGTCGCCGACTGGCATCACCAGCCGGGGTCCGAGGAGCTTGAGGGGCCACCTTGCCCGACACATTGACTTGAATCTCTGCCTTCATGGATGTGATGCCCTCGATTCAATCGTACACTAATCATACACACAAATGTGTACGAACAAGATCAAGGACTCACGGGAAGATATCACAACACAACTCTAGACACAAATTAAAATAATACAAGCTTTGTTTTACAAGCCAGGGGCCTCAAGGGCTCGAATACATAAGCTCGAATACACAAGAGTCAGAGGAAGCATCAATATCTGAGTACAGACATAAGTTAGACAAGTTTGCCTTAAGAAGGCTAGCACAAAAGCAACATCGATCAAAAAGGCAAGGCCTCCTGCCTGGGAGCCTCCTAACTACTCCTAGTCATCGGCGGCCTCCACGTAGTAGTAAGCATCGGCGGTGGCATCTGGTGTCGGTGTCAAAACCGGCGGATCTCGGGTAGGGGGTCCTGAACTGTGCGTCTAAGGCGGATGGTAACAGGAGACAGGGGACACGATGTTTACCCAGGTTTGGGCCCTCTCTATGGAGGTAATACCCTACTTCCTGCTTGATTGATCTTGATGATATGAGTATTACAAGAGTTGATCTACCACGAGATCGTAGAGGCTAAACCCTAGAAGATAGCCTATGGTATGATTGTTGTATATATCTATCGACTAGCCTGGCCTCGGTTTATATAATGCACCAGAGGCCTAGGATAACAAGAGTCCTAACCCGAATACGCCGGTGGGGGAGGAGTCCTTGTCTTGATCGCCAAGTCTTGCGGAATCTTCCTTGTATGCGGCAGCTGTCCGGACTGGCCCATGAGTATACGGCCATGGGGGTCGTCGGCCCAATCTAAAAGATCGGGAGATGACATGGTGAGTACCCCCTAGTCCAGGACACCGTCAGTAGCCCCCTGAACCGGTCTTCAAGTTTAGGGACGCTCCTTGATTCTTACGAACCGTTCTTCATCTTCAGTCGTCGGTCTTGAAAACTGGTTCAACAAATCTTCTCATCTTCGATCTTGAGGATTGCTGAAATGCATTCGACGAGTTTACACGTCGGGTATCCGAGGAGCCCCTTTAAGTTTCCAGCCTTTATCAATGCCTTGTTATTTTTATGCCACACCTCGGGTTTGAAGATGTTCCCGGGCGGCAGCGTCCTCTTGCGTCCGAGCTCCAACGCCGGACTGCATTCGAGGTATCATTTGCAGCCGAGCACCAATGCCGAACTGCTTCCCAGTTCTAACGCCGGACTATGTATCCGAGGTCCAATGCCGGACTGTGTATCCGAGCTCCAACGACGGACTGTATCTGAGCTCCAACGTCGGACTATGTATCCGAGATCCAACGCCGGACTGTATCCGAGCTCCAACACCGGACTATGTATCCAAGCTCCAACGCCGGACTGTATCCGAGGTGTCGTAAATCACCTTGGTTCAAAGAAGTTTGAAGGAGTTTAGCCGAGCTTAATGCCGGAAATGCCCTCTATGGAGCCAGCCACTAGCGCCGAGATTTATGCGGACTGCTTTCGTGGTTGTGCGCCACCCTGAATGTGGGCCGATTTTTGTCAATTTTTTTGATTGGTGCATTTTATTCTCTGCCGTGATACATAGCCAGTAGCCCTCAAGGTGGGTATCGGTCCAAAACCGAGATGCACATGAAGGATGACATAAGACCGGCGATCCCGTAGCTGCTTTGAGACTCGAGTTGATTTGCAAAATCGGTCCGAGGATCAAGTCCTAACTTGGCGAATACTTGAGGACACAAAAGCGGCGTGCTCAGTCCTCAAGACTCGGGTTGGGTGCGGCCGATCAACTGAGGATCAAAATCTCCTCGGAGGCTGTATTACACTTAAAATTTTACGCATAGGACAGGCAATGTAGTAGCCCCGAGACGGTCGTGGCAACACCGGATCGAGGATCGATGTGCCTTTAATATTTGTAAATAATAAGCCCGAAGCCCAGTAGCCCCCGAGCCTTAATGCGGGCACGGGTGGCCGAATTAAGGATTGATATCCATAGCAAAATCACAAATTATGTGTAATGACTCTATGTATCCAACTACTTTACGTCATTAATGCTCGGATCCGCATTGTACAAAACTTTGTTGACCGACCATCGGCTTCCACCTCCTTGGCCAATAGCCGAGGAGTGTTTGTCCTACTTTATAAAGCCTTTATGAGGGCAAAGATTTACAACAAACAAGGCAATCTGGCCATACGGTTTTATAAACAAAGGTACGCAGAGAGATATGTTATATTACTGTTTAACAGAAGAAATGTCTTCCAAAGAAAATAGTCCCGCTATCGGTTCCTTTCTTTGGGTTGTCATGCTAAGCATGATCATGAAACCTCAGCTCCAATGTAAGAGCAAAATATCGAGGATTTAGTTTGGGAGGCCAGTTAATAGCCCCCGGTAGTGTTCGGCGACAGTCGAGGTCAAGCCATAAACACTTCGGCCATTGTTATGAATGGTCCGTCGTTTAACACCGTCATCGGATCACTGACCAATTTATGCTTATTGTGACAGTCAGTTTTCGGCTTTCTCCACCGAGGTGCTTAACCATGTGAGCTGTAAGCACAATCGCAGTGGTTCTCCCTTTGCACACCTAGCCGAACAAAGCGGAACGTAGGAGGCAAGCGCAGGAGCCGGGCAACCCAATATTGACCGAAGACACAATTCGAAACCGATGCATATATAGCAATATCCGAGAATGTTTTTGCCGGATCTCTAAAGGTGTCCGGCGTTGCACTGCGAGACTTGTGCTGAAAACACACAAATAGTTTAAAAAGTGCCATAAACTTGGAAAACCAAAAAAACGTCAGTAAAAACTTGATGTCCGAACGAGATCAAGTGTTCGGTGCCAATCCAAAAATTGGCCTTAGCAAAAGAAGTGCTTCTGTCGTGCTTTAACATGATACATCCTATCTCAAGACTTCAAGCGGGTCAGCCTTCGGCTTCAACCTCCTATCCCGATGGGGAGTACTTATCATTAGGCCAGTTTAGCAAACTAAACTCTAGCGGCTTTGAGAGAGAAATTAGGCTCCCCGGCTAGTGACCACACGCTCGTGTCGAAAAAACGAGTGATAGATAATAATAGCAATAATAAAACTTTGCAACGACTAAGAAGAACACTTATCATAAAACGGCTCATATAAATTTAAGAGCCCCCAAGTGACTTGGGTAAAAGAATGATTGCATGTACCAAGTACTTATATCATATCTATGTTCAACCGAACTTTAAGCAGCGTCTTAACCGGCAAATCGGCTTCTCCCTCTTCGGTCAAGGACCTAAAAGTGTTATGTACTCCATCTGTCGAGAATATCGACGGTGTTTCCAATAACCAGGCAATCAGGCCATAAGGCTGTAATAGACAAAGTGCGCTCAGGGAACTTATACTATATTACTGCGAAGTGTAAGAAGCATCTTTGAAGAAAATAGTACCCCCATCGATACCTTTCTTCGGTGCTCATTGTTATTATGAGACTTGTGCAATAGATTTTTTGTACTCATGAGTTCCGTTGTGTGCCGACCATCATTGAAAACTATAAGAGCGCTAGCTTTCGGCTTCACCCAATCTGAGGTCCGGCTTGGATGACCCGATCGTGACAATCACAGAGGTGCTCCTTTAGTCCCTAGCCGAACAATCGGGAACGTAGGGGTAAACACAGAGCGAGGCAACCCAGCTTGCAAATCGCTTAAGTCAATATGGTGCATATTGTGGCGTAATACACGAACAAGGAGCGAAGCCGTACAAGTATAATCATATGCAAGAGGAAAAGCTTCATGAAGGAAGCCCCCAAATGAATTGGGTATTTGAATTTATGCGTCACAAACAAAGTTTGGACAAGAAAATTTTCTACAAGCAACAATTTTCAAAAAAGTATAATGCTTGGTCGAACCGAACACAAGTTAGAAATTAAAGCTTTGAGCATGAAAGCGACTTAGCTAGTTAATGTGTTCGGTTAGGCTATCTGTGGCCCATTACTCCGACAATGGGGGAGAATAAGTCAGGTAAAGGTTTAGGATGATGTGTGAGGCCAGGAAAGGTAAGGGTTGGTGCGAAGAGACGCCATGTGTTGGTGCTGGGCTCTTTGTCGTCTCTGCTAGGTTCAGGAAGAGGAGCTAGGTGGCAGCCTGATACGTCCTTTTGCATCATGTTTTCTTATTGTTATTTATAATGTTTTAATCCATAATAATGCTTTTTGGAGTAATCCTAATGCCTTTTCTCTCATAATTTGCAAGGAACACACCAAGAGGGAGAATTCCGGCAGCTGGAAATCTAGACCTGGAAAAGCTACGTCAGGCCACCTATTCTGCACAACTCCAAATAAGCTGAAACTTCACGGAGATTTTTATGGATTATTTAAGAAATATTGGAGCCAATAAACACCAGAAGGGGGCCACCAGGTGGGCACAACCCACCTGGGCGCGCCAGGCCCCCCAAGCGTGCCCTGGTGGGTTGTGGCCTCCTCGGCCCACCTCCGGTGCCCATCTTCTGGTACATAAGTCATTTTGACCTAGAAAAAATAAGGAGAAGTCTTTTGGGACGGAGCGCCGCCGTCTCGTGGCGGAACTTGGGGCAGGAGCACTTTTGCCCTCCGGTGGAGCGATTCCGCCGGGGGAACTTCCCTCCCGGAGGGGGAAATCATCGTCATCATCATCACCAACAACTCTCCCATCTTGGGTAGGTCAATCTCCATCAACATCTTCAATAGCACCATCTCATCTCAAACCCTAGTTCATCTCTTGTATTCAATCTTGTTACCGGAACTATAGATTGGTGCCTGTGGGAGACTAATAGTGTTGATTACATATTTTAGCTGATTACTATATGGTTTATTTGGTGGAAGATTATATGTTCAGATCCATTATGCTATTTAATACTCCTCGATCATGAACATGTTTATCATTTTTGAGTAGTTACTTTTGTTCTTGAGGTCACAGGAGAAATCATGTTGCAAGTAATCATGTGAACTTGATATGTGTTTGATATTTTGATAGTATGTATGTTGTTATTCCCTTAGTGGTGTCATGTGAACGTCGACTACATGACACTTCACCATATTTGGGCCTAAGGGAATGCATTGTAGAGTAGCAATTAGACGGTGGGTTGCGAGAGTGACAGAAGCTTAAACCCCAGTTTATGCGCTATTTCATAAGGGACCGATTGGATCCAAAAGTTTAATGTTATGGTTAGAATTTATTCTTAATACGTTTCTCGTAGTTGCAGGTACTTGCGGGAGGGTTAATCATAAGTAGGAGGCTTGTTCAAGTAAGTACATCACCTAAGCACCGGTCCACCCACATATCAAATTATCAAAGTAGCGAACACAAATCTAACCAACATGATGAAAGTGGCTAGATGAAATTCCCGTGTACCCTCAAGAACGCTTTGCTTATCATAAGAGACCGTTTTGGTCTGTCCTTTGCCTCAAAAGGATTGGGCTACCTTACTGCATACTTGTTACTATTATCGTTACTTGCTCGTTACAAATTATCTTGCTATCAAACTACTACTACTTACAATTTCAGCACTTGCTGACAATACCTTACTGAAAACTACTTGTCATTTCCTTCTGCTCCTCGTTGGGTTCGACACTCTTACTTATCAAAAAGAGCTACAATTGATCCCCTCTACTTGTGGGTCATCACAGCCCAACACCATCGTCTTGAGCCAGTCTTGATTAGGAGATCATATGCCTAGTCATTTTCTTGGTCAATGACATGTGGACTCTTTGGGGAACGTAGCATGCAATTTAAAAAAAATTCCTATGATCTCACAAGATCTATCTAGGAGATGCATAGCAACGAGAGGGGGAGAGTGTGTCCACGTACCCTTGTAGACCGAGAGCGGAAGCGTTTAGGTTAACACGGTTGATGTAGTCGAACGTCTTCACGATCCAACCAATCTAGTACCGAACGTACGACACCTCCGAGTTCAGCACACATTCAGCTCAATGACGTCCCTCGAACTCTTGATCCAGCAGAGGGTCGAGGGAGAGTTTCGCCAGCACGATGGCGTGGTGATGGTGATGGTGATGTGATTCATGCAGGGCTTCGCTTAAGCACTACGACGATATGACCGGAGGAGTAAAATGTGGAGGGGGCATCGCACACGGCTAAGATAACAACGGTTGTGCTTTAGGGTGCCCCTGCCCCCCGTATATAAAGGAGGGGAGGAGGAGGCCGGCCACCAAGGGGGCGCGCCAAGGGGGCAGTCCTACTACGACTCCACTCCTAGTAGGATTTGGCCCCCCTCTTTTTCCTTCTCATGGAGGGGGAAAAGGGGGAAGGAGAGGGAGGAGGAGAAGGAAAGAGGTGCGCCCCCTCCCCCTAGTCCAATTCGGACTCCCCAAGAGAGGGGGGCACGTCCACCCCTTGTGGGCTGCCTCCCCTCTCCCCTATGGCCCATGTAGGACCAATAATTCCCCGGGGGGTTTCGGTATCCCTTGGTACTCCGAAATATACCCGAACCATTCTGGTGTCCGAATATCATTGTCCAATATATCAATCTTTACCTCTCAACTATTTTGAGACTACTCGTCATGTCCGTGATCTCATCCGGGACTCTAAACAATCTTCGGTCACCAAAACACATAACTCATACTACAAATCGTCATCAAACGTTAAGCATGCGGACCCTACGGGTTCGAGAACTATGTAGACATGACCGAGACATATCTCCGATCAATAACCAACAACGGATCCTGGATGCTCATATTGGTTCCTACATATTCTACGAAGATCTTTATCGGTCAAACCGCAATAACAACATATGTTATTCCCTTTGTCATCGGTATGTTACTTGCCCGAGATTCGATCGTCGGTATCATCATACCTAGTTCAATCTCGTTACTGGCAAGTCTCTTTACTCGTTCCGTAATGCATCATCTCGTAACTAACTCATTAGTCACATTGCTTGCAAGGCATATAGTGATGTGCATTACCGAGAGGGCCCATAGATACCTCTCTGATACTCGGAGTGACAAATCCTAATCTTGATATATGTCAACCCAACAAACACCATCGGAGACACCTATTGAGCATCTTTATAATCACCCAGTTACGTTGTGACATTTGATAGCACACAAGGTGTTCCTCCGGTATTCGGGAGTTGCATAATCTCATAGTCATAGGAATATGTGCAAGTCATGAAGAAAGCAATAGCAATAAAACTTAACGATGATTATGCTAAGCTAACGGATGGGTCTTGTCCATCACATCATTCTCTAATGATGTGATCCCGTTCATCAAATGAAAACACATGTCTATGGTCAGGAAACTTAACCATCTTTAATTAACGAGCTAGTCAAGTAGAGGCATACTAGGGACACTCTGTTTGTCTATGTATTCACACATGTACTAAGTTTCCGGTTAATACAATTCTAGCATGAATAATAAACATTTATCATGATATAAGGAAATATAAATAAGAACTTTATTATTGCCTCTAGGGCATATTTCCTTCAGTCTCCCACTTGCACTAGAGTCAATAATCTAGATTACATTGTAATGATTCTAACATCCATGGAGTCTTGGTGTTGATCATGTTTTGCTCATGGAAGAGGCTTAGTCAACGGGTTTGCAACATTCAGATCAGTATGTATTTTTTAAATCTCTATGTCTCCCTCCTTGACTTGATCGCGGATGGAGTTGAAGCGTCTCTTGATGTGTTTGGTTCTCTTGTGAAATCTGGATTCCTTCGCCAAGGCAATTTCTCCAGTATTGTCACAAAAGATTTTCATTGGACCTGATGCACTAGGTATTACACCTAGATCGGATATGAACTCCTTCATCCAGACTCCTTCATTTGCTGCTTACGAAGCAGCTATGTACTCCTCTTCACACGTAGATCCCGCCACGAGGCACTGCTTGGAACTGCACCAACTTACAGCTCCACCATTCAGTATAAATACGTACCCGGTTTGTGACTTAGAGTCATCCGGATCAGTGTCAAAGCTTGAATGGACGTAACCATTTACGACAAGCTCTTTGTCACCTCCAAAAATGAGAAACATATCCTTAGTACTTTTCAGGCATTTCAGGATGTTCTTGACCGCTATCTAGTGATCCACTCTTGGATTACTTTGGTACCTCCCTGCTAAACTTATAGCAAGGCACACATCAGGTCTGGTACATAGCATTGCATACATGATAGAACCTATGGCTGAGGCATAGGGAATGACTTTCATTTTCTCTCTATCTTCTGCAGTGGTCGGGCATTGAGTCTGACTCAACTTCACACCTGGTAACACAGGCAAGAACTGTTTCTTTGACTGATCCATTTTGAACTTCTTCAAAACTTTATCAAGGTATGTGATTTGTGAAAGTCCAATTAAGCGTCAAGATCTATCTCTATAGATCTTGATGCCCAATATATAAGCAGCTTCATCGAGGTCTTTCACTGAAAAATTCTTATTCAAGTGTCCTTTTATGCTATCCAGAAATTCTGTATTATTTCCAATCAACAATATGTCATCCACATATAATATTAGAAATGCTACAGAGCTCCCACTCACTTTCTTGTAAATACAGGCTTCTCCAAAAGTCTCAGATAAAACCATATGCTTTGATCACACTATCAAAGCGTATATTCCAACTCCGAGAGGCTTGCACCAATCCATAAATGGATCGCTGGAGCTTGCACACTTTGTTAGCACCTTTAGGATTGACAAAACCTTCTGGTTGCATGATATACAACTCTTCTTTAAGAAATCCATTAAGGAAGGCAGTTTTGACATCCATTTGCCAAATTTCATAATCATAAAATGTGGCAATTGCTAACATGATTGGGACAAACTTAAGCATCTCTACGGGTGAGAAGGTCTCATCTTGAACTTGTCGAAAACCTTTTGCAACAAGTCGAGCTTTTTGGACAGTAACATTACCGTCAGCTTCAGTCTTCATCTTGAAGATCCATTTATTTTCTATGGCCTGCTGATCATCGGGCAAGTCAACCAAAGTCCAGACTTTGTTCTCATACATGGATCCCATCTCAGATTTCATGGCCTCAAGCCATTTTGCGGAATCTGGCCTCATCATCGCTTCCTCATAGTTCGTAGGTTCGTCATGGTCTAGTAACATGACTTCCATAACAGGACTACCGTACCGCTCTGGTGCGGACTGTACTCTGGTTGACCTACAAGGTTCGGTAGTAACTTGATCTGAAGTTTCATGATCATCATCATTAACTTCCTCACTAATTGGTGTAGGCATCACTGAAACTGATTTCTGTGATGAACCACTTTCCAATTCGGGAGAAGGTACAACTACCACATAAAGTTCTACTTTCCTCCCACTCACTTCTTTCGAGAGAAACTCCTTCTCTAGTAAGGATTCATTCTTAGCAACAAATATCTTGCCTTTGGATCTGTGATAGAAGGTGTACCCAACAGTTTCTTTTGGATATCCTATGAAGACACATTTCTCCGATTGGGTTCGAGCTTATCAGGTTGAAGCTTTTTCACATAAGCATCGCAACCCCAAACTTTAAGAAACAACAGCTTAGGTTTCTTGCCAAACCACATTTCATTTGGTGTCGTCTCAACGGGTTTAGATGGTGCCCTATTTAACATGAATGCAGCCATCTCTAAAGCATAACCCCGAAATGATAGTTGTTAATAGGTAAGGGACATCATAGATCGCACCATATCTAATAAAGTACGGTTACGAAGTTCGGACACACCATCCATTACGCTGTGGTGTTCCAGGTGGCGTGAGTTGTGAAACTATTCCACATTGTTTCAAATGAAGACCAAACTCGTAACTCAAATATTCGCCTCCATGATGAGATCGTAGAAACTTTATTTTCTTGTTACAATGATTTTCCACTTCACTCTGAAATTCTTTGAACTTTTCAATTGTTTCAGACTTATGTTTCATTAAGTAGATATACCCATATCTGCTTAAATCATCTGTGAAGATTAGAAAATAACGATACCCACCGCGAGCCTCAACACTCATCGGACCGCATACATCAGTATGTATTATTTCCAACAAGTCAGTGTCTCGCCCCATTGTTCCAGAGAACGGAGTCTTAGTCATCTTGCCCATGAGGCATGGTTCGCAAGCATCAAGTGATTCCTAAAGCCCATCAGCATGGAGTTTCTTCATGCGCTTTACACCAATATGACCTAAACGACAGTGCCACAACTAAGTTGCACTATCATTATTAACTTTGCATCTTTTGGCTTCAATATTATGAATATGTGTATTACTACGATCGAGATTCAACAAAAATAGACCACTCATGAAGGGTGCTTGACCATAAAATATATTACTCATATAATAGAACAACCATTATTATCTGATTTAAATGAATAACCGTCTCGCATCAAACAAGATCCAGATATAATGTTCATGCTCAAGGCTGGCACCAAATAACAATTATTCAGGTCTAAAACTAATCCCGAAGGTAGATGTAGAGGTAGCATGCCGACGGTGATCACATCGACCTTGGAACCATTTCCGACGTGCATCATCACCTCGTCCTTAGCCAATCTTTGTTTAATCCGTAGCCCTTGTTTCGGGTGGCAAATATGAGCAACAGAACCAGTATCAAATACCCAGGCGCTACTACGAGCATTAGTAAGGTACACTTCAATAACATGTATATAAAATATACCTTTCACTTTGCCATCCTTCTTATCCGCCAAATACTTGGGACAGTTCCACTTCCAGTGACCAGTCCCTTTGCATTAGAAGCACTAAGTTTCAGGCTTAGGTCCAGTCTTGGGCTTCTTCCCTTGAGCAGCAACTTGCTTGCTATTCTTCTTGAAGTTCCCCTTCTTCCCTTTGCCCTTTTTCTTGTAACTAGTGGTTTTGTTAACCATCAACACTAGATGCTCCTTCTTGATTTCTACCTCCGCAACCTTTAGCATCGCGAAGAGCTCGGGAATTGTCTTTTCCATCCCTTGCATATTATAGTTCATCACGAAGCATTTTTAGCTTGGTGGCAGTACTTAAGAACTCTGTCAATGACACTATCATCAGGAAGATTAACTCCCAGCTGAGTCAAGTGGTTATGGTACCCAGACATTCTGAGTATGTGTTGTTGGGGAACGTAGCATGCAATTTCAAAAAATTTCCTACGATCACGCAAGATCTATCTAGAAGATGCATAGCAACGAGAGGGGGAGAGTGTGTCCACGTACCCTCGTAGACCGAAAGCGAAAGCGTTAGGTTAATACGGTTGATGTAGTCGAACATCTTCACGATCCAACCGATCTATTACCGATCATACGACACCTCCGTGTTTTGCACATGTTCAACTCGATGACGTCCGTCGAACTCTTGATCCAGCAGAGGGTCGAGGGAGAGTTCCGTCAGCACGACGGCATGGTGACGGTGATGGTGATGTGACCGCGCAGGGCTTCGCCTAAGCACTATACGCTATGACCGGAGGAGTAAACTATGGAGGGGGGCACCGCACACGGCTAAGAGAACAACTGTTGTGCTTTGGGGTGCCCCCTGCCCCCGTATATAAAGGAGGGGAGGAGGAGGCCGCCCACAAGGGGGCGCGCCAAGGGGGGCGAGTCCTACTAGGACTCCACTCCTAGTAGGATTCGTCCCCCCCTCTTTTCCATTCTCATCGGAGGGGGAAAAGGAAGGAGAGGGAGAGGAAGAGGGAAAGGGGGCCGTGCCCCCTCCTCCTTGTCCAATTCGGACTCCCTTGGAGGGGGGCACGCGCCACCCCTTGCGGGCTCCCCTCTCTCTCCCCTATGGACCATATAGGCCCAATACTCGGGGGGTTCCGGTAACCCCTCGGTACACCGAAATATACCCGAACCATTCCGAAACCATTCCGGTGTCCGAATATCATCGTCCAATATATCAATTTTTACCTCTCGACTATTTCAAGACTCCTCGTCATGTCCGTGATCTCATCCGGGAATCCGAACAATCTTCAGTCACCAAAACACATAACTCATAATACAAATCGTCATCGAACATTAAGCGTGCGGACCCTACTGTTTCGAGAACTATGTGGACATGACCGAGACATATCTCCGATCAATAACCAAAAGCGGAACCTGGATGCTCATATTGGTTTCTACATATTCTACGAAGATCTTTACCGGTCAAACCACAATAACAACATACGTTATTCCCTTTGTCATCGGTATGTTACTTGCCCGAGATTCGATCGTCGGTATCATGATACCTAGTTCAATCTCATTACCGACAAGTCTCTTTGCTCGTTCTGTAATGTATCATCCTGTAACTAACTCATTAGTCACATTTCTTGCAAGGCTTATAGGGATATGCATTACCAAGAGGGCCCAGAGATACCTCTCCGATACTCGGAGTGAAAAATCCTAATCTTGATCTGCCAACCCAACAAACACCTTCGGAGACACCTGTAGAGAATCTTTATAATCACCCAGTTATGTTGTGACATTTGATAGCACACAAGGTGTTCCTCCGGTGTCCGGGAGTTGCATAATCTCATATTTAGAGGAATATGTATAAGTCATGAAGAAAGCAATAGCAATAAAACTTAACTATCATTATGCTAAGATAACGGATGGGTCTTGTCCATCACATAATTCTCTAATGATGTGATCTCGTTGATCAAATGACAACACATGTCTATGGTCAGGAAACTTAACCATCTTTGATTAATGAGCTAGTCAAGTAGAGGCATACTAGGGACACTCTGTGTTGTCTATGTATTCACACATGTACAAGGTTTCTAGTTAATACAATTCTAGCATGAATAATAAACATTTATCATGATATAAGGAAATATAAATAACAACTTTATTATTGCCTCTAGGTCATATTTCCTTCAGTCTCCCACTACACTAGAGTCAATAATCTAGATCACATCACCATGTGATTAACACCCATCGTTCACATCGCCATGTGACCAACACCCAAAGGGTTTACTAGATTCAATAATCTAGTTCACATCGCCATGTGATTAACACCCAAAGAGTACTAAGGTGTAATCATGTTTTTCTTGTGAGAGAAGTTTAGTCAACGGGTCTGCCACATTCAGATCCGCATGTATTTGGCAAATTTCTATGTCTACAATGCTCTGCATGGAGCTACTCTAGATAATTGCTCCCACTTTCAATATGTATCAAGATTGAGACTCAGAGTCATCCAGATCGGCATTAAAGCTTGCATCAACGTAACTCTTTACGATGAAATCTTTATCACCTCCATAACCGAGAAATATTTCTTAGTCCTTTAAGGATAATTTTGACCGCTGTCCAGTGATCTACTCCTGGATCACTATTGTACCCCTTTGCCAAACTCATGGCAAGGTACACAATAGGTCTGGTATACAAGATGGCATACTTTATAGAACCTATGGCCGAGGCATAGGGAATGACTTTCATTCTCTCTCTATCTTTTGCCGTGGTCGGGTTTTGAGTCTCACTCAACTTCATACCTTACAACTCAGGCAAGAACTCCTTCTTTGACTGATCCATTTTAAACTCCTTCAAAATCTTATCAAGGTATGTACTCATCGAAAGTCTTATCAAGCGTATTGATCTATCTTTATAGATCTTGATGCCTAATATGTAAATAGCTTCACCGAGGTCTTTCTTTGAAAAACTCCTTTCAAACACTCCTTTATGCTTTCCAGAAAATTCTACATCATTTCCGATCAACAATATGTCATTCACATATACTTATCAGAAAGGTTGTAGTGCTCGCACTCACTTTCTTGTAAATACAGGCTTCACCGCAAGTCTGTATAAAACTATATTCTTTGATCAACTCATAAAAGCGTATATTCCAACTCCGAGATGCTTGCACTAGTCCATAGATGGATTGCTGGAGCTTGCACACCTTTTTAGCACCTTTAGGATTGGGAAAACCTTCTGAATGCATCATATACAACTCTTCTTTAATAAATCCATTAAGGAATGCAGTTTTGACATCCATTTGTCAGATTTCATAAAATGCGGCAATTGCTAACATGATTCAGACAGACTTTAAGCATCGATACGAGTGAGAAAATCTCATCGTAGTCAACACCTTGAACTTGTCGAAAACCTTTTGCGACAATTCGAGTTTTGTAGATAGTAACACTATTATCAGCGTCTGTCTTCCTCTTGAAGATCCATTTATTCTCAATGGCTCGCCGATCATCGGGCAAGTCAATCAAAGTCCATAATTTCTTCTCATACATGGATCCTATCTCAGATTTCATGGCTTCAAGCCATTTATCAGAATCTGGGCTCATCATCGCTTCCTCATAGTTCATAGGTTCCTCAAGGTCTAGTAACATGACTTCCAGAACAGGATTAACGTACCACTCTGGTGCGGAACGTGCTCTGGTTGACCTACGAGGTTTGGTAGTAACTTGATCCGAAGTTTTATGATCATTATCATTAGCTTCCTCACTAGTTGGTGCGGGCATCACGGGAATGGTTTTCTGTGATGAGCTACTTTCCAATTTGAGAGAAGGTACAATTACCTCATCAAGTTCTACTTTCCTCCCACTCACTTCTTTCGAGAGAAAGTCCTTCTCTAGAAAGGATCCATTCTTAGCAACAAAAATCTTGCCTTGGGATCTGTGATAGAAGGTGTACCCAACAATTTCTTTTGGGTATCCTATGAAGACGCGCTTCTCCGATTTGGGTTCGAGCTTATCAGGCTGAAGCTTTTTCACATAAGCACCGCAACCCCAAACTTTAAGAAACGACAACTTAGGTTTCTTGCTAAACCACAGTTCATACAGTGTCGTCTCAACGGATTTAGACGGTGCCCTATTTAACGTGAATGCAGTTGTCTCTAATGCATAACCCCAAAACGATAGTGGTAAATCGATAAGAGACATCATAG
The DNA here is from genome assembly GCA_021605145.1 of Aegilops bicornis. Lineage (NCBI taxonomy): Eukaryota > Viridiplantae > Streptophyta > Magnoliopsida > Poales > Poaceae > Aegilops > Aegilops bicornis. The sequence goes on along the minus strand of CM038673.1, from coordinate 217,688,185 downwards.
ATCACACCATATCTAATAAAGTACGGTTACGACGTTCGGACACACCATTATGCGGTGGTATTCCAGGTGGTGTGAGTTATGAAACTATTCCACATTGTTTTAAATGAAGGCCAAACTCGTAACTCAAATATTCGCCTCCGCCGTCGGATCGTAGAAACTTTATTTTCTTGTTATGATGATTCTCCACTTCACTCTGAAATTCTTTGAACTTTTCAAATGTTTCAGACTTGTGTTTCATCAAGTAGATATACCCATGTCTGCTTAAATCATCTGTGAAGGTTAGAAAATAATGATACCCGCCACGAGCCTCAACACTCATCGGACCGCATACATCAGTATGCATTATTTCCAACAAGTCAGTGGCTCGCTCCATTGTTCCGAAGAACGGATTCTTAGTCATCTTGCCCATGAGGCATGGTTCGTAAGCATCAACTGATTCATAATCAAGTGATTCCAAAAGCCCATCCGCATGGAGTTTCTTCATGCTCTTTACACCAATATGACCTAAACGGCAGTGCCACAAATAAGTTGCACTATCATTATTGACTTTGCATCCTTTGGCTTCAATATTATGAATATGTCTACCACTACGATCGAGATACAACAAAAATAGACCACTCATTAAGGGTGTATGACCATAAAAGATATTACTCATACAAATAGAACAACCATTATTCTCTGATTTAAATGAATAACCGTCTCGCATCAAACAAGATCTGGATATAATGTTCATGCTCAACGCTGGCACCAAATAACAATTATTCAGGTCTAAAACTAATCCCGAAGGTAGTTGTAGAGGCAGCGTGCCGACGGCGATGACATCGACCTTGGAACCATTTCCGACGCGCATCGTCACCTTGTCCTTAGCTAGTCTTCGTTTAATCCATAGCCCCTATTTCGAGTTGCAAATATGAGCAACAGAACCCATATCAAATACCCAGGCGCTACTACGAGCATTAGTAAGGTACACATCAATAACATGTATATCAAATATACCTTTTACTTTGCCATCCTTCTTATCCGCCAAATACTTGGGGCAGTCCCGCTTCCAGTGACCAGTCCCTTTGCAGTAGAAGCACTAAGTTTCAGGCTTAGGTCCAGGCTTGGGCTTCTTCCCTTGAGCAGCAACTTGCTTGCTATTCTTTTTGAAGTTCCCCTTCTTCCGTTTTCCCTTTTTCTTGAAACTATTGGTTTTGTTAACCATCAACTTGATGCTCCTTCTTGATTTCTACCTCCGCAGCCTTTAGCATTGCGAAGAGCTTGGAAATTGTCTTTTCCATCCCTTGCATATTATAGTTCATCATGAAGCCTTTATAGCTTGGTGGCGGTGATTGAATAACTCTGTCAATGACACTATCATCAGGAAGATTAACTCCCAACTGAGTCAAGTGGTTATGGTACCCAGACATTCTGAGTATGTGTTCACTGACATAATTATTCTCCTCCATCTTGCAGCTATAGAACTTGTTGGAGACTTCATATCTCTCAACTTGGGCATTTGCTTGAAATATTAACTTCAACTCTTGGAACATCTCATATGATCCATGACGTTCAAAATGTCCCGATTCTAAGCCGTAGAGCATGGCACACTGAACTATCGAGTAGTCATCAGCTTTAGTTTGCCAGACGTCCATAATGTCCAGAGTTGCTCCTGCAGCGGGCCTTGCACCTAGCGGTGCTTCCAGGACGTAATTCTTTTGTGCAGCAATGAGGATAATCCTCAAGTTACGGACCCAGTCCGTGTAGTTGCTACCATCATCTTTCAACTTAGCTTTATCTAGGAACGGATTAAAATTCAAGGGGACGGTAGCACGGGCCATTGATCTACAACAACATAGGTACATGACTAAGTTCATGATAAATTTAAGTTCAATTAATCATATTACTTAAGAACTCCCACTTAGATAGACATCCCTATAGTCATCTAGATGATCACGTGATCCATATCAACTAAACCATGTCCGATCATCACATGAGATGGAGTAGTTTTCAATGGTGAACATCTCTGTTGACCATATCTACTATATGATCCACGTTCGACCTTTCGGTCTCAGTGTTCCGAGGCAATATCTGCATATGCTAGGATCGTCAAGTTTAACCCGAGTATTCTGCACGTGCAAAACTGTCTTGCACCATTGTATGTGAATGTAGAGCTTATCACACCCGATCATCACGTGGTGTCTCGGCATGACGAACTGTCGCAACGGTGCATACTCAGGGAGAACACTTATACCTTGAAATTTAGTGAGGGATCATCTTATAATTCCTTTGATCTCCATCTCCAAAGCACCGTCATGATCTCCATCGTCACCGGCTTGACACCTTGATCTCCATCCTAGCGTCGTTGTTGTCTCGCCTACTATAGCTTCTACAACTATCACTACCGCATAGTGATAAAGTAAAGCAATTACATGGCGATTGCATTTCATACAATAAAACGACAACCATAAGGCTCCTGCCAGTTGCCGATAACTTTTACAAAACATGATCATCTCATACAATAACTTATATCACAACATGTCTTGACCATATCATATCACAACATGCCCTGCAAAAATAAGTTAGATGTCCTCTACTTTGTTGTTGCAAGTTTTACATGGCTGCTAGGGGCTTCTAGCAAGCACCGTTCTTACCTACGCATTAAAACCACAATGATTTTTCATCAAGTGTGCTGTTTTAACCCTCAACATGGACCGGCCGTAGTCAAATTTGATTCAACTAAAGTTGGAGAAACAGACACCCACCAGCCACCTTTATGCAAAACAAGTTGCATGTCTCTCGGTGGAACCGGTCTCATGAACGTGGTCATGTAAGGTTGGTCCAGGCCGCTTCATCCAACAATACTGCCGAATCAAAATAAGACGTTGGTGGTAAGTAGTATGGCTATTATCGCCCACAACTCTTTGTGTTCTACTCATGCATATCATCTACGCATAGACCTGGCTCGGATGCCACTGTTGGGGAACGTAGCATGCAATTTCAAAAAAATTCCTACGATCATGCAAGATCTATCTAGAAGATGCATAGAAACAAGAGGGGGAGAGTGTGTCCACGTACCCTCGTAGACCGAAAGCGGAAGCGTTAATTTAACACGGTTGATGTAGACGAACGTCTTCACGGTCCAACCGATCTAGTACCAAACGTACGACACCTCCGAGTTCAACACACGTTTAGCTCGATGACGCCCCTCGAACTCTTGATCCAGCAAAGGGTCTAGGGAGAGTTTCGTCAGCATGACGGCGTGGTGATGGTGATGTGATCCACGCAGGGCTTCACCTAAGCACTACGACGCTATGACCGGAGGAGTAAACTGTGGAGGGGGGCACCGCACACGGCTAAGAGAACAACTGTTGTGCTTTGGGGTGCCCTTGCCCCCGTATATAAAGGAGGGGAGGAGGAGGCCGGCCACCAAGGGGGCGCGCCAAGGGGGGGGGGTCTCCTACTAGGACTCCACTCCTAGTAGGACTCGCCCCCCTCTTTTCCTTTCTCACCGGAGGGGGAAAAGGAAGGAGAGGGAGAGGGAATGGGGGCCACGCCCCCTCCTCCTTGTCCAATTCGGACTCCCTTGGAGGGGGAGCGCGCTACCCCTTGCGGGCTCCCCTCTCTCTCCCCTATGGCCCATGTAGGCTCAATACTTCCCGGGGGGTTCCGGTAACCCCTCGGTACTCCGAAATATACCCGAACCATTCCGAAACCATTCCGGTATCCGAATATCATCGTCCAATATATCAATCTTTACCTCTCGACTATTTCGAGACTCCTCGTCATGTCCGTGATCTCATCCGGGACTCCGAACAATCTTCGGTCACCAAAACACATAACTAATAATACAAATCGCATCGAACATTAAGCGTGCGGACCCTATGGGTTCGAGAACTATGTAGACATGACCGAGACATATCTCCGATCAATAACCAACAGTGGAACCTGGATGCTCATATTGGTTCCTACATATTCTACAAAGATCTTTATTGGTCAAACCGCAATAACAACATATGTTATTCCTTTTGTCATCATTATGTTACTTGCCCGAGATTCGACCATCGGTATCATCATACCTAGTTCAATCTCGTTACCGGCAAGTCTCTTTACTCGTTCTGTAATGCATCATCCCATGACTAACCCATTGGTGACATTGCTTGCAAGGCTTATAGTGATGCATTACCGAGAGGGCCTAGAGATACCTCTCCGATACTCGGAGTGACAAATCCTAATCTTGATCTATGACAACCCAACAAACACCTTGCTAGACACCTGTAGAGCATCTTTAGAAACACCCCGTTACGTTGTGACATTTGATAGCACACAAGGTGTTCCTCCGGTGTCCGGGAGTTGCATATCTCATAGTTAGAGGAATATGTATAAGTCATGAAGAAAGCAATAGCAATAAAACTTAACGATCATTATGCTAAGCTAACGGATGGGTCTTGTCCATCACATCATTCTCCAATGATGTGATCTCGTTGATCAAATGAAAACACATGTCTATGGTCAGGAAACTTAACCATCTTTGATTAACGAGCTAGTCAAGTAGAGGCATAATAGGGACACTCTGTTTTGTCTATGTATTCACACATGTACAAAGTTTCCGGTTAATACAATTCTAGCATGAATAATAAACATTTATCATGATATAAGGAAATATTAATAACAACTTTATTATTGCCTCTAGGGCATATTTTTTCATGTGTTCACTGACAGAACTATTCTCCTCCATCTTGCAGCTATATAACTTGTTGGAGACTTCATATATCTCAACTCGGGAATTTGCTTGAAATATTAACTTCAACTCTTGGAACATCTCATATGCTCCATGACGTTCAAAATGTCTTTGAAGTCCAGATTCTAAGCCATAAAGCATGGCACACTGAACTATCGAGTAGTCATCAGCTTTACTTTGCCAGACGTTCATAACATCCGGAGTTGCTCGTGCAGCGGGCCTTGCACCTAGCGGTGCTTCCAGGACATAATTCTTCTATGCAGTAGTGAGGATAATCCTCAAGTTATGGACCCGGCATGTGTAGTTGCTACCGTCATCTTTCAACTTAGCTTTCCCTAGGAACGCATTAAAATTCAAGGGAACGGTAGCACGGGCCATTGATCTACAACAACATAGATATGTAAAAACTTTCAGGACTAAGTTCATGATAAATTTAAGTTCAATTAATCATATTACTTAAGAACTCCCACTTAGATAGACATTCCTCTAGTCATCTAAATGTTCACATGATCCATATCAACTAAACCATGTCCGATTATCACGTGAGATGGAGTAGTTTTCAATGGTGAACATCACTACGTTGATCATATCTACTATATGATTCATGTTCGACCTTTCAGTCTCAGTGTTCAAGGCCATATCTGCATATGCTAGGCTTGTCAAGTTTAACCCGAGTATTTTGCACGTGCAAAACTGTCTTGCACCCGTTGTATGTGAACGTAGAGCTTATCACACCCAATCATCACCTGGTGTCTCAGCACGACGAACTGTCGCAACGGTGCATACTCAGGGAGAACACTTATACCTTGAAATTTAGTGAAGGATCATCTTATAATGCTACCGCCGTACTAAGAAAATAAGATGCATAAAAGATAAACATCACATGCAATCAAAATATGTGACATGATATGACCATCATCATCTCGTGCCTTTGATCTCCATCTCCAAAGCACCAACATGATCTCCATCATCAACGGCTTGACACCTTGATCTCCATCGTAGCGTCATTGTCATCGCGCCAACTATTGCTTCTACAACTATCGCTACCGCATAGTGATAAAGTAAAGCAATTACATGGCGATTGCATTTCATACAATGAAGCGACAACCATAAGGCTCCTGCCAGTTGCCGATAACTTTTACAAAACATGATAATCTCATGCAATAACTTATATCACATCATGTTGTAGGGTGAAACCCTAGAGGGGATATTTTCACACTTGGAGGGGGAAAAGAGGAAGAACACTCAAGAACACAAGGAACAAATCACTCAAACAAACCCAAATATCACATCCACTAGAGTAGCATACAAGAGATCCACAAGATCACATGTACAATTCAAGGAAAATAGCACCAGGGTAAAAGTTCTTCCCACTAGGTGAGGTCTTGCATCCAAGAGGATCTTCTCCAAGAGGAGGGCTTGATCTCCAAGAGGAGCTTCTCCAAGAGGAGGCACTACAAAAAAAGACACATCCGTGACATTTTGGGCTGAACAATTTTTTTTCTATCATACATATGACACTTCTATGACGATAATTGTGACAAAACCTGGTATCATCATAGATGTGGTGGGGTCCTACTTCTATGACAAAAAAGCATGATGTAAAATGGGCTTTTTCGTCACTGGGCGGGCCGGAGACGCAGCTGCATGACATTCTTTGGGCCGTCCATGACGGAAAAACCGTGGTAGAAGCGAGGGCGAGGAAAATTTCGGGAGTTCCCGGTTACATGGGAGGTCGGGGCGAGCGATGCGCTGCTTTCTCGTGACGACGCTGCAGTGTGCGTAGGCGTTGGCTCTAATCAACCCGAAGCGAGGCGTTGGGCTCTAATCGAACCCGAAAGCGACAGACCGCAGGCTACGACATCGAACCCGGCGATCGATCGATGGCTTTTAATCAATCCGTTCGAGCGATTCGCCGCTCTCGCTAATCAAGCCGATCGATGCCTCTGGGATGAGCGAGCGTTGCCGGGGGTTGGATGAACAGTGAGCGGTGGCGTTGCCTCTGGATGAACAGGACCCCGTGGTGTGGTGGAGGGCTGGATGAACAGTTGACGGTGGAGGGGTGGATGAACAGGACCTCGTGGTGTGGAGGGCTGGATGAACAGTAGACGGTGGAGGGGTGCCCGTGGAGGGGTGGTTGAACAGGACCCCGTGGTGTGGAGGGCTGGATGAACAGTAGACAATGGAGGGGTGGTTGAACAGTAGCCGGTGGAGTAGCCTGCGGTGGAGGCTGGATAAACAGGAGCCCGTGGAGGCTGGAGGAGGTCGACGGTGGAGATGGACAGTATCCCGTGGAGTCCCGTTTTGCGGTACGCCACACCCCTCCCGATGAACAGGACCCCCATTTTCGATCAGAAGCGCTCCAACACAAGTCCGTTTCGTCCGTTTTGCGGTACGCCACACCCCTCCCGATCAACAGGACCCCCGTTTCGACTGTAGGAGGTCTGTTTCGTCCGTTTTGCGGTACGTCACACCCCTCCCGATCAACAGGACCCCGTTCCGAACATAGGAGGTCCGTTTCCTCCGTTGTTCGGTACGCCAGGCCTCATTTCCACCGCCAGTTCCGTCCAAGCCCTCCCGATGAACACGACCACGCATTCCGTTCCGACCCAGCCGGTTGGCTCCCACACGTTATGTTGCCTCCCGATGAACACGACGTATTCCGTTGCCTCCCCATGAACACGACGCATTCCGTTGCCTCCCCATGAACACGACGACGACGCTGTTTCTCCGTTTCGACCCAGCCATGTACACAAGCCCTGGCCGTACGTATGCACGAGTAGGCGTTTGAGACCCCGCCCGTATGTACACATACATGGCCGTATTTTCTTTCTTGCACCCTGGCCGATGTACGTATGTGTACATGCTACGTGCGCGCCTCTACTACGACACGTGCGCGCCTCTACATCGACCAGTATGTATGTACACATTCGCGACCAGAATGACAACTGTACATACGCTTCGACCAGGTGGGTCCTGACTGTCAGGCACTTCCTTGCGTGCGAAGATGTAGCTGGTGGGTCCAAGTAGTCAGGGGGGTGAATCGTTTTGTTTTTTTGCCCGGACGCACTTCCTTGCATGCGAAGGTGTAGCTGGTGGGTCCCAACAGTCAGGGGGGAAACGTTTTTTTTCACGAAATACGGTGGCCCGTCCGGTGGGTCCCCGCTGTCAGGTGGAGGAATAATTATTTTGCACGTAATAAGGAGGCACTTCCTTGCTGCGGCCGTGGACCCAGGTGTCAGCCTCTCCACGTACAGTCCACGTCCGATGGAAGCCGTTCCTTGACCACGTTGACCACACCGCGCCGAGAGCACCAGGGCGGTGGACGACGACGAGGCCTAGGAAGGGGACGACGCAGAGCAGGCGAAGACGCGGCAGTGGATGCCCACGCGTAGAGGAGTACAAGGGTTCACTGGTTCACTGCGGTGTGAGGCTGCCGTCACCGCAGAGTAACAGGGGATGTGGGTGAGTAGAGGGATGGCCTGGCCAGCGATGGGAGTAGTACGGAGCGGTGAGGCCTCCGCCGCATCGCAGCCGGCCACGGGAGGCAGGAGCACGAGGCACGATCGGCACTGGTTTGGGCGGCTGGAGCAAGAAGACCAGAGGTTGAAGAAGCACTATGGCCGTTGGATGGACATTGTACGGTCACTGGAGCTAGAATGGTGCATATTGACTAAGTTGACAAAGCCCTTCGTCCCCGTCAACTTAGTAGGCCCACAAGTCATCCTGTCACTATACTGGGTCCCAGCTAACAGGGGGAGTATTCATTTTTTTGTGCGTAATAAGGAGGCACTTCCTTGCGTGCGAAGATATAGCTGGTGGGTCCGAGCTGTCGGTGGTAACGCTTTTTCACGAAATCTGAGAGGCCCTTCCGTGGGTCCTCGATGTCGTGGAGGAATCATTATTTTGCTGTAATAAGGAGGCATTTCCTTGCGTGCGGCCGTGGAACCAGTATCGGCCCTCTCCACGTCTGATCCACTTCAGATGCATGTCGGTCATTGATCAGTGTTGACCAGGCCGCCGCCGAGAGCACTATGGTGGACGGCATTTACGAGGCCTAGGAAGGAACGACACGGAGGCGTGGAAGACTCGGCGCTTGTTTCCCACGCCGGAGGAGTACGACCGTATGAGGGTTTATCGTCTGCCCCGCCATCGCCGGAGAATAATAGCAGGTGTGGGTGAGTAGAGGATGGCCGCTGGGAGGAGGGAGCAGCAGTCCCACGGGCGCTTGTTTGAGCGGGTCGAGAGCAGAAGAGCAGAGATTGAAGAAGACGACGGTCGTTGGATGGACATCCAACAATCCTTGCTGTCAGGCCAACCTCTTTTTAGGAAAGCCTCAAATCTGTGGAAAACAACATATAGCCCATCTGCCATTATTTCTAATAATTTTCGGCCCATTTGCTAATTCTTAAGGTTTTTTTGGAGCCCATATTCTTTTTGTTAGCATTACAGCCCATATTGTGGCCACGGTTGAAAAATTATACGAAATTTTGCATATTTCGGTGCGGTCCGAACTGATTTTAATCCCGAAATTTTGACTCACATTCAAACTGATTTTAAAAATAAATGTATATCAATATAAAATCCAACAAATTCTCCACGCATAAAAATTAATGTAATTTAAAATCTTGACATGAAAAAAAAGATATTGAAACTAATTGCCGGTTTGATATGTTTTAAAAATGTACAACCCGTTTCTCATTACTGATGGGCCATTTTCTCGGCCAGCCGAATGAAAGCTCTCCTCATCTTGAAAGATTTGCAGCCCAACAGGCTTGACAAAGCGACTTACTTGGCAAATCACAAAAAAACTGTGCTGTGGCCGTGGACCCAGCTGTCAGCCTCTCCATGTACAGTACTCTTCCGATGGAAGTCATTCCTTGACCATGTTGACCACGCCACATGAGAGCACCACAAGGTGGACGACGGCGAGGCCTAGGAAGGGGACGACGGAGCCGGGGAAGACGCGCGGTGGAAGCCCGCGGAGAGGAGTACGAGGGTTCACCGGTTTGGCTGCGGTGTGAGGCTGCCGTCGCCAGCAGGCCTAGCCACCGTGGGAATAGTAGGGGCGGTGAGGCCTCCATGGCAAAGACAAACCGACCACGGGAGGCAGGAGCATGCGGCACGACCGGCGTTGCTTTGGGCGGCTAGAGCAAGAAGACCAGAGGTTGAAGAAGCACTATGGCCGTTGGATGGACATCGTACGGTCACTGGAGCTAGAGTCGTTCATATTGACTAAGTTGACAAAGCCCTCCGTCCCCGTCAACTTAGTTGGCAAAGCCCTCCGTCCCCGTCAACTTAGTTGGCCCACAAGTCATCCTCCCACTATGGTGGGTCCCAGCTAGCAGGGGCTATTCATTTTTTTTGTGTAATAAGGAGGCACTTCCTTGCGTGCGAAGATATAGCTGGTGGGTCCGACATGTCAGCGGGGGAAACTGACATATCCAACGTTCGCTTCTCCTCTTCTTTACTTACTCCGCCTAGCATCAGAAGCTCTAGCCGCAGCAACCATGTCCGCTGGCTGCTCGTCCACCTGCTCTCCAGCAGGCAACAACCAGATATGCGCCAAGTCGCCACCCGTACCATCGGCTGTGGGTCTCATCACACCCTCGCCTGCACGCACACCGCAGCCGATTGCTCATCGCAACCCGCTGCCGTTGGTGTGGTGCCACTTCTGCAAATCACACACAGTCATTCGTCGCGTCTCAACCACAATCCGCAACCCTGGCCGAGTCTTCTACAAATGCACGAATCATGGGGTAATAATATGTTTAAGTGATGTTCTGCTGCTTTCAATGATTTTTTTAATAGTTTGGTTGATGATCTACCAATTTGATTCGTGCAGAAAAGGGAAGATTCGTGTGATTTTTATTTCTGGGAAGTTGCTGATGTGGGGGAATGCAACTACGATGATTATTTGGTTAGCCGAGGAATCCCAATACCAGCAGGTTGGGGTGTTGGACAAGTAATCAAGGAACGGCAGAAGAGGAAGATGCAGAGCGTAAGGTTAAAGATGCAGTTCCTCCGATCATGGCCAAGCAACAATACCGAACGGCCTTGACAAAGAATGAGGAGATGAAAGAGCTTGTGAAGATAATGGGCAAAATTGATGTGCTCAGAGGATGATTGTCTCTTTATTTGCAAAGGTATGTAGCACTCGTGATGTATTTAGTGGCTACGACATGAGCACTTTCTTTGAAACTAGTAATGAATGAAACACATGTAGCGAGTTGGGCGTAGTGTTGTGAACATCTAATGATTTCTATTAACGGAAATCAGGGGGTATCCCCTTTGCTCGTATAAATAAATAAATAGCAGAGGCCCTGTCGGGTCAGCTTTGTTCTCATTCGAAGACGTTGAGCAAATTGCAGTCCAATAGCAAACTATGTCATCCAATTCAAGTTTCACAGCCAAATATGAGTACAACTAAACAACAATGTCATCATGTTTTAGTTGTCATACAATCACCAAACACAAATTCAGCATACATAACAAGTGATGTTCTCACAGCAAAGTACTAAACAACATGTTCATCAGGTTTCAGTTGTCATAGCAAACACAATTTCACATAGTAGATAAGAAAACATCTTCTGATAGGCAAATACGACAAAAGCAATGTAATCATCATTCGCAGCAGCAGCGTCAACATCTTCGCCATGTGTATCGGCCTCAATCGTAATTCCAAGACGGTGTCATCTTCTTCTTCGTCCTCAACGTCCTCGAACGTTGGCTTCTTCTTGATCAACTCTTGTATGTCCACAAAGACGGCTGCATAATCTTTTTCACGGCGTCATTGACATGATGGTTCTCAAAGATATTAGGAACATCTGTGTTAACTTGTACATCAAGAGCAGTGTAAGCATCATCTTGTTGTGCCTTCATTAAACAAATTCCTCTGCTCAAACCTTTGCAATACTCTCCAGTCATCGCTACGTGCAAATTTGTCTTCCAAGAAAAATATCTGTGTTGCTTGATTTGCCAAAATAAAAGGCTCGTTGGTCTGGTACGCCGCCTTGACATTGATGGATTTGAAATAATCATCAGCTCTAGGTTTTGCAATCCTGGAAAACAGGTTATACCAACGACAAAGACAATGTAACCACACACCGATGATCCTCGAAATCGAGATATACCGCAAGCGAACAATGTCTGTTATGTTAGCATACGTTTCAGCTTATCTCTTTGTCATAACGTGATCCGTGCTCATCATGGCACTTTTTTGTGTCTTCCTGCCTTCGTCTCGTGCAAGGGTGTTGTAGCGCACATCTCCAACAACGCAAGATTCATAATGTCTTACCCGAGTATCGGGACCCATTGCTAGTGAGTAAAGGGCATCATCAATCGCCTGCCCATCCTCCCCGCATCTTCTTAACCTATGGTTAGAAAATAGACAAGTCGATCATCTTATGTACTCAATATATTAAAAAAATCGACAAAGGCACATCAAAAGCTTACATGGTTCTTGAACCATTTCGCAAATCCTGCCATAACCCGGTTTGTCAATGTTTCTTGAATTTTGCGGCAAGAATTCCTCTTTGTAGATGCTGCACAACATAGTGATCACGTCAAACATCTAAATATATAAGAATGTGCTGCAAGTTTAGTAGATTACGATGTATAAGCTGCAGTACTACACTTACTTGATATAAGGTAGTATCTCAGGACAGTTATCCAACACATACCAAACCATTTTGTCCAAATCTCTAGGTTTGTCCTCTTGTCGACTCTTCCCTGTAACTTCCTAGCAGAATAATCGAAAACATTGAGCCCGGATTTTCTTCACCCACCTCTTTGCTAAGCCGATCACTGTTTCAATGTATTTTGAGCAGAATGTCAACGCTTCAGAGCAATGTAGGCCTCAAAGAATGGAACCCTCGGGTCTAGCTCTGCTCCTAACATAGCCCTTGAAAGTGCCTAGCCACCTTTGAATAGGGTACATCCAGCCATACCGTCTTGGACCTCTAAGTAGTGCCTCATCGTAGATGAACAGCCAAATGCACCATCACATCAAAGAAGGTCGGAGGATATATCTTCTCAAGGTCGCATAGGATAGTTGGTATCTTGTCTCTAAGATGCTCCAAAGCATCTATCCCGATATTCCTCTGCAGAGTTCCCTAAAGAATTGTCCCAACTCGCAACTATTCTCAGATAAGTCGTATGCCCAATCCTCTAAGGATAACAGTAAAACCCTTTGAAGTAGGACGTGGCAGCCAAGAGTTTTCAACCCTTGTACCTTGTTTCCATCTCAGACCGACTCTCCTTTCAGGGTTGGAAGCAAATCCATGTGGGAATCTCACACGTGACAGGACCTCGCAGAATTCTTTTCTTTTTACCTTGTCCAAGATGTACACACCTGTCCAAGATGTACACAGCTGGTGCCATATCCTGTGGTTTACCTTCATCTTGCACCTGCAAATCCTTTCTGATACCCAGGTGTGTCAAATCAATCCTAGATTTTAAGGTATCTTTCGTCTTGCCTTCAATATTAAGAAGTGTGCCGATAATGCTGTCACATATATTTTTCTCGATGTGCATCACATCAAGATTATGCCGCAGATCCAAATCTTTCCAATACTCCAAGTCCCACAAAGTGGACCTGCGGGTAAATAATAATCTCTCTTCTACCCTGCCACGCTTCCTTTTCCCTCTACCATTACTAGGATGGTTTCCTGGTGTAATATGCCTGACCTTCTCTAATTCCACTTGCAACTCATCGGCGGTGAGCCTCTTTGGCGCATCACGGTTTTCATGCTTTGCATTAAACACATGTCTTCGGTATTTTCTAGGATGCGGCTTGTCCTTGGCAAGGAAACTGCGGTGTCCAATGTAACAGATCTTGCTAAGTATTGCGTATGACAGCGGATTCCTGTCACAGCGAGCACATGCATAGTAACCATGTGTTGTTCGCCCTGACATAGTGCCCAAAGATGGATAATCATGGATGCACCAAATTATAACAGCACGCAGAAAGAAATCAGCTGGTGGGCTGCTATATAGGTATCGAGTGAGTACACCCTTCCATAGCTGTTGAAGTTCCTCCACAAGAGGCTCCATGAACAAATCAAAATCCTTTCCAGGACTTTTTGGACCTGGGATGAGCAAGGCCATCATGTAGTTTGATTCTTTGGTGCGTATATTTGGAGGCATGTTGTAAGGATAACAAGCACTACCACATGCTATATGTGGCGCTCACGGTGGCCAAATGGGTTAAATCCATCCAAGCTAAGCCAAGTCTAATGTTTCTCGTGTCAAGCAAACTCTTTGTGTTTATCATTGAAGCTTTTCCACTCACTACCATGAGATGGATGGCTCATTACATTCTCGATCTCTGTACTCCTGGTTCCTAGAATGCCATAGTACATCCTCTCTTGTTTCAAAGATCATGAAACAACCTCTGCAATCTTGGTGTAATTGGAAAATGTCTCGAGAACATTATGAGGAATCCTCTTCACAGCATCGCCATCTTTCCATCTTGATGATTTGCATTTCGGGCATTCACTTAAGTTGGAATAATCCTTCCGGAACAGAACACAATTATTCTTAAAACATGGATCATATCATATCCAATTCCAACTGCACGAAGGAAATTCTTCATTTTACTGTAGGTGTGTGGCATCTCAGACGCATCTAGGAGAGATTCGTGGAAAGTAGCCAACATCGCATCGAATGATTTTTTGGCCATCCGCTCAGATGTCTTCACCTGAAGAAAGGTGACCATAGCTGAGAATACTGACAGCTTATTTTCTGGGGTGACAGCAACATTGCATTGTTCCAACATGCGGGCCCACCGCTTTTTCTTCCGCAGTGAAAGTTCACGGAATGCACGAGCATTTTGTAGCATTGTTTCAATGTTGTTCAAACTCACCGGCTCCGCCACCACCACCTCCTCCTCCTCTTCCACTCGAGCATCGGTGCATCAAGATGGTGATCTGCTGCTTCCACGTAGTCAATAACATTGACGTTCACAGCTTCACCATGATGAACCCACCTAGTATATGTGACCGACATCCCATACAAGTGTAGATGATTTTGCATAGTTGACTGGGATCTTGTAACTGAATTCATACAACTGCTACACGGGCAGAGCACCTCTGATTTCGGACCACCGTACTCAGCTCTGATAAAGTTCATGAAGTTTTCAACCCCCTCGACATATGCAGCGGAGAATCTTTGAGCAGAAGTTATCCAAGTCCTGTCCATTTGTTAGACATACAAATTAGTTCTTCTACTAGATATTACAGGAAAAACATATATGCTTTTTATGAAGTCCAAAAAAAATACCTAGGTCGATGTCTGCAGCTATGGCAAGATATTTGGACGAGGAGATCTAAGTAACGAAATATATTTAAAGCTAATTCAGCAAACAGATTTGAGTGCCAAACTATGGCAGGCTATTTCAGCAGTCAATGAGGCCGAGCACACAGCCATCAAACTATCGAAGGCCATCGCAGCAACAAAGATCGAGTATAAAACGGTGTAGAGCTATTTCACCTAACAGATTGGCTACTAGACCATGGCAATCTACGTCACAATAAATATATGGCAGGATATTTTAGCAAATAATTAGCCTTGGCATGCCATCTCAGCTAAGCAGATTGAGTGCAGAACAGGGCAAGGAAGCTTCTTAAGCAGAGCATATTGACAGTAAACTACTTCGGCAAACAGTGAGATTAACGGCGTCTATCAGCTAACATTCAGCGCTACACCGACATGAACGGGGCCTCAGCCTAGAATGCGCGTACCATGGGAGAAGCCGACCGCCATGCTTCATTACCTAACGTCGCCAATGGTGGCGGCCGACCGCCGTGCCTATACAAGAACGTAGCTGTGAGGTGGCGGCGCAGCTAGAGGACGGCAGATCTCACGAGTGTCTTGTGGGAGCGAGAGGATCGCTGAACCGGGCGCCTACGTATCGGCCGCGGGAGGGCGGCTTTGGCGGAGCGAATGGAGTGGAGGGGGACAGGGGAGGGGGTTTGGGAATATTATTGGCTAGTTGGCGAAGGGCGGTTGAATCGGATTTGGGGAATTTTTGGGTGGGGATTTTCACGCGGTGTATGGGGAGTTTGGCGATGGTTGGTTTCTCCAAGTGCAGTCCCACGTGTCGCTGAAGAGGCAAGCGCTGCCCGCTTATGCGTGAGCCGTGTGCAGGACCGAATGTGTGGGGTGCAATGCGACCATGACAGAGTGCCGTGAGTGTACCGCTTTTTTCCTTTTAAACTAGGTGCTTCGCCTCAAAAAAATTGTTGCTTCATGATCCATCGATACTACTACTAGTAATCTGGTAATCCCGACTAAAACGGCGCGACTGGTCTTTTTTCCCCGCCGATATCTTTGTGAGTTGGCTTAGTTAGGTTTTTAGGACGAGTAATGCTACACCTATGTAATCCCGCCACGTAATTAACGTAATGTGAAACGTGTGAGCTGTTGATTGTAGATTGGGGGGAGGGAGGGGCCCACCACCATGAAAATCAGGGAGGAGAGAGAGAGGCAATTTACGTTAACCCTTTTGTAGGTTCCCGTAGATGTAGAAAGATGTGAAATGCGTGAATGTGTAGTGGACGTACTATTGGAGTGCCTAAGATAATTTGTGTATGTATAGACCCGATGTGTTTATTTTACTTCGCATGTTAGATTTGTCTCGGTTCAATAAAAAGCAGAGTTGGTGCTGATGGTGTGCCTGTCATCCTGCAATATAGGCCGTCCGATCTATATCTAACGGATAGGAAGGAAACTATGACAATTTACCCGCACTCCTCTCCACATTTGCAGATAAGGCTTTCCCTGTTCATCCTTTTCTCCCACAAGATCTTGATCTTTCATGCAACGCACGGGCATCTTGCTAGTACTCCTACAATATGTATATTATTGTGAAAGTTCATGTACACCGGCCGAGATTAATGCAAACACGGCAGATTTTCATTACATTTCGAACTTTTATAGTACAAAAAAAAGAAACCCGATCCTAAACCTATTCTACGGCGGAGACCGACGTCCTCCATCTATGATCTCCATGTACAGGGGCGGGGTTCAAGACCCGTGAAGTGAAGGTGCGGTCTCCGGCGAGGAAAAGTAGAACACGGAGATGGACCGCCAGTTGGCACACCATGCCCTGCCGCCTCCCATGCCCTACTCATCCTCGGAGGAGTCCCCGACCTCGGTGGTGCCGGATGTTGGACGGCGGCAAGTAGGACGCATGGCTGACGGTGCTCCCGTCGTCGGCCGCCAGCGTGGCCACCGCTTGTGCGGCGACTTGAGCGAGGGCGGCGACCTCGAGCTCCATCCCCGAAGACAAGCTCTCCCGCAGAGCGTTCGCGCTTGCGGTCATGGCGGATGTGGTTCCAGGTAGGAGGACGATGCGCTATGGTGTGGAGGTTAGCTGGGCGTTGCCGCTTTAAGTAAGCGCATTCGGTGAGGCCAAGCGTCTAGGTGCGTCATTAAGTCGCCGGAGTTGGTTCCTCGAACCGAGCCTCTTAACGACATGATACGAACGGACGGCATGAATGCGGGCAGCTGGCGCCGGCTGGGAATGCACCGCGCGACGGTGCGAGGGACGAGGGTTTTGGTGTGCCAGGGTAGTCAGCTGCGGTCGTGGCAACGTTGGAGATGCCCTTTCCTCACATGCGATCCCCGCATGTCATTGAAAAAGCAAGACGAACCGGCATGGTCTCAGGTCTAGACGATGCAGTTGGCCGCGCTACACCACTGCACGGACGCGTCGAGCCGCCCCGTGCATCCTCGATGAGCCGGGTGTTGGGGTGTGTTTGGATTGTGGCTAAAGTGCACCTTGCCAAAATTTTGGTCATGACCCAAAGATTGGTCTTTGTTTGGATGGTTGCCATTTTTTTGGCATGCCAATGAACTCTAGCCAACTCTAGTTCATTTTTCTTGCCAATGTCGGCCAAATCATGGGCAACCAATACCTCAACCAAAATTTTGGTCATGACCCAAAGATTGGTCTTTGTTTGGATGGCTGCCATTTCTTTGGCATGCCAATGAACTCTAGACAACTCAAGTTCATTTTTCTTGCCAATGTCGGCCAAATCATGGGCAACCAATACCTCAACCAAAATTTTGGCTACCCAATGCTTTGATGGGGCAACCTTGGGCACAAACCAAACATACCATTGGTTGTGCCACAACACTAACGCCACCCTCGGCAAACTGAAACCGACCGTGTCTAGTGACGATATGAGCATGTCGCTCACCGCGGTCGCCGTGTCCAGAGGCGGTGTTGGAGCTGCGCCCCGTTGTTGGCCCCAACGACCCACATGAACTGTTGTCGGCGGCGAGGAGGTCGTGGGCCAGCTCCTCCATTGGACTAGTCTGCGCTACGTCGTCCCGACGGGTGTGCCCCACATGTCTGTTTCCCTGTATTCCCGGCCATATTCGAGCGTCAGTGCTCCGCGTTGCGCATTAGGCCTTTCACTATGTAGGCCAACCGAGACAACTTATTGTTTATTTGAGCCTTTCAAGTATAATCATTTGGTGTTTGCTTATTTCTCATTCCTCTCCAACCCTCTCCTCCATCGATCATGTCACCCTCCAGTCAAGTCCATCCTCCCGCATGCCTCATTTGAACATTTCACCGAGTATCATTCGCATGTACCCACCCTAGTCCTCTTTCAATAGATCTCCGGACCCCGAGATGAAATCGAGAGGGTACGAGTGGGGCACGTGATACCTAAGGCGGATTCAAAATTTTGAACCGGTGATCATAGCATCCGCAAATCGTATATAAAGGGTATTCAATGTTCGTTTCGTTTTTGGACGTACAATATACTCCCTCCTATCCTTTCTAGTTTACATATAAGTTTTATGTGTAGTCAAAGTATATCTACATTGATCAAAAAGGTATCAACATTCAACAACGCCCAATCAATATTGTTAGATTCGTACGTACTCCTAGATTTGTATTCGAGATGGTTTCCAATTTGACTATTGACAATATTGATAGTACATGAGATGTATAATGTGAAAATTATATCATTGGAAACTCCTTTCACATACGAATTTGACCGTATGCTTTGTGTAAGTTGCATGTCATATATTATTACTCTAACATTTGGTCAAAGTTAGCCTCGAAAAACGCATTAGACCCTGTATGCTTTGTTTAAGTTGCATGTCATATATTATTACTCTAACATTTGTGTAAGTTGCATGTCATATATTATTACTATAACATTTGGTCAAAGTAGTATAGTAGAAGTGGATCCTATGACGTAGGTATCCCTGCCTTACCCTCCCTTTCGGTCACTTCATCGCGGACCCCATGCTTGCTAGGCCCCGCATGTCAGTTACTCAATGGGTTCGGCCACGTCAGGGGATCCTCATCCGTAGTATACTCCCTCTATTTTTATTTACTCCGCATAAAACGGAGGGAGTGGTGGTATAATAAATGACGCGAGCGGGGGAGGGGGAGGGACGTCGGTTTGCTCTCAACTGCGGTCCCACAAGTGAGCAAAAACGCAAGACGAAGCGCGTTCCATTCGGTGAGCGACGTGGAGGGTCCAGTGTGCCGGGCTGCAACGCGAACGCGACAAGAGCGATGTACAGTCAAAACCGATTCACCGGTCGTCACCGGAACCACTATTCACACCAGAACCTTCAGTGCTCGGCCTACGCCAGCCGCTGCCCTAAAACCACACCAAATCTCCAGCCCATTCCCCCATCTTTCGATCCCCTAGCCCGCATCAAGCATCCCCTAGTTCGCCGGAAAGCCATGGTGCGCTGCAAGATCACTTACTACAAGATGCTGACGCCGAAGCGCCGTGTAGAAATCGTGGCGGCGGTCGGCGCCACAGACCTCCGTTCCCAAGCACGCTTTGCGGCAGGCCAATTCCCGAGTTCTCTGGAGCCAAGCTACGAGGAGGAGGAAGCTGATCCAATGTTCATGGCAGAGGTCGTGCCGCAGAAGGCCCTCGATGGGTATGAGACGATGGACGTCGACTTCGTGCCGGCGTCCGAGTCCCCCATGGTGCAGGTGGACCAGCGGTTCAACATGGCGATACTAAAGGAGGACCGGGAGGCAGAGGCTCAAATCGACGCGGAGCGCGCAAATGCCGCTGCCATCGAGGCTCTCCTGCAGGCGGAACTGGATGTCGTGGATGTGAACCGGGCGGCGGAGGCTCAACTTGAGGTGGAGCGCGCGGATGCCGCTGCTATTGAGGTCCTCCTGCAGGCGGAACCGGACGTCCTGGACTTGAACCGGGCAGCAGAGGCTCGACTCGACGCAGAGCGCGCAGATGCCATTCTCATCGACGCCCTCCTGCAGGCGGAACCAGACGTCCTGGACTTGAACCGGGCGGCGGAGGCTCGACTCGACGTGGAGCGCGCGGATGCCGCTGCCATCGAGGCCCTCCTGCAGGCGAAACCGGACGTCCTCGACTTGAACCGGGCTGTGCTCTCGTCCATGCAGAGCGCCCGCATGCTCCGCTTGAATGAGTAGCTGGAGGCCGAGGACAACCACGGTGCGGAGACACACGTCGGCAGCGATGGCTGGTTCGCGCCGGCAGCCAAAGACGACGAGGTCGTCTCTTTCCGCGAGCAGTGATAGTTTTTCTTTATGTTGTTGTTTTCATGGATCTTTTGTTGTGTAAAAACATATATTTGTTATGAAAGTCGCCTGACTTGGGTCAGTCTACCATTTCAGGCGGTTGGATGAATATCCTACGTCTCCTAACCCTTCTTTCCTTCTTCCTCACCTCTTCTTCTTCCCCAACAGACCACCGCATGGGCCGTACGGATACTCCCCAACATGCGGTTGGATAAACATACTCTATGCACGAAAAATATGTGTCAGCGATAAGATGGTTGAGTTTGGTTTGTTCACATGCGACAACACATGTTAGTGAGGGTGCGTTCCCTTGGTTGGGTTTGCAGCGTGCAGGAGCGACTGTGTGAGGGTGCGGTGTGACCGCGCGCGGCGTGGAGCGACTGCAGGAGGTGCGGTGCGACGGCGATAGCCAAGCGCAAGTGTACCTGCTTCTCATTTTGAAAACTTTAGGCAAGCTTGGCAAAATGTGTGGCGAAGTTTGGCAATGCAAGGCCTAGACCCAAACAGGATAAGTAATGCACGCATTTCTAGGAGTACTAGTGTTAAAAAAGAACGGCAGGGGTTTCCTTCACGGGATTTAATCGATACAAATCCTCGTTTCACGTGTCAATTAATGCGTATTTTTTTCTCCAAAGACCAAAGAGCTAACCATCTCACTCCTCATCGCTTGATTAATGCAGCGCCATGCAAACCAACCTTCTCACTTCCGCATGCATGCATGGGATATTAATGTCTCAATTTTGCCTCAATTAGCGTTAGTGGCCCTTTGCAAATTGTAATTTTGATATACTGGCCTTGTGTACAAAAAAATGGAGGTAGTAACTATATTTGACTTCCTTCCCCATTGCGGTGACGTCGATGATATCTTTTTTTTGGTGGTTTGGCGAAGTGCGTTCGACGGAGAACACCATTGAGGAGACCACGGTAAGTCATTCGCAAGTGCCGCGCAAGCCGAGACAACCGCCTTATTTGCATCCAGAAGTCCTTTACTAGTACTACTAGGAGTACTAATGCGGTGAGATGGCTTCTCGAAGAAGACGATGGAGAAGCGGAGTCAGCAAAGAGTGAAATGATGGTTGCCTCGTCCATGCTTTTGTGATTTGACGCCTCACTGCTTTGTGATTTGTGATAGAAGGGACAGGGGAGTAGACTCTATGCTCTATACTGTACTACATGCATCCAAGCATGGGAGAAAGAGGAGAGACGTTGCATTTTTCTATTCCTTCAATCAATCAATCGTGGAGCTTCAGCCCATCTTTTTGGCTTTGGCAACACCGCATACAATGGTTCCCACGATGCCAAAAGCTATTTTCACATTTGGCTACACATTGTGGATGCCCTTCAACCGCACTACCTTGGTTTTGCTCCTGTGTGCTATCTATACAAATCTCAATTATGTTGATCTAAAAATTATAGAATCAAGATTAGTAAAAAGGAGGTGATTTTGCCGCGCGGATGGCGGGGGAGGTTTCTTATTTGAGCAATGCTACATCCACGTAATGGTTTACGTTAAGTTACGAACTGATGTGATGTGGGACTATTTGATTGGATTAAAGGAGAGGATTAGGCCCACCCCACCTGAAAATCAGGGGGGGCCTATATATATTAGATGGAAAGTATACGTAGCAGCTACGTAGCCCTTTGTAAGTCTAGGATTAGGCTTCTTATTTTCGGAGGATGTTGTCCTGGCGGTTTGCTAACATGCGGTCCCACGTGTCAGTGCTTTACCAAGCCGATCCGCTTCCCACATGAGGCAGAACAACGGCAGAAGCAACACGTGGTTAAGTTAAATAAGATGAGGGAGAAGCGGATTCAGCAACGAGTGAAATGATGGTTGCTTCGTCCCTCCAACTTAACTGCAGGAAAGGTGCAGCTTTGTGATTTGACGCCTCATTGCTCATTACTACGCCGGTGCCATGACTGGGGTGCTTCACCCCGACTGCTCTGCACTGTATTCCGGTATGGCACATGGACCCGGTAGCTTGATGTCCCACATGTCGGCGAAAGGGACTAGAAGATTTATGAAAGCGAGCGCTCCACTCTTACGACGGAGGAGTAGACGACACGACGGCCCAGTGAACTGTCACTTGTACCGTATAGTACTATAGTTTTGTTGTTTCGCACGATCCATCAATACCAACCCGATTAAACAGAAAGGGCGGATTTTTCCATGTAGATGATACTAGCCATACATTTCAAAGGCAATTTTAATGTATGCAAACTGAATAGTTATAAGTAACAATATGATATCTAGTAAAACTAAAAACACATATGATTTATTGTGTTAGAGTGTAGTAGTAGTGCTGTATTGCATAGTTGTTAGATGTAATATGTGAGAACGTGTAGAGATGTAGTTTTGGAGGGCCTACAGAGAGAAAAGCGTATCGCCCACCGAACTTCGTAATAAGCTGATTACGGTCACTATATACGCTTATGCGGTGATTATACGGTCACTTGCTCACAGCTTCAGCATCGGATTGCACTCTGTTGACCGCCAAATAGTCTGCGTGGTGCCATGTTGACTAGTTAAATTGACCATGTTCCTTGTGGGTCCCACCTGTCACCGTGATAGGCAAAAAGGTCGATAAACACAAATTTACGCAGCGCCGACAAGGCTCCAACCCGTGCGCGGGAATCACCTGGTTGTGTATGTGTCTGTCAGGGCCTGATGTGTGCGCATGCACGTGTAGGTTGATCACTTGAGCGTGAGAGTGTGTGTTGGTCGTGTGGTGTACTGGTGTGCATGCATGTGTGCGTGTGTGCGTGTGAGTGCTGCGTGCGTGCGTGTGAGTGTTGCATGCATGCGTGGCTGCGCGTGTATGTGTGAGTGTTGCGTGGGTGCGTGGGTGCATGTGTTTGTGTGAGTGTTGCGTGGATGCAGTTCGTGTGCATGCATGCGTGTGTGTATAATCACCACACCAGCTCCCTGGTGTTAAAAACAGACGGCTCAAAGATACCAATACAAGGCCACCTTGTCCATTGTGCCCGCTGGTCATGACTTCGAACCACCGTACAAATATTTTTTGTCGTTTGTTTTCATTCTTACTAGCAAGATGCTCCGTATGCTGTAATGTAACATCAAGATGCATTTTTATGACTTGTTTATCTTGTGAGAGAAAAGGATGAACGAGGGAAGGCCTTATTTGCAAATGTGGAGAGGTGTGTGGGTACCTTTTTGCAAAATTGCCATAGTTTCCTTCCTATCCGTTAGATATAGATCGGACGGCCTATATTGCAGGATGGCAGGCACACCATCATCACCAACTCTATTTTTTATAAGAGTGTATTTTATGTATTTTATAAGAGTGTAGATGTAGAGTAGATACAAGTCGACAGGTGGGCATGATGGTAGTGAGATAATGTGATGCAATAGTAGAGGTGCCACGTGGAGCGCGTTTAATCGTCAACTAGTCATGTCATGAGCAAATCTGAGTTGTACGGTGAGCTGTGGATCAGATAATAACCACTAAACGTAAATGGTGACCGTAATGAGTGGATTCTCAAGTCCAATGTGCGTGTCGTGCTTTCGCTTCAAATACAATGATCGCCATTGCATATATCACGAGAGAAAGATGAAACATGCGTGAATTTTTCCGGGGCTTACTTTTAGAGGACATGGAGATAGTTTTGTGTGCATACGTGAAAGGGCGACATGGGGGTATGCGATGGAGAGAGAGATGCTCTTTGTTTCTCTTTATTATGACTAACTTTCTATATAGTATAAAAATATACAAATTCATAGTGCGGAATAAATATCATTGTGGGCACCATGCAATGCAAATTAGCGTTCGTACTCCTCCATATAACTTTGTAATGTTGTATATATGTAGAAACTCTAAAATAATTTTTTGGCCACACTTTATTCAAAAGGAATGTCGTATGCGAAATAAACGTGAAGAGAGGGCTTTTTAGATCAATGGGGTACGTGATGTAACATGTGTGAATGTGTAGTTGATGCATTTGTCGGGGCCTAGAGAGGTATGTGTGTGTATTACGTATTTGAGAGAGGCATGGATAGAGGGGCCGACAGGGGGGGGGGGGGCATGGGAGAGATAGCACGAGAAATGAGAGTGGTCTAGAGAGAGAGAGAGAGATGAATATGACGTCACGGCAAGAGGTTCCATTCCCTTGAGTGTGTATATGCAAGGGGTGAGGGAATAGAGGCACCAGGAGAAATTTTCTGTGTGTGTGGTATTTGTGTTGGTATGTGTGGGTGTGAGAAGATAATGAGACGTGGGGGCAGAGGGTGTGTCACCGCGTGAGGTCTAGTGGGTCAAGGTGAGGCCCTTCATTCGGTTCCGTCCTGGGCCACATTGGTCGGCCCGTGACGCATTTAGGAAAACCCATGGATGACTAGTCGTACAAGACAAAGATAGCAGAATTGTGAAGGACTCTGTGTCCATTGACAAAGCCGGCTAGGATTTCTAACCCTAGGTTCTCGGACTAAGGTAACCCCTTTATCTCTGATATTACTATTCATCCAACCTAACTTTAAGGGGCATCCTATAGAATGCTCTGCTAGAATCATACTCGTCGATTAGGAAGAGAGGTGTGAGACAATGCGTGAGAGACAGGCATAAAGATAATGTGCATTACATGAGACACGAGGCAGGTCCATGTATATAGAAAGGGTCGATGAGGATTGTGCGTGTGTATGTTTGTGAGAGGAAGAGTGCTTGTGATAAAGGTTAGTGAAAACAGTTGTAAATGGTTACTAGAGGGAGGGTGGGTTATATCTAGAGCATGTAAAGTAGAAAGACACCTCAGGAGAGAATGTGTGAGCATGTGTGAGAGACCACCGATGGAGAGTGAAACTACACGTAAAAGACTGCTCTACACATTGATTAAAGATATAAATTGTATCCAAATATAGGATGGGATCATGATATTTGCAATTCACGTAAGGAGCGGTCATTGATCCATCAGACATCTAGATTCTATCGAATTTGAGCATGTCTATGTTATTATTCGACACAATTGATCCACATAGTTAGTATTCTGAACTCCAGACAATGCATCGCTTTAGCAATCGAATATAAACGTGAGTATAGTTCATGTTGTGTGTGTAAAGCACATTATACATACGAAAGTTACACAATGGACATTATAAATAGCTACTACCTATGAACTAGCATACATTTGAATTCAACTTAAGGTGGTTTAAAAAATCGAATTCAACATGAAGTCCATTCAATTATTTGAATTTGATATCATGGCATTTGTAAACCATAGCTAAATTATGGGGGCACCAATCTTTGCTCGATTTTATACATAATAGCATATGTAGTCGTGTACAAAATAGATTCAAATTTAGCTCCTCCATTCCAAAATAATCATAGTTATAGGATTTTCAAGTGTCAAAAATTCAAAAGAAGCGGATAATTTAATGAGGTTTTCAAACATACAAGGTCAAATATAACGTTGTATATTTAGGTCAATCCTCATAGTTCAAGAGTACTCTAAACGTGAATGCTTGTGTTTCAAAATTTGAACGGTTACCAAAAGAGCCTCTACTCGCCCAAAACCGCGTGAGACCAATGTTTGGTAGTACAAGGAAATTACTTTTCTAATAACTCCAACCTGTGAAACCTACCGGCCTGACGTCCAAAGGTCTAAACCGGGGTAGGTTTGTAGCTTCATCTAGACGCCACGCAACTGCATCCGAACAACATTCATACACAATGGCCGCCTAAGCACACATGCGCGCGGCCGAAATCGCTCCCGTCCACTATTTGGGACACCTGGGATTACCATCCTACCCCCGACCCGCAGTAGGTCTGAAATTTAAGAGGGGGGCAAAGTTTGTACTTTCCCCAAATTTCAAACAAGCGCGTCCCATCTTCTGTTCAAAAAAGCCAAAAACAAGCGTGTCCTGCATCAAACATGGTTCCCCACCCGTCTGATTCCCCATTCATTCGTGGCGCCAAAACTACCTCTCCACCAGCCGCGAAACCCCGGCGTCCTCCGTCCGCCACCCCATCCCACCCATCAACCGCCGCCCTCCTCCATCACGCCGGAGCCGACACCCCGACGTCGTCGTCCACCGCAACCTCAACCGCAACGCCCTTCACGACTAGTAGTTGAAGCCGAGGCCGAGCCATCTATACCCGAGCCAGTTCAACCACGCCGTCCTGCGCCTCACCGCTGCCGCTCCAACTTCACCACCCTCCACCGCACCGGATCTGTTCCTGCTACGCCGTCCTTCGCCGCCTCGGATCTGCTTCCCCTCTGCCGACATACGACCATGGCAACACAATCAACACTTTGGCCATGGGTTCGTCCAAGCCTGCACCCTCCAGAACATCGGTTTCCCTGGTAAAAAGAAGAAAATCGGCGCGACATCTGGAGGTGACCACACCGGCAACCGAAAAAGGTACTCCTCTTCCCTTATTCGTGCAAATCTTACGTCTCTGCTTGCACGGTATTCATCACACAGAAGATACTAGTTGACCGCTTCTTCTTGATACTAGATGTTCCTAGTAACTCGTGATGCACAAGGTTTCTCCTCATATACTATTTCACCTTAGCTAGAGGTCCGTCAGCCTCGAATTTCAATTTTTGGCCAGTTGATTCCCAATTAACGGAAGCATTCCCCAGCGTAACAGGCGCTAGTATGCCTATTACGCCGGGGCAGCGCCTTGGTGTTTATCTTAGGGGTGTGTGCGGCCTAGAGCTACTGGCGCCCGATCTGGAGGTCGGCCGAGATTAAAGGGATGGCCTGGGGGCTCTACCAAGCACGGCGGTGGTGTGAGGTCGATGGGAGGGCGGGGCGGTGGAGGCAGGGGTCTGGGCCGGTGGTCGCTGGCGGTTCGAGAAAGATCGTCAACAGTGACTAGCGGGAGGTAGACAAAGGCCATCTGCCTGCCTTATAGATCGGACGGTTCATTAAAAATTGATCAACCTATTTATTTTCAATGATCGTTATCTTAGATATGACCACATGTGGTGGTGTCTTTGGAGGAGTACCTGCATTTCCTGTGCTCATATATTACAAAATCATACGGAGTAGAATCTAATTTTGTTTGCCATGCAATGTTCTAGAGCTATCATATGTCTCCTGTCATTTATTTTTCAGCCACCGCTATCTGCTACTTTTTACAAAGGCACTAGTTCTGCACACACTTCACCCTTACTCTCACTATTGTGTTTTTAGGCAAGGGTATTTCAGACTCAGATCCCATGAGAGAAGCCAAAAAGAAAAGAGAGAAGTCGCTCCAGCTTAGTATGTTGGTAGGCAAGACACGTTAAAACGCTATAATGGGTGCAGTGTCAGCAGATGGAGACGGTAAACGTAGCTCTGGAGTTGATGACCTCGCTCGCAATGAACAACCATCACAGGTGCTTGCTTTAACTTCGTGGTGTCATATGTGGTTGCATGTTCCATATGTGTCTAGCTTGTATTCGAAAGGCCGTAGTCGGTAAGATAAGGAAAGATATTTTTTTTACATGAACCACCATCCCGTGAGCACCAGAAGACAAATAGCTAGTCGTAATCGGCCGAGCCAAAGGATGACAAGCCCAGCAAAGATAGGCATCACACGGAAGCCAACTAAAAAGCTGTGATGGTGGCGAAGCAGCCCGCCTCCCACCGTGCTCTCGGGTCCTAGATGATCATGCTCACCACTCCACCGGATGTCTAGCTTGTATTGCTTCCAATTTGGTTAAATTGCATCTGCTTAGCTTACACATTATACCTTTGAATATGACATGCCTTTCTATTTTTGGTACATACTAGTACATCTGTGTATTAACCATGTTCTTACATCAAACTAATGTTCTTGTGTATCCCTCATTGTCGGTGTCATCTCGGGTAGGGGGTCCCGAACTGTGCGTCTAGGCGGATGGTAACAGGAGACAAGGGACACGATGTTTTTACCCAGGTTCGGGCCCTCTCGATGGAGGTAATACCCTACTCCTGCTTGATTAATATTGATGATATGGGTAGTACAAGAGTAGATCTACCACGAGATCAAGGAGGCTAAACCCTAGAAGCTAGCCTATGGTATGATTGTTGTTCTATCCTATGGACTAAAACCCTCCGGTTTATATAGACACCGGATAGGTTAGGGTTACACAGAGTCGGTTACAATGGTAGGAGATCTACATATCCAAATCGCCAAGCTTGCCTTCCACGCCAAGGAAAGTCCCATCCGGACGCGGGACAAAGTCTTCAATCTTGTATCTTCATAGTCTTGGAGTCCGTGCGTGGCGATAGTCCGCTATCCGGACAGCCCTAGTCCGGGACTCCCTCAATAGCCCCTGAACCAGGCTTCAATGACGACGAGTCCGGGCGCGCATATTGTCTTCGGCATTGCAAGGCGGGTTCCTCCTCGAATACTTCATAGAAGGTTTTGAACACAAGGATAGTGTCCAGCTCTGCAAAAACAAGTTCCACATAACACCGTAGAGAGAATAATTTTTGCAGATCTGGCCGACGTATTCCACGGCGTGACATCACCACGGCCAGGCCTTTATATGAATCGTTTTTTACTGTTCCATCTCAGCGTGTTTAGCGAGGCGGTTTCCTTGGAACGTCTTATCAAAGCATAGATCGTGCCCCCTTATTCCGGGATCCTCATCAATACGGACGTGGGTAACCCATCCGCGCCATTGATTACGGCGCTTGGGAAATAAGCGAGTTTTACCAGGGCTGGTGGGGGGACGACAGCGTCGTCCGTCCATATAAGGGGATAAGGACCCACCTTTTCACCTACTCCTTCTTCCTCCTTTGCTTATCCATTTCCGTGCACTCGAGCTCCAGCGCCCTAGTCCGCACATCCCACCTCAACCTTCTCTAACCATGTCAGAAGCGGGAGGCAGGTGGATGGCCTCCTCCGTCACGGAGGGGCACATCACAAGACTGCGGGAAGCCGGATACTTGTCCGACAACATCGCGCACAGGCTTCCCGATGAGGGGCAGCTCATTCCACCCCCAGGCCCCATGAGAGGGTGGTGTTTCTCCCCACGTCCTCCGCGGACTAGGTTTTCCTCTTCACCCATTTGTCCGGGGGCTCATGTTCTACTACGGCCTGGACTTCCACGACCTGGCCCCGAATTTCATCCTCAACATCTCGGTGTTTATTGTCGTGTGCGAGGCTTTCCACTGCATCCAGCCCCACTTCGGCTTATGGCTGAAGATCTTCAACGTCCGGCCGAAGGTAGTGGGCGGCCGCTGCCGGAGTGCGGAGGCGCCATGGTTGGCAAGATGGCCAAAGTCCTATGGCTCAAGGCGCCTTCGTGGAGACAATAAAGGGGTGGCAATCGGGTGGTTCTACATCACCGAGCCCCGCAACACCGAATGGGTGGCGGCCCCGACCAGATCTGACTTCCCCACACGGCTCTCATCATGGAAAGAGACGGCTCGACATGGGGAATTCGGACGAGACATCCAACTTCAAACATGCGTCCAAAACTGGTGGCCAAGAATCTTAGGCTTGTCGATGTAATCCAGGTGATGCTCATCCACGGATTCTCCCATGCCAACAACTGGCCTTCAATTTGTGGGAGTTTGATCTCGCACAACACCGGAATTCTTGAGCCGGCTCTTCGACACTACGTCTGAAGACGCCTGGAAGGTGTCAGCCCAAGGGCGCCGAAGTTCAAAGATCCGCTACCAAAGATCATGGATACAGCTCGCAGCAAGCCGGGCGAGGTAAGTTATTTTACCCTTTACGGGACTCTTTTTTCATAGATTGACTCTCGTGGGATCTAAAACTCTCTAATCTTTGACAGATCGGTCAAGACGTCCGGACAAATTAACTGTCTGACTCCTTTTTCGGAAGATCCGGAGGACGCCTTGGAATTAGGGAAGGCTGGCTCCGGCGCCGTACGTGGTGCCGGAGAAGAAGGCCAAGAAGGAGGCCACAGGAACTCGAAGGAGCTCTCGACGCCAGGTGCTGTCAGATTCTGAAGCAGAATCTTCTCGTGAAGACAAGGAGGAGGAAGAAGAAGCTCCTCCCAGTGCCGGGAGGAGAAGAAAGGAAGGCCGCCTCAACAGGGGAGGCCGGAGGGTCCAAGAAGGAAGAACCCTTCCTCCGGACTTCTCCACCAACGTCGACGACGACGAGGGGGATTGGCCTACAAGGGCCAAGCCCCTGGCGAGATCTTAAGTGTCCGGATACCCATGGCTTTTTATTATTGCAGAGTGTTCTCTAATGTCGAACAACCGTGCAGCCCGCCTAAGGGTGAGTTCGCCGATTCATCGAGCGGGTCCCTGGGCTCGTCGGAAATGGAGAGTACTTCGCTTCTGTCGGTGTACTAGAGTAGGGGTACCCTAGTATCCCGTACTCGTGCACGGACAGTTGCAGCACCCCGCGGCAAGGTTCCCTCGCCACCGCCAACTTCCTCCGTGGCTCACTTGGAGCCATTCAAGAACAAAGTATTAGATTGGGAAGATAAAGTCCCGACAGGAGGAGCTTGTCGGGAAGGCCGCCTGTGCACGCAGAAGACAAGGCCCGGCAAGAGGAGCTTGCCGGAAGGCCCGGAGCGCGACAAGCCTCCGGGCGCGACAAGGATTCGCCGCTGCAAGGCGCTTGCCGCGCATGCAACTCCTTCTCCGCCTCCGCTCTAGCTCACCCAGCGACGTGTCGCCATGGGACCGCTCCATGGGCGGCGGTTTCGAGGCGGTGTGCAGCTAGCGGAGAGCAGCGCATATCTGCAGGCCTTGTGCTCGCCATCGTGGCGAAGCGGAGGCGCACTGACGGTCTGTTACCTTTGTTTAGGGCGACAACGACAAGCATTTATTGCTTTTGTCCCTTGCCGTCAGAGTTAGGTATTTTTGCACTGTACACTGTTCAAGTAGATGTACCAACCCTGTTTTTACGTTTGTACCCCCGCCTATGTTGCCACCTGTCGGAGACCCCTTGAGCATATAAAAGGAGGCCCGAGTGCAACGTAGGGAAGGGTTGGGCGGTTGGCCAAGTTTCGATTCATTCGACCCACCGCAGACTAGCCACACTCACGCTTAGGTTTTGTAGCTCGTGATTGCTCCCTAGCAAGAACACAATAGATCAAACAGGCAGCAGAGGAGTTTTATCTCTCCGGAGAGCTCCGAAGCTGGGTAAAACCGCCCGTGTGCATCGCCTCGATCCGCCCTTCGTGCGACCTCCGCCCCCCTCCGAACCACAAAGGGACCCGCTCCGCCGGGCCCCATAGGTGTCCGCGGGTACGATCAACATCCCCGACATCTCTGGCGCGCCAGGTAGGGGGCGTCGAGGCTGTGTGAATCCGATTCCGGCGTTCACGCGGGCAGCGTCATCAACATCTTCCTCAACATGCCACCGAAGAAGAAGGCTTTGGCGGCAGTAGAGCCGTCCGCGTCGTACCCACCCTCACCGCAGCAAACGGATGGCGGTGCAGACGCTGGCGGAGGAACGGGCGTCGACGAAGGTGCTCGCGACATTGCCAAGTCCAAGGACAAGGCACCGCAAACCTCGGCGTCTGCGCATCCCCCGCGCCCATCTCAGGAGACGCGGGACCAACAACGTCATGGCGTTCACAACGACATACGTTCGTTGGATCGAGACCCTCAAGACCAGCATACGCGCCAACATGTTGGCACGAGTGAGATACTGACGCCGGACGGGCGCCGCTCCTTCTAACGAGGTTAGAAGTCCGAAGCGCATCCCGCCTCGCACCGCTTCTCCAATGCCACCTACTACTCCAGCGAAGCTCGCGAGAGCTCAACTGCTCTCGACTACCTCCAACGGCCGACAAGGTCGACGAGTGGAGGGCCACTATCCGTAGCCTCATCGGCTTTGCCAACGACGACGCCCGTGACAACTAACGCCATCGTTGCGCGGCGAGGCGACAAGGCACGAAAGCCGTGGCGCATTTACACCGCCGGAGGAGCAACCACCATGCACTCTCCACCAAGAAGGCCAAGATCGCCCGACTCACCGATCCACCTCGACAGCGACTCCACCGCTGCGTCGTCGGATCCGCGAACCCGCCGCGATCAGCGCCAAGTTCTTCATTAGCGACAAGAAGAGGACGCTTCGAACTCGCATCGAAGCGCCAAGAGAAGCGCCGGACGTCAATCCGACAAGCGCGCTGGGCCTTCTGTTGACATGCACGCGCCGAGGGGCCAGCGACTTGCCGCACGCGGTAGGTTGCCCCGTTCACTCGTGAGCTGCGGCAAGTCCAAAGGGCCCACCAAAAACTTCAAACCAGACGTGCTGAGAAGTACGATGGCAGGACACATCCGTCGGAGTTCCTCAGCATCTACACCATCGCGGTGCGAGGCTGCGGGGACGGGACGACAAGATCCTCGCCAACTACTTCCCGCCGTGCTCAAGCCCAACGTCCGATCCTGGCTCATGCACTTGCCGACAAATGCTCCATATCCTCTTGGCGACACTGTGCCATCGCTTGTTGGCGCCTTCACAGTGGCCACAAACCTCATGGCCAAGAGAGTGACCTTCACTTGCTCGCCCAGAAGGAAGCAGAGTCCCTGCGCAAGTTCATTCAGAGATTCAGCCGTGTGCACTACAACATCCCAGACGTCCACCCTGCCGCGGTGATCAGTGCATTTCATTAGAATGTGCGGAACCGCAGGATGAGGGAGGAGATGGCGACGAGCAAAGTCAAGGACGTCAGTGAACTGTATGCCTTGGCCGACAAGTGTGCCTTGTGGCGAGGAAGGGAGGAGACTCCAGAGAGGATGCGAAGCGAGGATCGGCTGATGACACCGCCCGGCGAAGAAGGGCCAAGTGGCGAGGCAACAGAAGAAGAAAAGCGAGAGGTGCTAGCTGTCGGCGATCTGGCAATGGAGGTGGCGACAAGAACGCCAAGGCCGGTGTCTCCGGCAAAGAGGTTGCTGCTGACACCAACCACCAGTCGGTGGCGGCCGCCGACAAGCAGGACAGCTCCGGCAAGCAGTACTGCAAGATCCACCGCACCAAGGGCCACGATCTTCAGAGCTGCAAGAAGGTCGAGCAGCTCGTCGAGCAGCAGAGAGCTGAGTACGAGCGACGCGACAAGGAGAAGGCCCAGGAAGGTGCTGGGGGAGCAAGCAAGAAACGTCCTGGCCGGGGAGGACGCCGCGGCAAAGTCAAGCAGCGACAAGGAGACCGACCTCCCCGCGGCCGCGACAAGGATGAAGATGATGACGACGACGAAGATATGGAAGACGACGACGCCGACGAGCAGGAATTTCAGAAAGCCACAGAGGGTCTCTATGTTGACGGAGGTGCTTCCCTGCATACCTCCCACCGCCAACTCAAGCAATGGATGCGGGAGGTCAATGCAGCGGAACCATCCATAGAGTCACGCAGGCCTCTGAAGTGGTCCAGCACGCCTATCATTTTTGATATTGAGGACCACCGATCGCATAACCGCGGTCGGTGCTTGCCGATGTTGGTCTCTCCACCATCCGCAACCTCAAGGTCACAAAAATGTTAGTCGGCAGTGGGGCCGGCTTGAATCGATCTCCTCCGCGGTGCTCCAAACTTCAAATCCTCGACAGCGAGCTCGAAGAGACCGGAACCTTCCAAGGAATCAATCCGGGAAGGAGCAAGCCAAGGGGAAGATTACGCTGCCGGTCACATTTGGCAATGAAGCTGAACTTCAGGATCGAGAGGGTTACATTTGACGTTGCCGATTTCCCATTGCCCTACAATGGGATACTTGGCCGTCCGGCACTCGCCAAGTTCATGGCGGCCTCTCACTACGCCTACAACCTTCTCAAGATGCCAGGCCCGATAAGCGCCATCTCTGTCCATGGCGACAAGAAGGATGCCCTTATCTGTACCGACAAGATCTTCCGGGACGCGGCAGCCGCAATAGATTGCTAGACACTTGCCGCTGAAGCTCCCGGGGGGAAGAAGACCAAGTCCAAGTACGGCAAGGGCTCTGATGCTCACTCCGGCAAGCGCACCTCTTCGGAGTGCTGCGCTACCGTCGAGGACGCACCATCGAGCTCCACCGGCAAGTGCAAGAAGATGGTGGCTCCGCCAAGACCAAGAAGGTGCCCGCTAAGGAGGACGGCGCTGGTGGTACCTTCACCATCGCGCCTCTCTCGACCCCAAATAGGAAGGCGCGCTCGCCGCTTTTCCTTGGGCGAATGTCGATGTGTTTGCATGGCAACCGTCGATATCCCCGGTGTTCCCAGGAAAGTGATTGAGTACCGCCTTTGCCGTTTGTCCTCATCTGCGCGCCGTCAAGCAAAGAGTCGAAGCAAGCAATGGAGCGCCAAGAATTCATAGCTGAAGAGATCAAGAACCGGAAGCAGCAGGCCTTGTCGAGGAGTACTCCATCCCACGTGGTTTGCCAATCCTGTAGTCGTGCGCAAGGCAAACGGGAAATGGAGGCTTTGTATTGACTTCACTGATGTTAATAAAGCTTGTCCCAAAGATCCATTTCCCTTGCCGCGCATTGACCAGATTGTTGACTCCACGGCCGGATGTGATTTGCTCTCGTTTCTTGATGCCTACTCAGGATACCATCAGATCTTCATGGCTGAAGAAGATGAGGAGAAGACCGCATTCATCACACCATGTGGCACATACTTTGTTTCATACGGATGCCTTCGGTTTGAAAAATTCTGGTTCAACATTTGCAAGGGTAGTCCATGACGCTTTTGAGCCGCAAATGCATGTAAATGTAGAAGTCTACATGGATGACATAGTGGTCAAGAGCAGTGGACAAAGCAACTCTGGTTCAAGATCTGGACGAGACCTTTGCAAATCTGCGCAAGATAAACCTCAAGCTCAACCCCGAGAAGTGCGTGTTTGGAGTCCCTTCCGGCAAGCTTCTCGGGTTCTTCGTGTCTCAGCGAGGGATTGAGGCAAATCCCGACAAGATCAAGGCCATTGAGCAGATTGAAGCACCAAAGCGCGTCAAGGATGTACGCAGACTTGCCGGTTGCGTGGCTGCTCTCAGAAGTTTATTTCTAGGTTCTGCTGAACGCAGCCCGCCATTTTTCAAGATTTTGAAAAAGGCGGGTCCAAGAAATGGACTCCCGAAGCGGAGGCCGCGCTGCAGGACTTAAAGAGATACCTGTCCTCTACTCCGACACTTGTCGCACCTAGGCCACAAGAGAAGTTGCTGCTATATATAGCGGCAACCAATCAAGTGGTTAGCGCTGTGTTAGTGGCAGAGAGGGAGGCGGATGACGAGCCAGCAACCGCGGCAAGCACATCCAATGACAAGCGGGGGGCTTCACGACAAGATCTGGTCCCGACAAGGACGAGTCCGCGAAGACACAAGAACAGTAGAGAAAAGGATGGTGCAGCGCCCAGTTTACTTTGTCGGGCCTCCTCCGCAGGGGCTAGGTCAAGGTACTCTGGTGTGCAAAA
This sequence comes from Aegilops bicornis, assembly GCA_021605145.1. NCBI lineage: Eukaryota > Viridiplantae > Streptophyta > Magnoliopsida > Poales > Poaceae > Aegilops > Aegilops bicornis. Next base: position 217,652,616 of record CM038673.1, on the reverse strand, counting down.
GCTTTTCGCCTCCTCATGGCCTCAAGAAAGCTGCGCCCATTACTTCCAAGCACATGAGATCACAGCTTGTCACCGCTTCCTCAAGAGGATCTGCAGAATCCGTGGCGGGCAGGATTGTCGAGTGGGCACTGGAGCCGTGAAGCTTTGGTCTTAAGTTTGAAAGCACATCAACTATCCAAAGCGGAGCCTTGGCAGAGTTCATAGCAGAATGGACGCCAACGCCAGATGAAGAGATTCCGGAGACGCAGCATTCCCGTCAAAGAAGCAAGCAAAGAGTGGCTGATGTACTTTGATGGTGCCTTCTCACCGCTGCAAAGCGCTGGTGCGGCGTGCTTCTTATCGCACCCACCGGAGAGCACCTCAAGTACGCCGTCCGGATGCACTTTTCCCAAGGAGCAAGCGACAAACAAAACTGCAGAGTATGAAGGTTTGCTTGCCCGAATCAGGATTGCCGTGGACCTTGGGATCAAGAAGCTTATTGTCAGGGGTGACTCGCAACTCGTCGTCCGCCAAGTCAACAAAGATTACCAGAGTCCATTGATGGAAGCCTACGTTGATGAAGTGAGGAAGCTAGAAGAGCACTTTGACGGCCTGCAAATGGAACATGTTCCAAGAGCTCAGAATGATATTGCTGACGGCCTGTCAAAGTCTGCTGCTTAAGCTACACCTGTGGAACCAGTGGACTTTTCGTGCTCAAGCTGACTCAAATAACCGTAACACCATCGGCCGGACAAAGCAAGAAGAGGAAGTTGGCCTCTGGTGACTACTTTCCGACAGAGCTTCCTGAAGCCGTCGTTGCAAAGGTCCCCAAGATCAACACCAATAGTGCTAAGGAGCAGTCTGCTCCGACAGACCCCAGGGTTTGTTTCGTTGAAGCAAACGCTCCCAACAAGTCTTGCTCCGGCAAGCTTGTCGGGGAGCATCTAGCTCCGGCAGAGCCACCGGTTCTTGCCGTAGAAGCTGATGTTCCCGCAGCAGCAGATGAGCCTTTAGTCCTTGTTGTCGAGCCACAAGCTCCAAGCATGGGCGCAGCGGATTGTCCAATTCCTTCAGACAGAGAACTTCCCAAGAGCAGGAAGAAGCGGAAAGAGTAGCCCGGCGATCAAGTATGTACCAGTTTGTCGACAAAGATACTGCATGTAAGAAGACTCAACGGTGTGAAATTGAAGTGTATTCCCGGGGAAGATGGATGAGAAGCTGTTGGCGAGAGATACATGGAGGCATATGTGGTCACCACATTGGCAAGAAGAGCACTTGCCGGAAAAGCTTTCCGGCAAGGTTTCTTCCGCCGACAGCCCTCCAGGATGCAACCGCACAAGTAACCAAGTGTGAAGCCTGCCAGTTCCATTCCAAACAGATACACCGCCAGCTCAAGCTCTCCAGACGATCCCTTTATCACCGCCATTTTCGGTCCTGGGTCTCGACATCCTCGGCCCCTTCCCCGAAGCTGTCGGGGCTTTGAAGTACTTGTACGCCGCCATCGACAAGTTCACAAAGTGGCCGGAAGTGGAAGCGATGAGGAAGGTGACAAAGACACAAGATCAAGTTCTTTAGGTCGATTGTTTGCCGTTTGGAATCCCTAACGGGATCATTACCGACAACGGCACAATTCACGAAGTCGCACCTTCATGCAAGACGCCCAAGACCTTGGCGCCAAGTGCTGGCTTCGCTGTTGCTCACCCGAGAAGCAACGGTCAAGCGAAGAGGGCAAATCTTTGAAGTGCTGCGCGGGCTCAAGACCAGAACTTTCGACAGGCTGCACAAGTGCGGAAGAAACTGGATCGAGGAGCTGCCGGTGGTTGTTTGGTCGATCAGAACAACACTAAATCGAGCCACTGGCCAGGCACCCTTTGCTCTAGTCTATGGAGCAGAGGCAGTTCTCCCCACGAAACTCAGATAATGGGTCGCCTCGAGTGCTCGCTTATGATGAGCTCGAGCAAGAGCAGCTGCGACAAGATGACGCGCTGCTCCTTGAGGAGGATCGCCTTCAGGGCTGTCAGGCGAGCCGCCGCTTCAAAGAAGCCCTGCGTTGCTACCATGGCCGCAGGGTTAATGCCGGAAGTCTCGAGGAAGGCGACCTTGTTCTTCGGCGCGCTCAGTCTGCCAAGAATTCAAACAAGTTGACGCCGAAGTGGGAAGGCCCTTATTGGGTGAAACGAGTCACTAGGCTCAAGGCGCCGTCCGCTTTGAGACCCGAAGATGGCATTTCGGTGAGCAACTCCTGGAACATTGAACATCTTCGTAAGTTTTACCCATATAAGGCGCGGTTGTCGGAACCCGTTCCGCAACCACCTTTTGTACAAGTCTTGCCGCTGTTGCATGTAATCCTTACGTCTGAGCCAGCGCAGACCCGTGCATCGATAAAGCCCATGTGTTGCGCACAACCCGTCAAGTTCATGCTTTCATCAAGTTATTTGCATGTTTTGGCTAACACTTTGTGCAAAGAACCACACCCGGTAGCGTAATCGAGCCACCTTTGGGCTCTATAATGTTGTTTCCTCTTCTTTCTCTTGTCACAAAGAAAGGGAGGCTCCCTCGCGCAAGTTAACCAGGGGAGGAGGAGATAATACTATGGACCAGGCACCGCTCGAGGAAGTTTCGCCTCATCGGAAGCAAGAAATGTAAAAGCTAAGTTGCCAAAGTTTGAGCAATCAATTTTTAAATTTTCGTTATCTTCCTCGAACGATAGTACTTTGTATGGAAAACCTGTGAGCAGAGGAACCGAACCGTGGATCGGTCGCGCCCTTACTTTGTTTCGAGTCCGCTCAACAACTTAAGTGAGTCATGCGGCTAGTCTCATGCAAGGTTGCTCGTCGGTAGCGACCCCGGCCAAAGAGGCTGCAGTTCCGCACTCGGCGCCAGCGGCGAGGGTGCCTCAACCGACAAGTTTCCCTAAATGCGCAGGGCGTAAACGCATAAAGGAAGAAATCAAGTAGAGGAAATAACATTGCGCCGATCGATTCACCTAAGATAGAGTATATTATAGAATAACTTGTCGCTGATCTAACAAAGTTTTCTCGAACATGATCAAGCAGCGACAAGGGAAAGATAAGGTTGGCGGCCTAGTCCACGCGGTCGCCCTCAATCCTCTTGATCTTGTTCACCTTGTCCATGATGGGTGCGACAAGGGCTTTGAGCTCCTCCACATTGGCTTCGGCCGGCAAGGATCTGAGGACACCATTAAGGTTGAGGCCCGGGTTGCGGAAGGCCACCTTCATCAACACCTTCTCGAGGGCCCCTGCGCAGATCTGGCGTGATTCCTCGGCCAGCTGCTGGACCTCTTCCCGGAGTCGCCGGAGACCCGCCACCACGCCTTTGAAGAACAGGCTGAGCTTGACGCTGGGTTGGAGATGCTTTCGTCCCGGAGGAGTACGCGAGGTCCCCCATCTCCAGCTTCATCAGCTCGTTGTGGATGTCGGCAGCGGTGTCCACAAGACCTTCGGTCCAGTGCTCCATGCTCTCCCTCAAGGTGTTCTGGACGGAGACAGCATCCGCCAGCAGCTCCTCCTTGGCCGTGATCGCCTCTAACAAGCCCGCCTCCCGCTCTCTGGCACCATCCAACGTCTGCGTCAGAGTGGTCAGTTTCAGCTCCAGATTTGCCTTGGAGTCCTTAGCGGCGTCGAGCTCCTTGGCCCTGTCAGCAAGACGGGCCTGCAGCTCGCCCAGCGCGTAGGCTCCCTTCTCGCGCTCACGCTTGAGTGCGGCAAGCTCTTCGCCGCTCTTCGTGAGGGTGGCCTCCAGCTGTGCCACCTTCGCCTTCAGCTCTTCCTTGGCGGCCTCGGCGGCTGCGGCAACGTCCTTCGCCTCCTGAAGCGCCCCGCCAAGCGACTCCTCACGCGCGGCAAGGTCCTCCTCGTGGCTGTCCAAGTTGACCTTTCGCTGCGCCAGCTCGCTTTCCTGCTGGCGAAGCTTCTCGCAGCCAGCCGTTGCTCCTCATCACCGCGGCCTTCTCAAGGATAAAGGCCGTGCACTCTTCTGCGAAGGCGCCCGTAGCGTCTGTCCACGTCGCGGGCGCCTGCTGTTACGCTCCGAGCTCCTCGGCGCGCTTCTCTATGTCCGCTCCGCCCTCGCGACAAGGGCTTCCGGGTCTCCAACTTGGCTCGGAGTGCGGTAGAGGGCCAAGCTTCTTCAGCTAATGCTCCTCCTCGGACTTCGCCAGCTGCTGCTGTTTGGCGCATCCACCCGCGTCAACCCAGCGGACGCGAGGAGCTCGCTGTCGACGGTCTCGCCCTCGACGGGCGCCCTGGCGCTCGGCTCCCCGGGGAGCTTAATGAAGACGCCGTCGCCGGCCTTCGTGTAGGCCCAGCTGGGGCTCCTCGAACTGGCGCCGCTGACGCGGCCAGCTGGGAGTCGGCTGTCGGTGTAGCGCTTGCCGCTCCTGCGACCTCGGGGCCGCCGATGCGACCGTCTGACCCTCGCCGGCCTCTGCGTCGGCAGCCTCGGCGGCCTCCTGCCAACAGGCTCGTCGGCGGCGGCCTCTTCTTCCACGACGATGACCTCTTCTTCCTCGGACGGCGGCCTCGTCGGTGTTGCAGCAGCGTCTCCTCTCGCCGGCGGCCTCGACTCCATCATCGGGTCTGCGTCCAGACGGAGAAGGAGCAGTCAAGCAGATATCCAAAAAGAGAAACAAAAGAAAGCAAGCCCAAGGGAGATTTTCGTGTAAGGGAGTTACCTGCAACGGGATCCGCAGCCATGGCCTCGACCACTGGAGGGTCGCTGGCGCCGTCCCTTGCCGGGGTAGCCTCCCTTGTCGGAGTGGCCTCCCTTGCCGGGGTGGCCTCCCTTGTCGGGGTGGCCTCCCTTGTCGGAGGGAGCTCCCCTGCCGGGGAGTCCTCCCTCGGCGGCGTAGTGGCAGCAGGCAGGATCTCGGAGGCGGCTTCCGAGCCCACCTGATGAGACCGCCAGCCTCGCACAAGCACACGGTCGATACCAAGAAAGAAGGCACCCCGCACGCCTAACAAAGAAGAAGAAAACTGCACACTTACTCGGGGCCGTGGCTTTGGGGCTGCTCCGGGGAAGGGTTGCCGGGTCCGGCAAGGCGGTCTCGGACGCGTCCTTCGTCGCCACGGGAGAATCGTCCTCAACGATGACCGTCGGGACCTTGGCCCTCTTCGCCGCTCTCTCGGCCAGCGTCCTGAAAAGGAAAGAGTCCAGAACGAAGCAAATCAGATTCACAATGAAGCAATAAAAATTGAAGACATACAAGCGCGATCTCGAGAAGCTTACTCTTCGCCTTCCTCCTCGGAGCTGAGCGCGGAGAAGTCAAACTCCGCCCATTCGGCGCGGCGAGGCGGGGAGGGGTTTCTTGGCCGCTTGGCGGAGGCGTCGGCGGTGGCTCCAGAAGATTCTGCCCGGTTGTCGCTGCAGTTTAGAAGCGTTCAGCGGCAACCTCGCTTGCCGCGGTGGAGCTGCGTCGAGTGGCGGCTACTGTGGGCCTACACAGCCGCCCGGTTGCGTCTCGCCCTGCGAAGAGCGCCTCCTCGGCGGGCGAGCTCCGGCTCCCAGTGGCAAGTCGCTTGGCAGCGGGGAAGAAGCGCCCTCGGCGGGTCCACCTGTCCCGCCTCGAGCTCGACGGGCTTGTCTTCGCCGGCGACCTCCCCTCGCTCAGCAGCACTTGCCGCCTTCGCCGCGTCCGCCTCCTCCACGGTGAACCCGAAGACTCCAGCGGCAGCGGCTGCTGCCGCCTCCTCCGCTCTGGTGGCGATCCACGCCATCTCCTGCTCGGTGGTGTCTCGGGTGAGCCCCTTCTGCTCGTCGGAGCGAATCGGCACCTCTTGCAAGTTGTCGAAGAATTGTCGTACGACCTCGTCGGGGGGCTCCTGCCAGGTCGGGACGATCCCATGGGAGTCGCACAGTGGCATCATGGCGCGGATGCGGTCGAGCACCAAGTTGTTACTGGCACGGCGACCCCTCGCGGCAACCTGAACCACTCGGGATGTTCGGGTCGTTCTTGAACAACTCGAGCAGCACTGAATCCAGCTCCATGACGGTGAAGTTCCACCAGCCCGGTCGCAGCCTCATGATGTCCGCCAGACTCGAACTCCCAAGCGGGCCTCCTCCTTTCCTCGCAAGGGATGATGCGGGCGGCGAATGAAGTCTGCACCAACTGCGCCAATAGTTAATCCGGCAAGCCTAAGGCGCAGAATTCGGGTCACGGCTATCTTCAGCCTCGCATCCTCCGGCGCCAAGTTACTCCAATCCTTGCCGCGTGCAATTGGGGTTTGGCGCACGGCGGTGAAGGGTTGTGGGTCCTCCTCTACGACCCAGCACCAGTTGGCTCTCCACCTCCCACTTGTTCCGAACTCCCTCTAGGTAGGCCTCCTTCTTGCCGATCCTAGAGACCTGTGCTATCCCTCCGCAAGGGGCTCTCCTCTCTCGACGCTGAGGGACAAAGAAATGGCGGAAGAGTGCCACGTTCGGTGGACCCGGCAGAAAGTTTTCGCACAAGTGTGCGAAAATAGCCATGGTCAAGATGGCGTTGGGGGTGAAATCAAGGAGGTGGAGGCCGAAGGTGTTCATTATGTCGCAAAAGAACTCGGAATACGGCGGGCAAAGACCGCAAAAGAAGAAAAGGGCGAAGAAAGGGTACCCTGTTGGGGCCAGATCAGCGCGGAGGCGGGAGCACCCTCGGCGCGGATGCGCCCAGTCTCCGTCGACCGTAAAAGATAGTAGACGCCCCGCAGCTCCCTGCGCGCCGAGCTGCGAGGGGAAGACGACTCACTCCTTGCGCAGCACCGCGAGCCGCTACGCCTCGGCCGACTTGACGCCCTTCTCCTTATCGGCCTTCGGGGCCATGGCGAGGGGGGCGCAGGAGGTCGACGGCGGTGAGTGTGCTTGTGGCGAAAGGGGCGGGGTGTTGCTCTCTTCGCACCGGAGAAGAAGAGGGGAGCGGCGGTGGTTTCTTGACAAGACGGCAATGGCAGGAGTGGTCGGCCCGCCTCTGTTTCCTCCGCTTATAAAGGGGACGAGGGGAGCGGACGTTCCGCTTATATTAATAAGGAACCCCCACGACGCCCACGATCTTCGTGACGACGCCACGTCCGATGCATCTTTGTTAGTGGGGATCGTGGTGGGTCCGGGCGAGTTGCAGCGTAGTCGAGGCCGCGCGTGTCCACAAGATAGCTCGGGCCTGGCCCGACAAGCGCTTCGGCACCGTGTATGGCCCGGGCCCGGGGCTCTGTCGGTGTACTAGAGTAGGGTACCCTAGTATCCCGTGCACTCGTGCACGGACGATTCACGACACCAGCGGCAAGGTTCCCTCGCCACCGCCAACTTCCTCCGTGGCTCACTTGGAGCCATTCAAGAACAAAGTATTAGATTGGGAAGATAAAGTCCCGACAGGAGGAGCTTGTCGGGAAGGCCGCTCCAGGCACGCAGAAGACAAGGCCCCGACAAGAGGAGCTTGCCGGGAAGGCCCGGAGCGCGACAAGCCTCCGGGCGCGACAAGGATTCGGCCGCGGCAAGGCGCTTGCCGCGGCATGCAACTCCTCTCCGCCTCCGCTCTAGCTCACCCAGCGACGTGTCGCCATGGGACCGTTCCATGGGCGCGTGTCGGGCGGCTGTGCAGCCAGCGGAGAGCAGCGACACGCGGCGCAGACAGGCTCGCCATCGTGGCGAGCGGAGGCGCACCTGACGGTCTCTGTTACACTGTTTAGGCGACAACGACATGCATTTATTGCTTTTGTCCCTTGCCGTCAGAGTTAGGTATTTTTGCAATCAGACATCGCTCAAGTAGGTGTACCAACCCTGTTTTTACGTTTGTACCCCGCCTATGTTGCCACCTATCGGAGACCCCTTGAGCATATAAAAGGAGGCCCGAGTGCAACGTGAGGGAAGGGTTAGCGGTTGGCCAAGTTTCGATTCATTCGACCCACCGCAGACTAGCCACACTCACGGTAGGTTTTGTAGCTCGCATTGCTCCCTAGCAAGAACACAATAGATCAAACAGCAGCAAGAGGAGTTTTATCTCTTCGAGAGCTCGAAGCTGGGTAAAACCGCCCGTGTGCATCGCCTCGATCCGCTCTTCGTGCGACCTCCGCCCCCCTCCGAACCACAAAGGGACCCGCTCCGCCGGGCCCCATAGGTGTCCGCGGGTACGATCAGCATCCCCGACAGCTTCCGACCGCCTCCGCGCCTCACTCTGCGGATGACGCCGCGGTGAGGCCCCAAGGGGGGCTTGGTCAAGAGGAGGTAGCACCGGAGGCGCCACAAGGCAACCTCCCGGACTCGAGCGCTGGGGGCAAGACCCCGGGGTTAAGCCCGACCCTCGTCCGGACTCCATGCCGAACTATCGGGGTTCCAAGTCCGCCAGCGGATCCTTCGCCAAGAAGGGTAAGACGCCGTGTCCTCCGCCCAACCGGAGGCACCAGATAGCTTACGTGAGGCGCCAACAGCGCTTCCATCAGGAGGAACACCGCCTTTATTATGAGTGCGGTGATCCGACAGATTCGATCCGGCCAAGAGCGGACTGACTGGCATGTACCAGCCTTCTAACAGGCTTTGAGGTAAGTTTAGAATATGTAAAAATATTACCGCATAGACAGACGGTAGCCCTGATGTTTAGTTCGTGTCCGGAAAGAAAATCCGGACTAAGGATCTGAAAAGATATACGCAGGAGTCTAACATAAGTATGTCAATATGGGAATGCAGGCTGCGCTGCCGACCTCCGCCAAGACTGATCAATGGAGGTCAATGCATTGAAGCAGAACCTCAAGTGGTCCAAGAACAAGCTCGGACAAGCCAAGAAGCAGCTCGAGGACAAGGAAGGTAAGTAATACCTTATTAAAGAAGTACCTTATAGAGAAGTTTTTGGTTGCAAAAAATAACAGGAATAACTTGGGTACTATAGGGGCCACGAACAAGGTGGAGACCCTGAAGGAAGCGGTGTCCGTGGCCGAAAACAAAGCGGCTATGGAACGCACCGAGTGAGAGAAGGGGGAGGCGCAGCTGGCGGAGGTGCGGCAAGAGCTCAGTTCTCGTGAAGAAACACGAGGGTTTGGAGCGTGACTCAGACCCGAGAGTCCGAGCTTGCCTCGGCTCTTGAGAGTGCCAAAGCTGCTAAGGCCGAGGCCCAAAAAGCCCTCCAAGAAATTGAAGCACTAAAGAAGATAGCGGCGGGTAAGGCATTCTTTATGCAAAGAAAGAATGTAAAAGTCAATTACCTATTACTTACCCGGATTTGGAGCTCTCCAGGAGCATTCGCAGATTTGCCCCGTAGTGCGTCTGATGCTGCCGCATTCTACCGCGCCCATGAGGGGAGCTCCACGGAGAAGGTGTTCTGGTCTCAATATGCTGAGGCCGGACATCCGGTGCCCCTGAGCGACCAGCTGAAGCAGCTGGTCGAGCTCCACAAGGTCGCCGAACAGGCCATGAAGGGCCTTATAGCGCGGCTGTGGCCATTGGAGGCCATGCCTGGGAGCTACTTCGGCTTGGTGCAATGGCTGGTGGATGCATGTCCACGGATTGAAGTCGTCAAGCGCTCCGTCTGGATTGAAGGGGTCCGTCGGGCCCTTGCCCGTGCTAAAGTGCACTTGGGCAAGCTGGATGCGGAGAGGCTTGTGACGGATGGGCCACCGAAGGGCCATGAGCATCGCACGCCCGAAATGTACTATGAGGGCCTCCTGAAGGGTGCCCGCCGAATAGCGGATGAGTGATCCAAAGATGTAATTTTTGAATAAACTCGCATTTGTTATCATGTACGCTGAAAACTTGTTCATATGCACTAAGCAACGCTTGTTAATTTAAAATATTACCTTCTATGCGGCCGTTTATCAATTTTGAGAGATGGCAAGTCGTTATTTCAGCCCCATGCCACGCAGTCTTTGGGGTGTTCGGGATATACTTGAGCGCTCTTGTTCCCATTCTTGGGTCCATCTAGGGAGGCGCTCAACACAACGAAAAAGGCAACCGGACTTATAATGCTTGAACACTCTCACTTAGCCATAGAATTCTATAATTTTAAATTTCGGTGAAGCCCCTAGTATTCGAAAGACCGAGTTTGGGGCGCTATCCACGCCTTGGCCGGACAATTCTGGTTCCTCGCTCTAAGCGGCATAAGTCTTTAGGGACCCGAAAAAACCTCTCGAACAGCGGCCGGCTCTCGCCTTATCATGACGATCAGTTTTAGCTTTCTCCACTGAGGTGCTCGACCCAGCATAACTGGGGCACAATCTCGATGGTTCTCCCAAAGGCTACCTTAGCCGATATAGCGGAACGTAAGGTACCAAAACACGGAGCCGGGCAAACCCAACTATTGACCCAAGACATGATTCAGAGCCAATTCATATAATGCTATAAGTTCGGGTGCCGCACTTGTGAAAGTGTTCGACTTACCACACCATAATTTTGGGATACTTAAGCCCTGGTGTATTGGCCGTACCAAAGTGTACGGTTGCAACATGTCGTGAAATGAACATATGTATATATAAATAAAGTAGAGCAATAATAAGCAAAAGCTATGTATTGTTTATTCAAAAGGTACTGCAATGGAAGCAGCCTTGATACAAATAGTGCGATAAGCAAGGGATGGGACTATCTAACATGTCCCCTCCAGGGGTAAGTCATGGGATGGTACGTAAAATGTATAATGCTCAGAATACAGACCACCTGAACACTCGACGTGGCTTTCCGCTTCCCTGGCTGTTGCATCGTGAGTTCGGCGATTCAAGTGCCGGACAGGACTTCTCAAAGACGGAGTCCTGAAAGTAAAAAAAAGGAAGAAAAGAGGAAAAAGAAAAAAAAGAAATGACACAAACGGGAGCCCCTGGTGCGGTCGAGCCGCATTCTTGGCGTGCCGTTGTCTTGCCCCTCCCCATATGCCCATGGTAATACTAGCTTCGCAATTTCGCGAGGGCTGGGGTTGGAGCCGGATTGCTACTCATGCTTGAATCGTGCCAGGTGGTCTTGTTTTAGGTTACTCCGGGCGCGCTTGACAGTGTCCGGACGCTTAGTGGCCGGACTCAAGAATTGCTGTGAGAGGCCTCCTTGTACCTCCGACGCGAGGGCCGGCGTGTGCTCCTCCGTTCGGAGAGAGCATTGACCGTGATTACTCCTCGAGGGCCTGGCATCTTGAGCTTGAGGTATGCGTAATGCGGCACCGCATTGAACTTCGCAAATGCGGTTCGTCCGAGCAAAGGCATGATAGCCGTTAGGAATGGGACGATGTCGAAGATTAACTCTTCGCTTCGGAAGTTATCCGGGATCCAAGACCACTTTGAGTGTAACTCGAGCCCGCATAACTGGCCTCTACACCTGGTATGACGCCTTTAAAGGTCGCCTTTGTAGGTTTAATCCTTGAGGGGTCTATGCCCATTTTGCGCCGTATCCTGATAAAGCAGTTTCAGGCTGCTACCGCCGTCCATCGGGACTCTGGTGAGGTGAAATCCGTCGATAATTGGGTCAAGAACGAATGCGGCGAAGCCGCCGTGTCGGATGCTAGTCGGGTGGTCCCTTCGATCGAAGGTGATCGGGCAGGAAGACCATGGGTTGAACTTCGGGGCGACTGGCTCCATCACATATACGTCCCGTAGTGCACGCTTCCGCTCCCTTTTGGGTATGTGGGTTGCGTATATCATGTTCACCGTCCGCACTTGCGTGGGAAAACCCTTTTGTCCTCTATTGTTCGGCGGCCGGGGCTCTTCCTCGTCATCGCTATGCAGCCCCTTGTCATTGAGTTCGGCGCTTAACTTGCCTGCTTGCTTGAACACCCAACAGTCTTTGTTGGTGTGATTGGCTGGTTTTTCGGGGGTGCCTGGGTATTTCTTTTGAATGTCTTCTTTCGCTGAACGGGTTTAGAGCCTTTGAATCCGGCATTGACGGCCGTATCCTTAGTGTTGTCGCCGTTAACGCGGCGCTTGTTTTTGTTGCGACGCGACCTGCCATTGCTGTCCTTGGTATCCGAACTATCAGGATGTTTGGCCAAGTTGTTGCTTCGAGCTAGCCAGCTGTCCTCTCCCGCACAAAAGCGGGTCATGAGTGTTGTGAGGGCTGCCACGGATTTTGGCTTTTCCTGTCCTAGGTGCCGGGCAAGCCACTCGTCGCGGATGTTACGTTTGAAGGCTGCAAGGGCCTCTGCATCCGGACAGTCAACAATTTGATTTTTCTTTGTTAGGAACCGTATCCAGAATTGTCTGGCCGATTCTTCTGGCTGCTGAATTATGTGGCTAAGGTCATTCAAGGCGTCGGTGGTCGCACATATGTGCCCCGGAAGTTATCAAGGAATGCGGCTTCCGTGTCCTCCCAAGAACCAATTGATTCCGCCGCAAGCTGTTGAGCCAATGCCGAGCTGGTCCTTTAAGCTTGAGTGGGAGGTATTTGATGGCATGTAGATCATCATCGCGGGCCATGTGGATATGGAGGAGATAGTCCTCGATCCGCACCGCAGGATCTGTAGTACCATCGTATGATTCGATGTTTACCGGTTTAAAGCCCTCGTGGATTTGATGATCCATTACTTCATCTCGTGAAGCATAGTGGGTGTCTTGGCGCCTCTATATCGGGCTATATCACGACGTAGCTCATATGAGCTTTGTCTACTGTGTTCGGCCTGGCCGGCTTTGCTGTATCCGGCGCGACGGTAATCATCCCGTGTCGTTGGGCGCCCACGCGATCCGTAGATCGATCTTGTATGTTTTGCCTTATCCTCCAATATATCTCGCAAGTCCGGCGAGTTTTCCCGTGCCTTGCTACTTTTTGAGCGGCGTCGGGGTGTAGCTTGAGCGGAGGGCCGAGAGGCTTCTCTGTCGCGGCCACGGGGTGGCCGGTCTGCCATGTCGTCGGCGCTGGTGACTTGGGTGCTTCCTCCTACGATCGAGGCAACGGCCTGCGCTTGGGGTAGCTTTTGGAGGGCGTTCAAGTTCATACTCTTAGGCTGCAAGGACTTCGGTCCATCTGTCAGCTAGCAGATCCTGGTCAGCTCTAAGTTGTTGCTTCTTTTTCTTGAGGCTGCTTGCCGTGGCCATAAGCCTGCGTTTGAAACGCTCCTGTTCGGCGGGATCCTCGTGCACGACAAATTGCTAAATCGCCGAGGCTTGCCTCATCTTCGGCGGGAGGCGATAATTATCGTCCTCAACCTCTCTTTCTGCAGACCGTCAGGCGGGCTTGCTTCTCCTCCTCCCGCGCTGAAGTCCTGCTGGAGGGGTTCTCTTCGCACCGTCCGGGTGTTATTAGCTCCGTGCGAAATCACCGCTTTATTGTGGCGGATTTAGAGCGCGCCACGACGTCGGCGCTTGGCTGTTTCTTGGAGGGGTCATCCTCCGTTGTTCCATCGCCGTTCCATCTTTTGGGATGTCCACCATATATATGCCATATGACGAGGTGGCCTTCCAGCGTGTAGGCGCTGGGTCTTGGTCGCCTCCGCATCGTCGTCCGCATCGTCGATGTCTTCGGAGTCGTAGTTCAGCATGTCGGTTAGATCACCCGGCAGTGGCTACAAAGTGGGTGGTGGGTGGGCGTTGAATTTCTTCGCCGTCCGCATCCCAACCTTCTTGTCCGCATCCGCCGTGGCTCTCCGGATAAAGAGAGAGACTTTAGTGAATTCAGAATATCGCCAAAGGGCGAGTGCTTTGAAAGATGTCCGTGGCAAGTACTCCATAACGGGCGCCCAATCAGATTCGATTGGCGGGCGCGGGGGTTCGGAGTCCGGAGAGGAGTCCGCACCTTGGAGTCGAGGTCTTCGCAGCGACGAGGATGGAGTTCGGCTCAATCGCCGTAGATATCGTAGCCCCCGAGGCGGTGTCCAACCACTCGTCCTTGATCGGGGAATCCGGCTCCGGATCAAGGGCCGGAGCGGGTGCTGGTGCGGCCTCCAGGACACCGTTCGGCTGCAGAGCTAGATCATGCCCATCGAAACAGTGCGGCGCGCTTGGCTGCGGCTCGAATCCGTCGAAGATCAAGTCCCCGCGGATATCGGCCGTATAGTTCAGACTTCCAAATCTGACGATGGCACAGGCGTAGCTTTTGATCTGCTCCAGATGGCTGCCGAATTGGCCCGCAGTGCAAAAGCCGCCGAATCTGAAGATCTATCCGGGGAGAAAAGTCTCACCCTGGACCGTGTCGTTGGTGATGCTCGCAGGAGCCATCGGGCCTATAGGTGCCAACACAGAGGAACTCTCAATGACAGCACCAATGTCGGTGTCAACACCGGCGGATCTCGGGTAGGGGTCCCGAACTGTGCGCTAGGCGGATGGTAACAGGAGACAAGGGACACGATGTTTTTACCCAGGTTCGGGCCCTCTCGATGGAGGTAATACCCTACTCCGCTTGATTAATATTGATGATATGGGTAGTACAAGAGTAGATCTACCACGAGATCAAGGAGGCTAAACCCTAGAAGCTAGCCTATGGTATGATTGTTGTTCATCCCACGGACTAAAACCCTCCGGTTTATATAGACACGGGATAGGTTAGGGTTACACAGAGTCGGTTACAATGGTAGGAGATCTACATATCCGCATCGCCAAGCTTGCCTTCCACGCCAAGGAAAGTCCCGTACGGACACGGGACGAAGTCTTCAATCTTGTATCTTCATAGTCTTGGAGTCCGGCCGTGACGATAGTCCGGCTATCCGGACACCCCCTAGTCCGGGACTCCCTCACTCATCAATCACTTATGACGAGGCAGGCAGGCAAGGGGACTACTCCTCATTTAAAGAATGCAGCGTCAGCCTCCCGACATGATTCTCAAGAAACAGAAATGCTAGATGAAGATAGTGAACGTAGCTCTGTAGTTGATAACATGATTTCCCCTACACTAGCATCGCAGGTGCTTGCTCTAACTTGGCAGCATGATATGTGGTTGCATCTTGCATATGGTGTCTAGATTGTAATTCTTCCAATCTGGTTAAACTGCATGTGCTAGTCTGCTTAGCTTATACATTATACCGTAATGTGACATGCCTTCCTCGTATTTAGTACATAGTACATCTGTCTATTAAGCACGTCCTTACATAAAACTATTGTTTTTTTGTATCCCGCATCAATCAACATGACGAGACACCTTTAGTATATGCAAATGCGATATTAGTTGCATCTTTCATATGATTTATAGCATCGCTGCTTCTAATTTGTAGAAATTACATTTATGATGGGACGCTTTTAACTTGGCGTAGTCATATTGGTTGCATCTTTCATGTGGTGTCTAGCTTGCATTGCTTCTTATTTGCTAGAATGGTTTACGCTTAGTTTACACAAACAATTGTGAACATGCCATGTCGCCCTGTTTTTTCGTACATATTCCATCCTGGTATCATGTGTTTGCCTTACATCAAAGTAGTGATTGTCGATTATCATGCATAAATGAGTTCAAGAGAGAATTTTATTGCTTTTTCTTGTTGGTTTTACTTGACAATTCAAAATCAATAAAGCGGAAGGAAGTTAGCAAGGCAGCGGATAAAGGTGCTCCTTCCGAACGGAGGGCCTCTACAGCTTTACTCCTCCACACCCCTGTGATGATTTCCAAGACAACACATGCATAGACACTCAACAAAGCTGTGTTTATGATGAGCACGTCTCCCCTAGTGCAGCATCACCGGTGCTCCCTCTAACTTGCACTGTTATATGTGGTTGCATGTTAAGTGTGATGGCTAGCTTGTATTGCTTCTAATTTTGTTGAATTCCATCTGCTTACTTTACACATTATACTTGAATAAGTCACGTGTTCCTGTTTCTAGAACATACAATATCTATCTATCACACCATGTTCTTACATCAAATTACTACTGTTGTGTAACCTGCAACAATCACTTATCATAAGACACGTTTGACTTCGGAGTGTGATATAGGTTACATCTCACATTCTTTTCTAGCTTGTACTACTAATTTGTTGAAATGGCACTTATGACGAGACAATTTTAACTTGGTAGAGTGATATTCGTTGCATCTTTCATATGGTGTCGAGCTTTCATTGCTTCTAATTTGTTGAAATGCCTTCTCCTTAGTTTACACATCATAAGCTGTGAATATGCAATGGCACTAATGACGAGAGACCTCTAACATGGTAGTGTGATGTTGTTTGCATCTTGCGTATGATTTATTTCTTGTACTGCTTCACATTTGTTTAAATGCCATTTATGCTGAGACAATGTTAACTTGGCGAGCGATATTTGTAGCATCTTTCATATGGTGTCTACCTTCCATTGCATTGCTTCTAATTTGGTGAAATGTCTTCTTCTTAGTTTACACATCATAGTTCGTTATCTCTACCGTCTGTTTTTCATACATATTACATCCTCCTATCATGTGGTTGTCTAACATCAAAGTTCAGTTAAATGCGCATCACGCATCAATTTGTTCTGAAGAACTAAATTGTTATTCGATTTTCTTGTCGGCTTGACTTAACATGGCACAGAGAAAGAGGAAGAAACACAGAATGGCAGGGAATGAGAAGCGGATGAATCCTGCAGATTCTGCTGGTACTGATGGTGCAATAGAAGGTCAAAGTCCAGCGCAAAATTCTACAAACACGGCATCCCATGCTACACGAGTTGCAAAAAAATACAAACAGAAACAAATAGCTGCCACCAAACAAGCAGAGACAACCCTAGTTCTTGCAACACCTACCACAAGATTACCAAAAGCACGACGTACTCGTGCGTCCAACCGAGCTAGCAACGTTCCCAAGCTCCCTTGCCACCGACACTACTTCCCAAGCACTCTTGACATAAGACGAGTTGGCAATATCAGATGAACCTTGTGAGCTTCAACAAGAAGAAGGTAGTTGCCGGAGTCAAGTTCTGATTGCATGCTTCTTTATATGTAGTCTCACAGTTTGATGTACACTAACACTTCCTATGTTTGTCGTTGGACTAACACCTAGGCGCCAAGAGGAAACAAACATCGTGGATAATGCTCGATAGGTTAACTAAATCTAGAGGAGGCGTAATGCGAGATCCATTTTGAGGCAGGTTTAAAAAGGCCACGTGATGCTACGTAGTCAGCCAAGTTAGTATCGAGGCAGCGGTTGATGTTAGGTGTCATGTCGTATCCTCCCAACATGGATTCAAAGACAGGAATGACAAAGACGAAACCCGTTCAACACCTTCCTCGACCATTTATCTGTAAGTATGGTTATGTATGGAAACTAGTAATATCATCTTGCTCTGTCCAATACTTTCTAGGTTCTTTGGTAATGAGACTCCCATAATTTTCAACAGATGAGGTTCAAGTTGGATAGCCAAGATGATGCAACTGCAAGCTTGCACCCATGTTTTCAAGTCCGCTCTGCAACAAGATCGGAATAACTTGAGGAAAACTCACTTTGAAGGCAAGGCTAACAGTGAACTTGCCCAAATATCTCCAGTGGAAAATATATCTGATGAAGACTGGAGAGGCCTCGTTAAACACTGGTCCGATCCAAAGTATCAGGTACATTATATATATGTCATCAGATCACATGTTGAAGTCCTATTTACGCATGTGCCACACAGATCTATCTTCTTGTAGGTGAACTGTTCAAAGAACAAGGCCAACCGTCACGTAAAGTGAAATTCCAACAGACGGCAGGGATCTCGTAGCTATATTGCACACTGTGAGGCTCTTGTAATTAGCTGCTGTTTCACTCTTTTCGCTGTACCATATTATCAGATCTATATTGACTTGTTCCAAATGCAGAGGAAAGCCCACAAGGACCAAAAAGTACGTGAACCAAATGTTGTGGAAATCTTCAGGACTGTCACACCAGCAAGAAGAAGGGCATGACTACACCAGTCAAAGCCGCTGCTGTAAGTCCTTAATCCTCATGCCTTTTAACTACTACTTACTCTGACTTGTGCTTTGAACTGCATGGCTTGCAGCCAATGTCTATTACTGTCGGTGTACTAGAGTAGGGGTACCCTAGTAACCCGAACTCATGCACGGGCAGTTGCAGCACCCCGCGACAGGGTTTGCCTGGTCACCGCCAAGATCCTCCGTGGCTCCTTTGGAGCCATTCAAGAACAAAGTATTTGACCAAGAAGACAAGGCCCCGGCAAGAGGAGCTTGCCGAAGGCCACTCAAGGCACGCAGAAGACAAGGCCCGGCAAGAGGAGCTTGCCGGAAGGCTCGGAGAGCGACAAGCCTCCGGACGCCGACAAGGATTCAGCCGCGACGCAACCTCTCTTCATCTCCGCTCCAGCTCATCCATCAACGTGTCGCCATGGGACCATTCCATGCTTGGCGTGTCAAGAGGCTGTGTAGCCGGGTGAGCAGCGATAAGCGGCGCCGACAAGCTTGCCATCGTGGCGAAGCGGTGGCGCACTGACGGTCTCTGCTAATCGTTTAGGCCACAGACGGGCAATTAATGATTTTGTCCCTTGCCGTCGAGTTAGGTATATTGCATCGCATACATTGTACAAGTAGGTGTACCAACTACTGTTTTTACATTTGTACCCTCATCTATGTTGCCACCTGTCGGAGACCCCTTGAGCATATAAAAGGAGGCCCATGCGCAACGTAGAAAGGGTTCGGCCAGTTCGACTCATTCGAGACCAGAGACACTCACCGTAGGTTTTGTAGCTCTCATCGCTCCCTAGCAAGAACACAATACAAACCAGACAAGCAGCAGTAGGAGTTTTATCTCCCCGGAGAGCTCCGAAGCTGGGTAAACTGCTCGTGTGCTTCGCCTCGATCCGCTCTTCGTGCGATCTCCGCCCCCCTCCGAACCACAAGGGGCCTGGTCCGTCGGCCCCATAGGTGTTCGTGGGTCCGATCAGCCTCCCCGACATCTTTGGCGCGCCAGTTAGGGGGCGTCGAGGCTGTGTGAACCTGATCCGGCGTTCACACGAGCAGCGTCTTCATCATCTTCAACATCTTCATCAACATGCCACCGAAGAAGAAGGCTTCGGCGGCAGCGGAGCCGTCCGCGTCGTACCCACCATCACCGCAGCAAACGGGTGGTGGGGCAGACGCTGGCGGAGGAACGGGCGCCGACGAAGGAGTTCGTGACGCTGCCAAGTCCAAGGACAAGGCCGCGCAGACCTCGGCGTCCGCACATCCCCCGCGCCCATCTCAGGAGACGCGGGACCAACAGCGTCATAGTACTCTCAACACCATACGCTCGTTGGATCGAGACCCTCAAGACCAGCGTGCATGCCAACACGGCATCGAAGCGAATATTTGCCGCTGGGCGGGATGTCGCTCCTTCTAACATAGTTAGAAGTCCGAGCATATCCCGCTCCTCGCACCGTTCACCAATGCCACCCACTACTCCATCAGAAGCTCTGGCGAGAGCTCAACTGCTCCTCGACTACCCTCCAACGGCCGACAAGGTCGACGAGTTGAGGGCCACTATACAGAGTCTCATCGGCTTCGCCAATGGCGACGCTCCGCGGCAACCGAGTGCGTCGCTGCCGCGGCAGGAACGCCAAACGCGAGCCGGTGGCGACGAGACTGTTGGAGGTGCAACTACCATGCACTCTCCGCCCCGAAGGCCAAGATCGCCGACTCACCGGATCCACCTCGACAGCGACTCCACCGCGTCATCGGATCCACGAGCTCGCTGCAATCAGCGCCAAGTTCTTCATGAACGACAACAAGAGGACGCTCGAACTCGCATCGAGCGCCGGAGGGAAGCGCGACGTCAATCCGACAAGCGCGCCAGGCCCTCTATTGACATGCGCGCGCCAGAGGAACCAGGCGACTTGCCGTACGCGGTAGGTTGCCCTGCGTTCACTCGTGAGCTGCGGCAAGTCCAAATGGCCCAGCCGTAAAAACTTCAAACCTGATGTGCCGGAGAAGTACGATGGCAGGGCGCATCCGTCGGAGTTCCTCGGCATCTACACCATCGCGGTGCAAGCTGCGCGGGGACGGGACGACAAGATCCTTGCCAACTACTTCCCGCCGTGCTCAAGCCCAACGTCGTGTCTTGGCTCATGCACTTGCCGGACAGCCCATATCCTCTTAGGCAGATCTATGCCATCAGTTTGTTGGCGCCTTCACAGCGGCCACAAACCTCATGGCCAAGAAAGTGACCTTCATCTGCTTTCGCCCGGAAGGAAGGAGAGTCCCTGCGCAAGTTCATTCAGAGATTCAGCCGTGCACTACAACATCCCGTGATGTCCACCCCGCCGGTGATCGCCAAGATTTCATCGTAGCGTGCGGAACCGCAGGATGAGGAGGAGATGGCGATGTGCAAAGTCCAGGATGTCGGTGAGCTGTATGCCTTGGCCGACAAGTGTGCATCGCTGTTGAGGAAGGAGGAGACTCCTGTGAGAGAATGCGTAAGCAGGATCCGGCAAGGAGGAGACCGCCCGGCAAGAAAGAAGAGCCGTGGCGAAAGCAACATGAAGAAGAAAGGCAGAGAAGTGCTAGCTGTTGAGCAGTCCGGCAACGGAGGTGGCGACAAGAACGCCAAGGCTGGTGGCTCCGGCAAGGAGGTTGCCGCCGACGCCAACCACCAGCATGTGGCGGCCGCCGACAAGCAGGACGGCTCCGGCAAGCAGTACTGCAAGATCCACCGCACCAAGGGCCACGACCTCCAGAGCCGCAAGAAGGTCGAGCAGCTTGTTGAACAGCAGAAGGCTGAGTACGAGCGGTGCGACAAGGAGAAGGCCCAGGAAGGTGTTGGAGGAGCCAGCAAGAAGAGACCCGGCCGGGCAGGACACCGCGGCAAGGCCAAGCAGCGGCAAGGAGACAGACCTCCCCGCGGCCGCGAGAAGGACGAAGATGACGACGACGACGAAGATATGGAAGATGACGACGCCAATGAGCAGGAGTTTCAGAAAGCCACGGAGGTCCTCTGCGTTGACGGAGGTGCTTCCCTGCATACTTCCCACCGCCAACTCAAGCAGTGGATGCGGGAAGTTAATGCAGCCGAACCATCCGTAGAGTCACGCAAGCCTCTCAAGTGGTCCAAGACGCCTATCATCTTTGATATTGAGGACCACCGATCGCATAATCTGCGGTCGGGTGCTTGCCGATGTTAGTCCCACCAACCATCCGCAACCTCAAGGTCACCAAGATGCTAGTTGATCATGCGGGCCGGCAAACCTGATCTCCTCCGCGGTGCTCCGAAGCTTCAGATCCTGACAATGAGCTCAAGAGAATGGCACATTCCAAGGAATCAATCCGGAAGGAGCAAGCCGAAGGGAAGATCACGTTGCCGGTCACATTTGGCAGCGAGCTGAACTTTAGGACCGAGAGGGTCACATTCGGCGTTGCTGATTTCCCATTGCCTTACAATGGGATACTTGGCCGTCCAAAGACTCGCCAAGTTCATGGCAGCCTCTCACTACGCCTACAACTTACTCAAGATGCCAGGCCCGATAAGCATCATCTCTGTCCATGGCGACAAGAAGGATGCTCTTATCTGTGCCGACAAAATCTACCGGGATGCAGCAGCCGCGACAGATTGCCAGACACTTGCCGTTGAAGCTCCCGGAGGAAAGAAGACCAAATCCAAATCCGGCAAGAGCTCTGATGCCCACTCCGGCAAGCGCACCTCTTCGGAGTGCTGCGCTACCGTCGAGGACGCACCATCGAGCTCCACCGGCAAGTGCAAGAAGAAGCAGAAAGAGTAGCCCGGCAGTCAAGTATGTACCAGTTTGTCGACAGCATACTGTACAGAAGAAGACACAACGGTGTGAAATTGAAGTGTATTCCCCGGGAAGATGGACAAAAGCTGTTGGCAGAGATACACGGAGGCATATGTGGTCACCACATTGGCGCGAAGAGCACTTGCCGCAAAGCTTTCCGGCAAGGTTTCTTCCGCCAACAGCCCTCCAGGATGCAACCGCACAAGTAACCAAGTGTGAAGCGTGCGGTTCCATTCCAAACAGATACACCAGCCAGCTCAAGCTCTCCAGACGATCCCTTTATCCTGGCCATTTTCGGTGCAGGGGTCGACATCCTCGGCCCCTTCCCCCGAGCTGTCGGGGGCTTTGAGTACTTGTATGTTGCCATCGAAAAGTTCACAAAGTGGCCGGAAGTGGAAGCAGTGAGGAAGGTGACGGCACAGTCAGCAATCAAGTTCTTAAGGTCGATTGTTTGCCGTTTCGCAATCCCTAACAGGATCATCACCGACAACGCACACAATTTACGAAGTCGCACCTTCATGCAAGACGTCCAAGATCTTGGCGCCAAGGTCTGCTTTGCTTCGCTGCTCACCCGAGAAGCAATGGTCAAGCGAGAGGGCAAATGCTGAAGTGTTGCGCGGGCTCAAGACCAGAACTTTCGACGCATCGCGCAAGTGCGGAAGAAATCGGATTGAGGAGCTGCCGGTGGTTCTTTGGTCGATCAGACGACGCCAAATCGAGCCATTGGCCGGACACCTTTCGCTCTAGTCTATGGAGCGAGGCAGTTCTCCCCACGGAACTCAGATACGGATCGCCTCGAGTGCTCGCTTATGATGAGCTTGAGCAAGAGCAGCTGCGACAAGATGACGCTGCTCCTTGAGGAGGATCGTCTTCGCCGCTGTGTCTGAGCCGCTCGTTACCAGCAAGCTTTGCGTCGCTACCATAGCCGCAAAGTTAGTGCCATAAGCCTCGAGGAAGGCGACCTTGTTCTTCGGCGTGTTCGGTCCGCCAAGAATTCAAACAAGTTGACGCCAAAGTGGGAAGGCCCTTATCGGGTGAAACGAGTCACTAGGCCTGGCGCTGTCCGCTTTGAGACCGAAGATGGCATTCGGTGAGCAACTCACGGAACATTGAGCATCTTCGTAAGTTTTACCCGTGAAGCCTTGATTCTTGGAACCTGTTCCGGCAACCACCTTTTGTACAAGTCTTGCCGCTGTTGCATGTAATCCTTTGTACAAAGCCGGCGCAGACCCGTGCATCAGTAAAGCTCATATGTTGCGCAAACTTGTCAAATTCATGCTTTCATCATTTTATTGCATGTTTTGGCTAACATTTTGTGCAGCACCCACACCCGGTAAGCAACATCGAGCCGCTGGGCTCCATAACTTTATTTTCTCTTCTTTCTCTTTTCTCAAAGAAAGGAAAGCTCCCTCGCGCACAAGTTAACCAGGGGGGAAGGAGAAGATAATACTATGGACCAAGCATCGCTCGAGGAAGTTTCGCCTTATCGGGAAGCAAACGACAGAAAAGCTAAGTTGCCAAAGTTTGAGCAATCAGTTTTTAAATTTTTAAGTTATCTTCCTCGAACGATAGTACTTTGTATGGAAAACCTGTGCGTGGAGGAACCAACTTCATGACTAGTCGCGCCCTTACTTTGTTTCGAGTCCGCTCAACAACTTAAGTGAGCTGCAGCTAGTCGCGACAAGGTTGCTTGTCGGAGGCGGCGCCGCCAAAGAAGTTGCCGACGTTCGCACTCGGCTATGACAAAGGTGCCCGCACCGACAAGTCCCCCAAATGCGTAGGGCAGAAACGTACAAAGGAAGGAATCAAGTAGAGGAAATAAGATTGCAATGATCGCCTAAGATAGAGTATATTACAAAATAACTTGTCGCTGATCTAACAAAGTGTTCTGAACATGATCGAAGCGACAAGGAAAGATAAAATTGGCGGCCTAGTCCACGCGGTGGCCATCAATCCGCTTGATCTTGTTCACCTTGTCCACAATGGGTGCAACAAGGGCTTTGAAACTCCTCCACGTTGGCATCTGGCGGCAAGGATCTCGAGGGCGCCGTTGAGGTTGAGGCCGGATTGCGGAAGGCCACCTTTATCAACACACCTTTCGAGGGCTCCTGCCTGGATCTGGCGTGATTCCTCGGCCAGCTGCTTTGAGACCTCTTCCCGGAGTCGCTGGAGGCCCGTCACCACGCCCTTGAAGAATAAGCTGAGCTTGGCGCTGGGTTGGAGATGCTCGTCGGAGGAGTATGCAAGATCCGCCATCCCCAGCTCCATCAGCTCGTTGTGGATGTCGGCAGCAGTATCCACAAGACCTTCGGTCCAATGCTCCACACTCTCCCTCAAGGCGCTCTGGGTATCAACAACATTCGCCAGCAGCTCCTCCTTGGCCTTGATCGTCTCCAACAGGCCCACCTCCCGCTCTCTGGCGCCGTCCAGCGTCTGCGTCAGAGTGGTCAGCTTCAGCTCAAGATCCGCCTTGGAATCCTTGGCGGCGTCGAGCTCCTTGCTCCCTATCAGCGACGGCCACTGCAACTTCGCCAAGAGTGTAGGCGTCCTTCTGGCGCTTCGTGCTTGAGCGGCAAGCTCCTCGCCGCTCTTCTCGAGATCGCCTCCAGCCGCGCCACCTTCGTCTTCAACTCTTCCTTGGCGGCCTCGGCTGCTGGCGGCATCCTTCGCTTCCTTAAGCGCCCGTAAGTGACTCCTCGCCGACGAGCTCTTCCTCGTGGCTGTCCAGGTTGATCTTCCGCTGCGCCATTTCGCTTTCCTGCGCGGACAGCTTCTCGGCAAGCATTGCTCCTCCTCATTGCAGCCTTCTCGAGGATGAAGGCGTGCGCTCTTCGCTGAGTAGCGCCTGCTCTTCCGCTACGTTCGGAGAGCTTCTTGGTTGGCGCTCGGAGCTCTTTCTGCACGCTTTCTCCATGTCTGCTCCCGCCCTCGCGACAAGTGCTTCCGGGACTCCAACTTGGCTTGCGCGGTAGAGCGACAAAGCACTTCTTCAAGGCTGCTCCTCCTCGACTTCGCCGCTGCTGCTGCTTGGCGCGTCCACCAGCGTCAGCCCAGCGGAGGCGAGTAGCTCGCCATTGAAGGTCTCTCCTTCAACCGGCGCCCTGGAGCTCGACTCCCAGGGGAGTTTGATGAAGACACCGTCGCCGGCCTTCAAGTAGGCGCCGGGCTGGGGCTCCTCGGAGCCTGACGCTGCAGCAGCGGCGGGGGAGTCGGCGCTCGGTGTAGCGCTGGCGCTCCTGCGGCCTCGAGGCCGTCGGTCGATCGCCCGACCCTCGCCGGCCTGCGTCGGCAGCCTCGGTGGCCTCCTCGCCCGACAGGCTCGTCGGTGACGGCCTCTTCTTCCACGACGGCGGCTTTCGGTGTTGCCGCTTCCTCTCCTCGCCGGCGACCTCGACCTCCATCGGCTGTGCCCGGACAAAGAAAGAACGATCAAGCAAATATTCAAAGAAAAACAGAAGAAAACAAACCCAAGGGAAATTTTCAAGCAAGAAGATTACCTGCAATGGGATCTGCAGCCATGGTCTCGACCCACTGGAGGATCATCTGGCATCCCCTTGCCGGGGTAGCCTCCCTTGCCGGAGGACGCTCCCTTGCCGGAGACTCCTCCCTTGGCGGCGTAGTCGCAGCAGATGGAATCTCGGGGGCGGCTTCCGGGCCCTCCTGATGAGGCTGCTCTGCTCCTACACAAACAAACAGTCAGATATCATCGAAGAGGGAGCACCCACGCACACCTAACAGTAAGGAGAAAACCGCATACTTACCCTGGGGGCTGTGCTGGGGGCTGCTCTGATGAAGGGTTGCCGGTTCCGGCAAGGGGGTCTCAGACGCGCCTCCTGTTGCATGGTGGATGCGTCCTCAACGACGACCGCCAGTCTTGCCTCTCTTTGGCGCTCTACGGGCGGCGTCACGAAAGGAAAGAGTTCAGAACAAAGCAAATCAGATTCAAGATGAAGCAACAAAATTGAAGAAATACAAGCACAATATTGAAGCTTACTCTTCTTCTTCCTCCTCGGAGCTGAGCGCGGAGAAATCAAACTCCGGCTCACCTCCGGCGCGACGAGGCGGAGGAGTGGGCTCTCTTGGCCGCTTGGCGGAGGCGTCGGCGGTGGCCTGGGAAGATCCCGCCCCAGTTGTCGCAGCGGTGTGGGGTGCTCCCGCGGCAACATCGCTTGCCGCGGTGAAACACGTCGCTTGGCGCTCTTGTGGACCCGTCTGCCGCCCGTCTAAATCTCCGACCTTGCGGAGCGCCTCTTTTGGCGGAGCCGGGGGCTCCGTTGGCGGCAAGTCGCTGGGTGGTGGAGAAGAAGCGCCCTCGGCTGGTCCGCTCGACTCGGCCTCGGGCTCGGCAAGCTCTTCCTCACCGGCGAGCTCCCTTCGCTCGGCAAGGCTTGCCGCCTTTGCTGCGTCCGCCTCCTCCACGGTGTAATTGAAGACGCCCGGTAGCGGCAGTTGCCGCCTCCTCCAACCTTGTGGCGTCTGGCGCCATCTCTTCGTCGGTGGTGTCGCGGGTGAGCCTCTTACGCTTTCGTCCGGAGCGGATCGGCACTTCTTCCGGGCTGTCGAAGAACTGCTGCCGCGATCTCGTCGGAAGGCTCCTGCCGGTTGGAACGATCCCATGGGAATCGCTGACAACGGCATCATGGCGGCGGATGCGGTCGAGTGCAGTTGTTGCACAATGGGGCGACCCCCTCGGCAACCTGAACCACTCGGGGTGATCGGGTCGTTCTTGAACAGCTCTAGCAGCATCGCATCCAGCTCAAGGCGGTGAAATTCCAGTTCAGACCAGGCGCAGCCTCATGATGTCTGCCGCATTTTGGAACTCCCAAGCAGGCCTCCTCCTCTCCTGCAAGGGAAGCGTCTGGCGGCGAAGGAAATCTCGCCAAGCTGCGCCTACGGTGAGTCCGCAAGCCCGAGGCGCAAAATCCAGGTCACAGCTATCTTCAACCTAGCATCCTCGGCGTAAGCTACTCCAATCGTTGCAGCGCACTATTGGGGTTTGGCGCCTGACGATGAAGAAGGGCTGCGGGTTCTCCTCTACAATCCAACACCAATTGGCTCTCCACTCCTCCCACTTGCTGCGGAACTCTCCTTCGACACGCTTCTTTCTTGCCGACCGGAGACCCAAGCTATCCCTCCCAAGAAGCGGCTCCCCTCTCTCAACGCGAGGCATGAAGAAGTGGCGGAAGAGGGCTACGTTGGGATAGATCCCGACAAAGTTTTCGCAAAGGTGTGCGAAAACCGCCATGGTCAGAATGGCGTTGGGGGTGAAATCAAGGAGGCGGAACCCGTATGTGTTCATAATGTCGCAGAAGAATTCGGAAAAGGGCGGGCAGAGCCCGCAATAGAAGAAAAGGGCAAAGAAAGGATACCCAGTTGGGGCTAAATCCGACGCGGTGGCGGGGAGTACCTTCGTGCGCGGATGCGCACGCGTCTCCGTCGACCAGAAGAGGTAGAAGAGCTCCCTCAGCTCCTTTGCGTCGAGCTGAGGGGAGAAGATGGCCCGCTCCTTGCGCAGCGCCGCGAGCCGCTGCGCCTCGGCCGACTTGACGCCCTTCCCCTTGTCGGCTTTCGGAGCCATGGCGGAGGCGGCGGAGGAGGTCGACGGTGTTGGTGGTGCTGTGGCGAAAGGGGGCGGAACGCTGCTCTCTTCGCACTGGAGAAGAAGGGGGGAGCGGCGGTGGTTTTCTTGACAAGACAGCAATGGCGAGGTAGACGACCTGCCCCTGTTTCCCCTGTTTATAAGGAGGGAGAGGGGGCGCAAGTTCCGCTTTTCCTAATAAAGAACCCCCCACGACCACGCCCACGATCTCTCACACGACGCCACGTTCGGTGCGTGCCGTTAGTGGGGGACGTGGTGGGTCCGGGGTGAGTTAGGCATGATCGAGCCCGCGTGTGACCGTGCACTGTTTTGGGCCTGGCCCAACAGCGCTCGGCACTGCATGTGGCCCAGTGCCCGGGCTCTGTCGTTGTACTAGAGTAGGGTACCCTAGTAACCCGAACTTCGTGCAGACGGATTGCAGCACCCATGGCAGGGTTTGCTGGTCACCGCCAAGATCCTCCGTGGCTCCTTTGGAGCCATTCAAGAACAAAGTATTTGACCAAGAAGACAAGGCCCCGGCAAGAGGAGCTTGCCGGGAAGGCCACTCAAGGCACGCAGAAGACAAGGCCCCGACAAGAGGAGCTTGCCGGGAAGGCTCGGAGAGCGACAAGCCTCCGGACGCGACAAGGATTCAGCCGCGGCAGGGCACTTGCCGCGGCAGGCAACCTATCTTCATCTCCGCTCCAGCTCATCCATCAACGTGTCGCCATGGACCATTCCATGCGCGCGTGTCAAGAGGCTGTGCAGCCAGCGGGGAGCAGCGATAAGCGGCGCTGACAAGCTTGCCATCGTGGCGAGCGGTGGCGTGCCTGACGGTCTGTTGCCTTTGTTTAGGCGACAGACGGGCAATTAATGCTTTTGTCCCTTGCCGTCGAGTTAGGTATATTGCAACCTTTGTACCGTACAAGTAGGTGTACCAACTACTGTTTTACATTTGTACCCTCATCTACGTTGCCACCGCCGGAGACCCTTGAGCATATAAAAGGAGGCCCATGCGCAACGTAGAAAGGGTTCGGCTAGTTCGACTCATTCGAGACCAGAGACACTCACGCTAGGTTTTGTAGCTCTCATCGCTCCCTAGCAAGAACACAATACAAACCAGACAAGCAGCAGTAGGAGTTTTATCTCCCCGGAGAGCTCCGAAGCTAGGTAAACTGCTCGTGTGCTTCGCCTCGATCCGCTCTTCGTGCGATCTCCACCCCCCTCCGAACCACAAGGGGCCTGGTCCGCCGGCCCCATAGGTGTTCGTGGGTCCGATCAGCCTCCCCGACAATTACTCTTTTCAATTTTATACACAATTGTCTTAGCGTATGATTGCACCTTACAAGGTTTTAAATAGAGGAGTGATGTTCCTTTGATCTTGACCCGTAATCTAGTTCCGTGTTGGACTTGCCCACACAACGTTAAAATTGCATGTTTGTCTGTTCTCAGTTGTTTTGTGATATGAATGATGTCATACTATGCTTACCGTATTATAAACTTCGTCTCTTTATCCTTAGCCCTCAATACAATGTGAAGAAATAGACAATACATTAGCAATGGTACATGGTCATATGTTTGGAACCTGGTTTTATTATGTACTTTGCAATAAAATACAACTAATATTTTACATGGGTTAACCAGAATAAGTTATGTATATAGACTAAAGCTATTTTGTTTGGTTTTGCTGCCTCCTTAATATCTTATGTTCTGGTACTACTAATGTAGAACCTCAACTTTTCAGCGAGCTATGGAAAAAATGGTGCAACCTCCACCTTCTGAAGGTGGCGAGGCAACTATAACCGCAATGTCAGCTCTTGCTGCGGTGGGTCAAGATCATGTCCACTAACAAAGGCCAAAAGCACGTTCCTGCGTAATATTGGGTTGGTTGTTAAGGAAATATAGTCCAAACTGCCTCATGATCAAGATATGCAAGCTCAAAGCAATGTTGTATCTGCACTCCAAACACAAGTCCATTCCCTAACAGAGACCCTTTGCGAAACAAGGAGAAACATTGCTCAATGTCGTCAAGATATGCATGGTTTTGAAACCAGACTATCAGACATTTGCTATGTTGTTCAGGAACCTAGGGGAAATGAAGGCGAGGGTTATGGTGCTCCATCGGACAATACAACATGAAAACGTAACACTCAGGTCAAATAAATTGAGCTTCTGAACTTCTGGTGGTGCATTTATCTGCTAAACTGTTAAGTTTTATGCCAACCTTCCTTTTGTTATATAGTTGTAATTTGTTTTGGTGCGATACAAAATTTATTCTTAACGTGCAGCCACCGGCTGAAGAAAACAGCAAGCCATTTTTCTATCGTGTAGGGTGTTCCCTATATTTCCACTGGTGACGATCTTTGATGCCGAGTGGATGTAATCTATGAATCGCCTTAATAGCCTAGCGTTAGTTTCGGCCTTATTTATTTCCTAGTCTTCTCTTTCCCTGGTTTGCTAGTGGCCGCAACTACCATGGGCCATATACGGGCCGTAGGATCCATGGGTCTCCTACGGGCCGTCGATAAATGGGCCTGTAATCGGTGGGCATCTGGCCGTCGGATAAATGGGTCTACATGGGCTGTAATCAGGCGTAATTGGTATCGGCCCAACATGGTAACAGGCCGTTAACAGGCCGTAGGACAGCAAAGGCTTAATTCTGTCATAGGCATAACAGGTCGTTAATGGGCCAGAATATAGGACGGGCTGGAAACGGCGAAACGGGTTAACAGGCCAGAAATGGGCTGACTCTTGCCATGGGCCGAATTTGGCCCATTAGGGTAATAGGCCAGTAACGGGCCGACTCTTGCCATGGGCCGAATTTGGCCCATTAGGGGAACAGGCAGTAACGGGCCGACTCTTGCCATGGGCCGAATTTGGCCCATTAGGGGAACGGGCCAGTAACGGGCCTGAAGTAATCGAGGGCCGAAAAGGAGCCCAAGAACGTATGGACCGTCAATAGGCCGAAAGCTAACACGGAGCTGAAACGCCCATGTAAATCACGGGCCGTTAACGGGTATAAAGAAAATTACTGTTCATTATGGGCTAGAGTCACCGTGGGCCTGTAAAGGGCCAAAAGATACGAAGGCCTCGTATGGGCCGAAAGACGTCGTGGGCCATACACGGGCCGAAAGTGAAATGGGTTGGTATTATATTCTACGGCCCACATGACGTTGTTGGGCCGATTTCCTTTAGGGCCTAACAGGCCGTGAGTTAACAGGTCATAAAATGGGCTATTTGCGAAGAGACCGTTAACAGGCTTTTCATGGGCCAGCCCATTAACTTTTGACCAAGTCAAACGAGCCGGCTTTGTAAGCTAAATGGGCCACTGTTGGGCCGTGCCACGTGTCGACATATCATAGGCGCCTATCTGACCCACTGACGAGCTGACACGTGTTTCGTCCGGCCAATAAGAATTTTACGCGTTGAAATTTCCCATTGGTCGGGGCTGTTAACGGGTTATCGGATCCAAAACCCGACCCGATAGCTTAACGGGCGTTCGCTATAAAGGATGCCACATGTCGGTCACCCTTGACGAAAAGCACTTCGTGATGCGCGATTTATCGTCATGGAAGTGGACACTTCCGTGATGATAACTTTGGTAATGTCATGGAACACTTCTCACGACAAAGACAGTATGACTATCTTGATTCTGTCATAAATTTGTCATGGATGTACATGCATGACAAAAGACGTGACCTACTGTGACAAACACGTATCATCATGGAATTGTAATTTTTTGTAGTGAGGTCTAGATCTCCTAGAGGAGGAAAATCCTCTTGGATGCAAGACCTCACCTAGTGGGAAGAACTTTTACCCTAGTGCTATTTTCGTTGAATTGTTCATGTGATCTTGTGGATCTCTTGTATGCTACTCTAGTGGGTGTGATATTTGGGTTTGTTTGAGTGCTTTGTTCCTTGTGTTCTTGAGTGTTCTTCCTCTTTTCCCACTCCGAGTGTGAAAAGATCCCCTCTAGGGTTTCACGCTACAACATCTTGGTACCATGAGCAAGGTTGATACACATCTTGGAGTCCCATCCCCCCATTTTCTTGCTTGATTGTGTTGTTTTTGGTCCAAATTCGAAAATCCCCACAAAAATAGCCCCAAAAATGTTTCTTGCAATTTGTTGGATCTTGTGAGATTTGATTTTTAAGGTCCATGGATTTGATGTTTGGCAAGTGGATCTAGTCCCTACCCAACAATTCCAACCCTCCCCAGCAGGAAATCCTTGGAAGAATTTTGCATTTCCCTCAAATTTTCCGCCCAAATCGGAGACCACCGGGTGCCCGCACCTCGAACCACAGGGCACCCGCACCCCTGGGCTGTTTGCCTCGGACCACCCCGGGCACCCGTACCCTCCACCCTCGGGTGCCCGCACCCCCTCCCCAAGTTCTTCGAAGCAATGATCCCGAAGAATATTTCTCATGGGCCTTGAAGGCGGACAAGATATTCCGTCTTCACAACTATGAAGAGGAAAAGAAGATCACCATGGCCTCCCTTGAGTTTCAAGACTACATCCTTATTTGGTGGGAACAAGTGATCGAGCAAATACAAACAAGAGGTGAACCACCAATCACGACTTGGATGGAAATGAAGGATGTCATGAGAGCTTGCTTCGCGCCTACACACTACACCCGTGATCTCTTCAAGAAGTAGCAACTCCTCAAGCAAGGCACGAAGACGGTGGAAGAATACTACCAAGAAATGGAGATTGCCATGATACGAGCCAGTGTCAAGGAAGACGACGAGCAAACAATGGCACGCTTCTTGAACGGACTCAACCATCCAATAAAGCGGATTGCCGACTTGCAGCCATACTCAAACCTTCTCGAGCTAGTTCATCAAGCGACCATGTAAGTGCATCTAGTGCCCCTTAGTGATTTTGGTGTATTGAAGACATATAGTTTAAGGGACTAATGTGTTTGTGAGTGTACACAGGTCTATAAGTCTATGAGGAGTTTGATATTTACAAAGAAAGTCGAACCCTAAAAATGAATGTCTTCAACTGAAGACTTTGAAAGTGAAGAAATTGGTGTGACCTTGAAGACTTGATATTCGTGCGAGGGACATGAAGCGTGAAGACTTTTGTTTTCGTAGTTTCGTTTTCTCTTTCTTGAGTCATAATAAACACCGTACTGTTAAAGGGGGTCGAGGTAAAACTAAGGAAAAGTTTCCAAGTGATGCACATCTCGAAATCCTACACCTGCCAATCCTTTAGAGTGAAGCCATTGGAAATCTCTAGTTTAGTCAATTTCTTCAGTGACAGAGACGAAGATATTCTGGTCTCTGAGGAATTTGTTCTGACTGAGGAGTTAGGAATTCGACAATGCGGATTGCCTACAAGTGAGGAACATGATAGCCCTGAGGAATTTGATACTCAAATATCCAACCGTTGCTGTGCTATGCGCCAGCTGTCCCAAAATATCTACCCACCTAACGGTCATATCATTGAAGGGCATTTATGTCTTATCATATCGGGCTGATCCCTAGGCTATAAATAGCCGCCCCTACAACCACTAGCTGGTTGGCTGCTTCGAGAGAAACTGACACTTGTCATTGAGAGAATCCCATCCTCTGAGGACTTTGAGCGAAAATCATCAAGTGAGGAAAACCCAAACCCAAACACCTACAAACCCAAAGTGTTGGGGATCGTTGCAGAAATTAAAAAATTTATACACATCAACAAGATCAATCTATGGAGAGACTAGCAACGAGAGAGACGGGAGTGCATCTTCATACCCTTGAATATCGCGATGCGGAAGCGTTACAAGAACGCAGATGAAGGAGTCGTACTCGCAGCGATTCAGATCGCGGTTGATTCCGATCTAAGCGCCGAACAATGGTGCCTCCGCGTTCAACACACGTACAGCCCGGGGACATCTCCTCCTTCTTGATCCAGCAAGGGGATAGGAGAAGTTGAGGGAGAGCTCCGACAGCACGCCGGCGTGGTGGTGGAGCTTGCAGTTCTCCGGCAGGGCTTCGCCAAGCACTACGGAGGAGGAGGAGGTGTTGGGGAGGGAGAGGGCTGCGCCAGCGGAAGGGGTGCGGCTCCCATGCGCCTCCCCACTATATATAGGACTGGAGGGAATGGTTTCTTGCCAAGCCCATTGGGGCGTTGGCAAAGGTGGGGGAAAGAAATCCCATCATTTCCCTTCCCCACCGATTGTTATCCCCCTTTTTTAGGGATCTTGATCTTATCCCTTCGGGATATGATCTTATTCCTTCTAAGCGGGGATCTTGGTGTGCCTTGACCAGGGGTGTGGGGCCTTTACCCCACTACCCACGTTCATGTGGGTTCCCCCATGCAGGTGGGCCCCACACCGGAACCTTCTAGAACCTTCCCGGTACAATACCGAAAAATCCCGAACATTTTCCGGTGGCCAAAATAGGACTTCCCATATATAAGTATTTACCTCCGGACCATTCCGGAACTCCTCGTGACGTTCGGGATCTCATCCGGGACTCCAAACAACATTCGGTAACTGCACACTAATTCCCATAACAACTCTAGCGTCACCGAACCTTAAGTGTGTAGACCCTACGGGTTCGGGAATCATGCAGACATGACATAGACAGCTCTCTGGCCAATAACTAACAGCGGGATCTGGATACCCATGTTGGCTCCCACATGTTCCACGATGATCTCATCGGATGAAACATGATGTCGGGGATTCAATCAATCCTGTATACAATTCCCTTTGTCAATAGGTACGTTACTTGCCCGAGATTTGATCGTCGGTATCCCAATACCTCGTTCAATCTCGTTACCGGCAAGTCACTTTACTCGTTTCGTAATGCATGATCCCGCGACTAACTACTTAGTCACATTGAGCTCATTATGATGATGCATTACCGAGTGGGCCCAGAGATATCTCTCCGTCATACGGAGTGACAAATCCCGCCTCGATTCGTACAACCCAATGCACACTTTTGGAGATACCAGTAGTGCACCTTTATAGCCACCCGATTCGCCAGCGACGCTTTGGTACACCCAAAGCATTCCTACGGTATCCGGAGTTGCACAATCTCATGGTCTAAGGAAATGATACTTGACATTAGAAAAGCTTCTAGCAAACGAACTACATGATCTTGTGCTATGCTTAGGATTGGGTCTTGTCCATCACATCATTCTCCTAATGATGTGATCCCGTATTCAATGACATCTAATGTCCATGGTCAGGTAACCATAACCATCTATTGATCAACGAGCTAGTCAACTAGAGGCTCACTAGGGACATGTTGTGGTCTATGTATTCACACATGTATTACGGTTTCCAGTTAATACAATTACAGCATAAACAATAGACAATTATCATGAACAAGGAAATATAATAATAACCATTTTATTATTGCCTCTAGGGCATATTTCCAACAGTCTCCTACTTGCACTAGAGTCAATAATGTAATTCA
Source organism: Aegilops bicornis (assembly GCA_021605145.1). Taxonomy (NCBI): domain Eukaryota; kingdom Viridiplantae; phylum Streptophyta; class Magnoliopsida; order Poales; family Poaceae; genus Aegilops; species Aegilops bicornis. Next base: position 217,618,123 of record CM038673.1, on the reverse strand, counting down.
CATCACTATGTGATTGTAATGAATCCAACACCCATGGGGTTTGATCATATCTCGCTTGTGAGACAGGTTATTAGTCAACGGGTCTGAACCTTTCAGATCCGTGTGTGCTTTGCAAATCTCTATGTCTTCTTGTAGATGCAGCTACCATGCGCTACTTGGAGATATTCCAAATAACTGCTCTACTATACGAATCCGGTTTAGTACTCAGAGTCATCCGGATTAGTGTCAAAGTTTGCATCGACGTAACCCTTTACGATGAACTCTTTTACCACCTCCATAATCGAGAAAATTCCTTAGTCCACTAGTTACTAAGGATAAGTTTGACCGCTGTCATGTGATCCATTCCTGGATCACTCTTGTACCCCTTGATTGACTCATGGCAAGGCACACTTCAGGTGCAGTACACATCATAGCATACTGTAGAGCCTACGTCTAAAGCATATGGGACGACCTTTGTCCTTTCTCTCTCTTCTGTCATGGTCAGATCTTGAGTCTCACTCAATGCTCACACCTTATAACACAGCCAAGAACTCCTTCTTTGCTGATCTTATTTGAATTCCTTCAAAATCTTGTCACGGTATGTATTCATTTGAAAGTACTATTAAGCGTTTTTGATCTATCCTTATAGATCTTGATGCTCAATGTTCAAGTAGCTTAATCCAGGTTTTCCATTGAAAAACACTTTTCAAATAACCCTATATGCTTTCCAGAAATTCTACATCATTTCTGATCAACAATATGTCAACAACATATACTCATCAGAAATTCTATAGTGCTCCCACTCACTTCTTTGGAAATACAAGTTTCTCATAAACTTTGTATAAACCCAAAATCTTTGATCATCTCATCAAAGCGTATATTCCAACTTCGAGATGCTTACTCCAGTCCTTAGAAGGATTGCTTGAGCTTTGCATACTCGTTAGCATATTTTAGGATTGACAAAAACCTTCTAGTTGTATCACATACAACCTTTCCTCAAGAAAATTGTCAAGGAAATAATGTTTTGACATCCTATCTGCAAGATTTCATAAATAATGCAGTAACTACTAATACAATTCCAGCAGACTCTTAGCATCGCTACGAGTGAGAATGTCCGTAGTCAACTCCTTGAACTTGTCAGAAAACATCTTAGCGACAAGTCGAGCTTTCTTAATGGTGATACTTACCATCATTGTCTGTATTCCTTTTAAAATCCATATGTACCCAATAGCCTTACGACCATCAAGTAGTTCTTCCAAAGTCTATACTTTGTTTTCACACATGGATCCTCTCGGATTTTATGGCCTTGAGCCATTTGTCGGAATCCGGGCCTACCATCGCTTCTCCATAGCTCGTAGGTTCATTGTTTTCTAGCAACATGACCTCCAAGACAGGATTACGTACCACTCTGAAATAGTACACATCCTTGTCGACCTACGAGGTTTGGTAGTGACTTGATCCGAAGTTTCATGATCACTATCATCAGCTTCCACTTCAATTGGTGTAGGCGCTACAGGAACAACTTCCTATGCCCTTCTACACACTGGTTGAAGTGACGGTTCAATAACCTCATCAAGTCTCCGACATCCTCCCACCCAATTCTTTCAAGAGAAACTTTTCCTCGAGAAAGGACCCGTTTCTAGAAACAATCACTTTTTCTTCTGGATCCGAAATAGGAGGTATACCCAACTATTTTGGGTGTCCTATGAAGATGCATTTATTCGCTTTGGGTTCGAGCTTATCAGGCTAAACCCTTTTCACATAAGCGTCGCAGCCCCAAACTTTTAAGAAATGTCATCTTAGGTTTCTCTAAACCATAGTTCATATGGTGTCATCTCAACAGAATTATGTGGTGCCCTATTTAAAGTGAATGTGGTTGTCTCTAATGCCTAACCCATAAACGATAGTGGTAATTCGATAAGAGACATCATGGTTTGCACCACATCCAATAGGGTGCAGCTATGATGTTCGGACACACCATCACACTATGGTGTTCCAGGCGGCATTAGTTGTGAAACAATTTCCACAATGTCTTAGTTGTGTACCAAACATGTAACTCAGATATTCATCTCTATGATCATATCATAGAAATTTTATCCTCTTGTCACAACGATCTTCAACTTCACTTTGAAATTACTTGAACCTTTAAATAATTTAGACTTGTGTTTCATCAAGTAAATATACTTAGAATCTACTCAAATCATCTGTGAAGTAAGAGCATAGCGATATTCACTGCGTGCCTCAGCACTCATTGGATTGGACACATCAAATGTATTACTTCCAACAAGTTGCTCTCTTGTTTCATCTCACTGAAAACAAGGCCTTTCAGTCATCTTGCCCATGTGGTATGATTTGCATGTCTCAAGTGATTCAAAATCAAGTGAGTCCAAACGATACATCTGCATGGAGTTTCTTCATGCGTATAAACCAATAGAAATGGTTCGCATGTCTCAAACTTTTCAAAAAAACGAGTGAGTCCAAAGATCCATCAACATGGAGCTTCTTCATGCGTTTTATACCAATATGACTCAAATGGCAGTGCCACAAGTATGTGGTACTATCATTACTATCTTATATCTTTTGGCATGAACATGTGTATTGGTACGATCGAGATTCAATAAACCATTCATTTTAGGTGCAAGACCATTGAAGGTATTATTCAAATAAATAGAGTAAACATTATTCTCCTTAAATGAATAGCCGTATTGCGATAAACATAATCCAATCATGTCTATGCTCAACGCAAACACCAAATAACAATTATTTAGGTTTAACACCAATCTCGATGGTAGAGGGAGCATGCGATGCTTGATCACATCAACCTTGTAAACACTTCCAACACATATCGTCATCTCACCTTCAGCTAGTCTCCGTTTAGTCCGTAGCTTTTTATTTCGAGTTACTACCACTTAGCAACCGAACCAGTATTTAATACCCTGGTGCTACTAGGAGTACTAGTAAAGTTCACATTATAATGTATATCCAATATACTTCTATGGGCCTTGCCAGCCTTCTCATCTACCAAGTATCTAGGGTAGTTCTGCTTCAGTGACTGTTCCCCTCGTTTTAGAAGCACTTAGTCTCGGGTTTGGGTTCAACCTTGGGTTTCTTCACTAGAGCAGCAACTGATTTGCCGTTTCATGAAGTATCCCTTTCTTGCCCTTGCCCTTCTTGAAACTAGTGGTTTTACTAACCATCAACAATTGATGCTCCTATTTGATTTCTACTTTTTGCGGTGTCGCGAATAGCTCAAGGATCATCATATCTATCCCTGATATGTTATAGTTCATCACGAAGCTCTAGCAGCTTGGTGGCAGTGACTTTGGAGAACCATCACTATCTCATCAAGAAGATTAACTCCCACTCGATTCAAGCGATTGTAGTACTCATACAATCTGAGCACATGCTCAACGATTGAGCTTTTCTCCTTAGTTTGCAGGCTTAAGAAACTTGTCAGAGGTCTCATACCTCTTGACGTGGGCACTAGCCTGAAATCCCAATTTCAGTCCTTGGAACATCTCATATGTTCTGCGATGTTCAAAAACGTCTTTGGTGCCTGAATTCTAAACCATTTAGCATTATGCACTGAACTATCATGTAGTCATCAAAACGTGTATGTCAGATGTTCGCAACATCCACAACCGACGCTCGAGGTGCAGACAATCGAAAGCGGTGCATTAAGGACATAATCATACGCACAGAATGAGGACCATCCTCATTTTACGGACCCAGTCCGCATAATTGCTACTTTCAACTCTCAACTAAATTTCTCTAGGAACAAATCTAAAACAGTAGAACCAAAGCGTGAGCTACGACATAACTTGCAAAGACCTTTTGACTATGTTCATGATAATTAAGTTCATCTAATCAAATTATTTAATGAACTCCCACTCAGATAGACATCCCTCTAGTCATCTAAGTGATACATGATCCGAGCCAACTAGGCCATGTCCGATCATCACGTGAGATAGACTAGTCATCATCGGTGAACATCTTGATGTTGATCGTATCCACTATACAACTCAAGTTCGACCTTTCGGTCTCTTGTATTCCGAGGCCATGTCTGTACATGCTAGGCTCATCAAGTCAACCTAAGTGTTTTGCATCTGTAAATCTGGCTTACACCCGTTGTATGCGAACGTTAGAATCTATCACACCCAATCATCACGTGGTGCTTTGAAACAACGAACTTTCACAATGGTGCATAGTTAGGGGGAACACTTTCTTGAAATTTTATTAGGGATCATCTTATTTATGCTACCGACGTTCTAAGCAAATAAGATGTAAACATGACAAACATCACATGGAAATCATAGAGTGACATGATATGGCCAATATCATCTCGCGCCTTTGATCTTCATCTTTGAGGCGCGACATGATCACCTTCGTCACTGGCATGACACCATGATCTCCATCATCATGATATCCAACATCGTGTCTTCATGAAGTTGTGTCGCCAACTATTACTTCTACTACTATGGCTAACGGTTAGCAATAAAGTAAAGTAATTACATGGCGTTTTCAATGACACGCAGGTCACACAATAAATTAAGACAACTCCTATGGCTCCTGCCGGTTGTCATACTCATCGACATGCAAGTCGTGATTCCTATTACAAGAACATGATCAATCTCATACATCACATATATATATATATATAATTCATAGCATACCGTGCAAAACAAGTTAAACGTCCTCTAATTGTTGTTGCATGTTTTACGTGGCTGCTATAGGTTTCTAGCAAGAATGTTTCTTACCTACGCAAAAGCCACAACGGTGATATGCCAATTTCTATTTACCCTTCATAAGGACCCTTTTCATCGAATCTGATCCGACTAAAGTGGGAGAGACTGGCACCCGCTAGCCACCTTATGCAACAAGTGCATGTCAGTCGGTGGAACCTGTCTCACGTAAGCGTACGTGTAAGGTCGGTCCGGGTCGCTTCATCCCACGATGCCGCCGAATCATGATAAGACTAGTAACGGTAAGCAAATTGAACAAATCATCGGCCACAACTACTTTGTGTTCTACTCGTGCATAGAATCTACGCGTAGACCTAGCTCATGATGCCACTGTTGGGGATCGTTTCAGAAATTAAAAATTTCTACGCATCGCCAAGATCAATCTTTGGAGAGACTAGCAACGAGAGATAGGGGAGTGCATCTTCATACCCTTGAAGATCGCGATGCAGAAGCGTTACAAGAACGCGGATGAAGGAGTCGTACTCGCAGTGATTTAGATCGCGGTTGATTCCGATCTAAGCGCCGAACAACGGCGCCTCCGCGTTCAACACACGTACAACCCGGGGACGTCTCCTCCTTCTTGATCCAGCAAGGGGAGAGGAGAAGTTGAGGGAGAGCTCCGGCAGCATGACGGCATGGTGGAGCTTGCAGTTCTCCAGCAGGGCTTCGCCAAGCACTACGGAGGAGGAGGAGGTGTTAGGGAGGAGAGGGCTGCGCCAGCGGAAGGGGTGCGGCTCCCATGCACCTCCCCACTATATATAGGGGTGGAGGGGGATGGTTTCTTGCCCTCCAAGTCCATTGGGGCGTTGGCAAAGGTGGGGGAAAGAAATCCCATCATTCCCCTTCCCCACCGATTGTTATCCCCTTTTTTAGGGATCTTGATCTTATCCCTTCGGGATATGATCTTATTCCTTCTAAGGGGGGATCTTGGTGCGCCTTGACCAGGGGTGTGGGGCCTTTCCCCCACTACCCACGTCCATGTGGGCCCCCCCATGCAGGTGGGCCCCACTCCGGAACCTTCTAAAACGGTACAATACCGAAAAATCCTGAACATTTTCCGGTGGCCAAAATAGGACTTCCCATATATAAATCTTTACCTCCGGACCATTCCGGAACTCCTCGTGGCGTCCGGGACTCCAAACAACATTCGGTAACTGCACACTAATTCCCATAACAACTCTAGCGTCATCGAACCTTAAGTGTGTAGACCCTACGGGTTCGGGAATCATGCAGACATGACCGAGACAGCTCTCTGGCCAATAACTAACAGCGGGATTTGGATACCCATGTTGGCTCCCACATGTTCCACGATGATCTCATCAGATGAACCACAATGTCGGGGATTTAATCAATCCTGTATACAATCCCCTTTGTCAATCGGTACGTTACTTGCTCGAGATTTGATCGTTTGTATCCCAATACCTCGTTCAATCTCGTTACCGGCAAGTCACTTTACTCGTTTCGTAATGCATGATCCCGCTACTAACTACTTAGTCGCATTGAGCTCATTATGATGATGCATTACCGAGTGGGCCCAGAGATACCTCTCCATCATACGGAGTGACAAATCCCAGTCTCGATTCGTGCCAACCCAACAGACACTTTCGGAGATACCGTAGTGCACCTTTATAGCCACCCGATTCGTTGTGACGCTTGGTACACCCAAAGCATTCCCTACGGTATCTGGGAGTTGCACAATCTCATGGTCTAAGGAAATGATACTTGACATTAGAAAAGCTTCTAGCAAACGAACTACACGATCTTGTGCTATGCTTAGGATTGGGTCTTGTCCATCACATCATTCTCCTAATGATGTGATCCCGTTATGAATGACATCTAATGTCCATGGTCAGGAAACCATAACCATCTATTGATCAACGAGCTAGTCAACTAGAGGCTCACTAGGGACATGTTGTGGTCTATGTATTCACACATGTATTACGGTTTCTAGTTAATACAATTATAGCATGAACAATAGACAATTATCATGAACAAGGAAATATAATAATAACCATTTTATTATTGCCTCTAGAGCATATTTCCAACACAAAGTGATTGAGCATCACTGAAGAGATTGTTCTTGTGTGGAACCGACGCTTGTTACCTTTGAAGACTGTGCATCTTCCAGACGGTTAGGCGTCATGGTCTAGAGCATCCAAGAGGAAAGTGTGGATCGCCGAGTGACTGCTACCTCTTGAGAAAGCGTTCGTTTTCCCTTGAAGGGGAAAGGGTGATGCAACAAAGTAGCGTAAGTATTTCCCTCAGTTTTGAGAACCAAGGTCTCAATCCAGTAGGAGGCCACACGCAAGTCCCTCGTACCTACACAAACAAATAAGAACCTTGCAACCAAAGCGATAAATGGGTTGTCAATCCCTTCACGACCACTTGCAAAAGTGAGATCTGATAGAGATGATAAGATAATATTTTTGGTATTTTTATGATAAAGATTAAAAGTAAAGATTGCAAAATAAACATCGACAGAATAGCACGTTGGTGGGAGATTAATATGATGGAAAATAGACCTGGGGGCCATAGGTTTCACTAGTGGCTTCTCTCAAGATAGCATAAGTATTATAGTGGGTGAACAGATTACTGTTGAGCAATTGATAGAAAAGTGCATAGTTATGAGAATATCTAGGCATGATCATGTGTATAGGCATCACGTCCGCGACAAGTAGACCGAAACAATTCTGCATCTACTACTATTACTCCACACATCGACCGTTATCCAGCATGCATCTAGAGTATTAAGTTCATAAGAACAGAGTAACACATTAGGCAAGATGACATGATGTAGAGGCATAAACTCAAGCAATATGATATAAACCCCATCTTTTTATCCTCGATGGCAATAATACAATACGTGCCTTGCTGCCCCTGCTGTCACTAGGAAAGGACACCGCAAGATTGAACCCAAAGCTAAGCACTTCTCCCATTACAAGAAAGATCAATCTAGTAGGCCAAACCAAACTGATAATTAGAAGAGACATGCAAAGATAACAAATCATACATAGAAGAATTCAGAGGATATTCAAATATTGTTCATAGATAATCTTGATCATATACCCACAATTCATCGGATCTCGACAAACACACCGCAAAAAGAGTTACATCAAATAGATCTCCGAGAAGATCGAGGAGAACTTTGTATTGAGATCTAAAGAGAGAGAATAAGCCATCTAGCTAATAAATATGGACCCGAAGATCTAAGGTAAACTACTCACACATCATCGGAGAGGCTATGGTGTTGATGTAGAAGCCCTCCATGACCGATTCCCCCTCCGGCGGAGCCGGAAAAGGCCCCAAGATGGGATCTCATGGGTACAGAAGGTTGCGGCAGTGGAAATAGGGTTTTGTGGTGCTCCTAGATGTTTTCGGGGTATATGAGTATACATAGGAGGAAGAAGTAGGTCGGTGGAGCTGCGAGGGGCCCACGAGGGTGGGGGGCGTGCCTCCCTGCCTCGTGGCCTCCTCGCTTCTTTATTGACGTCCACTCCAAGTCCTCTGGATCACGTTTGTTCCAAAAATCACTCTCTCGAAGATTCCATTCCGTTTGGATTCCGTTTGATATTCCTTTTCTGCGAAACATTGAAACAGGCAAAAAACAACAATTTGCACTGGGCCTTGGGTTAGTAGGTTAGTCCCAAAAATAATATAGAAGTGTATTATAAAGCCCATTAAACATCCAAAACAGACAATATAATAGCATGGAACAATCAAAAATTATAGATGCGTTGGAGACGTATCAAGCATCCCCAAGCTTAATTCATGCTCGTCCTCGAGTAGGTGAATGATAAAAACATAATTTTTGATGTGAAATGCTACCTAGCATATTCTTCAATGTAATTTTCTTTATTGTGTCATGAATGTTCAGATCCGAAAGATTCGAGTGAAAAGTTTAATATGACATAAAAATAATAATACTTCAAGCATACTAACTAAGCAATCATGTCTTCTCAAAATAACATGGCCAAAGAAAGTTCATCCCTACAAAATCATATAGTTTGGTCATGCTCCATTTTCGTCACACAAGAATGCTCTCATCATGCACAACCCCGATGACAAGCCAAGCAATTGTTTCATACTTTAGTAATCTCAAACTTTTTCAACTTTCACGCAATACATGAGCGTGAGCCATGGATATAGCACTATGGGTGGAATAGAATATAATGATGGGGTTATGTGGAGAAGACAAAAAAGGAGAATGTCTCACATTGACGCGGCTAATCAACGGGCTAGGGAGATGCCCATCAATTGAATTCAATGCAAGGAGTAGGGATTGCCATGCAACGGATGCACTAGAGCTATAAATGTATGAAAGCTCAACAAAAGAAACTAAGTGGGTGTGCATCCAACTTGCTTGCTCACGAAGACATAGGGCATTTGAGGAAGCCCAGTGTTGGAATATACAAGCCAAATTCTATAATGAAAAATTCCCACTAGTATATGAAAATGACAAAACAAGAGACTCTCTATCATAAAGATCATGGTGCTACTTTGAAGCACAAGTGTGGAAAAGGGATAGTAGCATTGTCCCTTTTTATTTCCTTTTTTTGGGGCCTTTCCTTTTTTTATTTGGCCTTTCTCTTTTTTTGGGTCAATGCTCTATTAATAATTATCATCACACTTCTATTTATTTACAACTCAATGATTACAACTCGATACTAGAACAAAATATGACTCTATATGAATGCCTCCGGCGGTGTATCGGGATGGGCAATGAATCAAGAGTGACATGTAGGAAATAATATGCCACAAATACGATGTCAACTACATGTTCATGCAAGGCAATATGACAATGATGATGCGCGTCATAATAAACGGAACGGTGGAAAGTTGCATGGCAATATATCTCGGAATGGCTATGGAAATGCCATAATAGGTAGGTATGTGGCTGTTTTGAGGAAGATATAAGGAGGTTTATGTGTGATAGAGTGTATCGTATCACGGGTTTTGGATGCACCGGTGAAGTTTGCACCAACTCTCAAGGTGAGAAAGGACAATGCACCAATCAAGAGGCTAGCAATGATGGAAGGGTGAGAGTGCGTATAATCCATGGACTCAACATTAGTCATAAAGAACTCACATACTTATTGCAAAAATTTACAAGTCATCAAAAACCAAGCACTATGCGCATGCTCCTAGGGGGATAGATTGGTAGGAAAAGACCATCGCCGCCTCGATCGCCACTCATAAGGAAGACAATCAAAGAACACCTCATGTTTCAAATTTGTTACACAACGGTTACCATACGCGCATGCTACGGGACTTGCAAACTTCAACACAAGTATTTCTCAAATTCACAACTACTCAACTAGCACAACTTTAATATCACTATCTCCTTATCTCAAAACAATCATCAAGTATCAAACTTCCCTTAGTATTCAATGCACTTATATGAAAGTTTTTATTATATCCATCTTGGATGTCTATCATATTAGGACTAATTTCATAGCCAAAGCAAATTACCATGCTGTTCTAAAGGACTCTCAAAATAATATAAGTGAGGCATGAGAGATTAATAATTTCTATAAAATAAAACCACCACCGTGCTCTAAAAGATATAAGTGAAGCACTAGAGCAAAATTATTTAGCTCAAAAGATATAAGTGAAGCACATAGAGTATTCTAATAAATTCAGATTAATGTGTGTCTCTCCAAAAAGGTGTGTACAACAAGGATGATTGTGGTGAACTAAAAAGCAAAGACTCAAATCATACAAGACGCTCCAAGCAAAACACATCTCATGTGGTGAATAAAAATATAGCATCAAGTAAAGTTACCGATGGACGAAGACAAAAGAGGGATGCCTTCCGGCATCCCCAAGCTTAGGCTTTTGGTTGTCCTTGGATTTTACCTTGGGGTGCCTTGGGCATCCCCAATCTTAGGCTCTTGCCACTCCTTATTCCATAATCCATCAAATCTTTACCCAAAACTAGAAAACTTCACAACACAAAACTCAGCAGAAAATCTCATGAGCTCTGTTAGTATAAGAAAGCAAATCACCATCATAAGGCACTGTAATGAACTCATTATTTATTTATATGGGTGTTAAACCTACTGTATTCCAACCTCTATATGGTTCATACCCTCCGATACTAGCCATAGATTCATCAAAATAAGCAAACAACACACGAAAAACAGAATCTGTCAAAAACAGAACAGTCTGTAGTAATCTGTATCAAACGTATACTTATGGAACTCCAAAAATTCTGAAATAAATTTCTGGACGTGAGGCATTTATCTATTAATCATATTCAAAAGGAATCAACTAAATAGCACTCCCCAGTAAAAATTGGCAGCTAATCTCGTGAGGGCTAAAGTTTCTGTTTTTTACAGCAAGATCATAAAGACTTCACCCAAGTCTTCACAAAGGTTCTACTTGGCACAAACACTAATTAAAACATGAAAACACATCTAAACAGAGGCTAGATGAAAGATATTTTACTAAACAGAACCAAAAAGCAATAAACGAAAATAAAATTGGGTTGCCTCCCAACAAGCGCTATCTTTAACGCCCCTAGCTAGGCATTGAAATTTCGATGATGCTCACATGGAAGACAAGAATTGAAGAACAAAGAGAGCATCATATAGCATGTGAAAAACACATCTAAGTCTAACATACTTCCAATTCATAGGCATATTATAGGCAAACAAATTATCAAGACAAGCAAATACTAGCATATGCAAGGAAGAAGTGAGAAACAATAGCAATCTCAACATAACGAGAGGTAATTTAGTAACATGAAAATTTCTCCAAGCATATTTTCCTCTCTCATAATAATTACATGTGGGATCATATTCAAATTCAACAATATAGATATCACATAATATTTTCTCTACATGATCCACATGCATGCAAAGTTGACACTCTTCCAAACTAGTGGGAATATCATTAACTAAAGTCATGACCTCTCCAAACCCACTTTTATCAAAAATACCATAAGATTGAATATTCTCCAAATTTGTGGGATCTAAAGTTGACACTCTTCCAAACCCACTTTCAATATTATTGCAAACACTATTATCAAATCATATTCATCATGGGGCTTAAATAAATTTTCAAGAACATAAGAAGAGTCACCCCAATCATGATCATTGCAAGAAGTAGTAGACATAGCAAAACTAGCATCCCCAAGCTTAGGGTTTTGCATATTATTAGCACAACTGACATCAAGAGAATTTATAATAACATCATTGCAATCATGTTTTTCATTGAAGGAACTATCAAGTATGGGTGCAATAGCAATGATCTCATGTTTAACACAAGGAACTATAGCGAATTCATCTTCATAAATATTGACATCATGGCCACAAGAATAGCAAGCATCATGTTCATCAAGGGATATTTCAATAAAATCATCGGAATAATAATTATCTATAGATTCATGCATATCATTATTTTCTTCCAAAGCAACGGTCACTCTTTCAATAAATTCTTGGACATAGACATTATGGGCATAGTTTTCATTGAAATAATTAAGTATGTCGGAATTTTCAGATTTGTGGAAAGTAATATCATACTTTTCAATCAAAGAAGCAACTTCATGAGCACCTTTAAAAACGACAAATTCTTCAATTTGTTCGATATCATAGTAACTATAAACAACCTTTGCATAAGAAGATAAGATTTCATTATCATTAAACTCACATAGGTAGGGAAGGTGTTTTTTAGGGTTCTTAGAGCAACAAGTAAAATCATAAATTTCACAAAGGTTCCAAGCATAACACATCAATCTGTTTATTTGATCCCATAAGAGTGTCCCTTTTTTAGACAAACAGTGACGCACAAAATGAGCATGCTCATCTAAAGATTTCCCATCAACTAGCCTAGTTGGGGTTTCAGCACGAGCGCATAAGGATCGAAGATGATCCAAGTAGAACACTTTGAGTGGATCCATATCAATAGATTTTTAGCAAGAAACGATGCAAGCAAATAGAAGGTACATGGAAACAAAAACAAAGATACATACGGTAAGAAGGCGAAGAAAAAGGCAAAGGTGAAGTGGGGGAGAGGAAAATGAGAGGCAAATGGCAAAAAATGTAATGCGAGGCATAAGAGTTTGTGATGGGTACTTGGTATGTCTTGACTTGTGCGTAGACTCCCCAGCAACGGAGCTAGAATCCTTCTTGATACCTCTTGAGCATGCATTGGTTTTCCCTTAAAGAGGAAAGGGTGATGCAGCAAAGTAACGTAAGTATTTCCCTCAGTTTTTGAGAACCAAGGTATCAATCCAGTAGGAGGCCACACGCAAGTCCCTCGTACCTACACAAACAAATAAGAACCTTGCAACCAACACGATAAAGGGGTTGTCAATCCCTTCACGGTCACTTGCAAAAGTGAGATCTGATAGAGATGATAAGATAATATTTTTGGTATTTTTATGATAAAGATTAAAAGTAAATATTGCAAAATAAATGGTGACAGAAATAGCACGTTGGCGGGAGATTAATATGATGGAAAATAGACCCGGGGCCATAGGTTTCACTAGTGGCTTCTCTCAAGATAGCATAAGTATTACGGTGGGTGAACAAATTACTGTCGAGCAATTGATAGAAATGTGCATAGTTATGAGAATATCTAGGCATGATCATGTATATAGGCATCACGTCCGCAACAAGTAGACCGAAACGATTCTGCATCTACTACTATTACTCCACACATCGACCGCTATCCAGCATGCATTTAGAGTATTAAGTTCATAAGAACAGAGTAACGCATTAGGCAAGATGACATGATGTAGAGGGATAAACTCAAGCAATATGATATAAACCCCATCTTTTTATCCTCGATGGCAACAATACAATACGTGCCTTGCTGCCCCTGCTGTCACTAGGAAAGGGCACCACAAGATTGAACCCAAAGCTAAGCACTTCTCCCATTGCAAGAAAGATCAATCTAATAGGCCAAACCAAACTGATAATTCGAAGAGACTTGCAAAGATAAAAAATCATACATAAAAGAATTCAGAGGAGATTCAAATATTGTTCATAGATAATCTTGATCATAAACCCACAATTCATCGGATCTCGACAAACAAACCGCAAAAGGAGTTACATCGAATAGATCTCCAAGAAGATTGAGGAGAACTTTGTATTGAGATCCAAGGAGAGAGAAGGAGCCATCTAGCTAATAACTATGGACCCGAAGGTCTGAGGTAAACTACTCACACATCATCGAAGAGGCTATGGTGTTGTTGTAGAAGCCCTCCATGATCAATTCCCCCTCCAGTGGAGCGCTGTAAAAGGCCCCAAGATGGGATCTCACGGGTACAGAAGGTTGTGGCGGTGGAGATAGGGTTTCGTGGTGCTCCTAGATGTTTTCGGGGTATATGAGTATATATAGGAGGAAGAAGTAGGTCGGTAGAGCTGCGAGGGGCCCACAAGGGTGGGGGCGGGCCCAGGGGGGCAGGCGCGCCTCCCTGCCTCGTGGCCTCCTCGCTTCTTTCTTGATGTCCACTCCAAGTCCTGTCGATCACGTTTGTTCCAAAAATCACTCTCCCGAAGGTTTCAATCCGTTTGATATTCCTTTTCTGCGAAATACTAAAATAGGCAAAAAACAACAATTTGCACTGGGCCTTGGGTTAGTAGGTTAGTCCCAAAAATAATATAAAAGTGTATAATAAAGCCCATTAAACATCCAAAACAGATAATATAATATCATGGAGCAATCAAAAATTATAGATACGTTGGAGACGTATCCGTGACCGAGTTTGTGAAGGTTTGGAAGTCACCTGAAGACTTACCACAAGTGATTGGGCGAGGTCTGTGTGATGTTAGCTCAAGGAGAATACGGTGAGGACTGTGTGTCCGGAACTGTGTGTCCTCAGGTTTCAATACCTAGCCCCTCCAACCAGACGTACGACTGTCACGGAAGTTGGAACTGGTCTACCAAATCATTGTCTTCACCGAGCTAACTGGTTCTATTTCCTCAACCTCTTCATTTCCTCATTCTGTGTCATTGTACATGATCGTTACTATTTGAAGACTTTGACTGAAGACTTTCTCAATTTCCTCAGTTCAATTTCTTCAGTAAGTTTGTCTTCAGCCTGCTTATCCTGTGTTTACGCTTCCTGTACTCATTGCTTGTTTTCATTTCATCATGTTGACTGTGCTACTCCATTGTTATGCTTATTTTTTAGTACTTATTCCATTGCTAGTTGTTCGTGACTTAGGAATTTCCAACCCTGAAATTCATCAGTGAAGAATTTGTGAAAATTGCCTATTCACCCCCCCTCTAGTCGATATAACTCACTTTCAATTGGGATCGGAGCAAGGTACTCCCTTGTTCTGTGTGATTTTGGTTTAACCGCCTGGAGTTTTTGTTAGGGACAATTGCATTTTTATCCCTAGTTGGTTCCTACCCACGGGTTTTGTCCTTACTTTTCGAGCTTGCTCAGTTTTGCCCTTACTTTTTCCGTCGAGGTCCCTCGAATGCCCTTTGACCGTTTGACCAAAACTTTGAAAATTCATAACTAATTCATATGAACTCAGAAAAATGCAAATAAGATATCAAAATGTTTAGATAAACATTACCTTTATGGGAATATCATTTGCATTCAGGAAAAAGGATCGTTTAAACTACCCGAGGTAATTAATTTTATTAACATTATTAAAAATAAATAGGTATAAACAATATTTTTTCGTGAATAAAAATTATATGCAGATGTAGGTGATGTTTTCTGAACATCCTGATACCTTATTTGCATTTTCCTGAGTTCGTATCAACTGGTTATGAAGTTTCCAAATAATGGTCAAAGGGGTTTGAACATCCACAACAAGTTGCTACAAACTCAGAAAAATGCAAAAAAGTTATCAGGATGTTCAGAAAACATCACCTACATTTGCGTGTAATTTTTATTCATGAAAAAAATATTGTTTATACCTATTTATTTTTAATAATGTTAATAACATGAATTACCTCAGGTAGTTTAAATGATGCTTTTGTACTGAATGCAAATGATATGCCCATAAAGGTAATGTTTATCCGAACATTTTGATATCTTATTTGCATTTTTCTGAGTTCATATGAATTAGTTATGAATTTTCAAAGTTTTGGTCAAACGGTCAAAGGGCATTCGAGGGGTCTCGACGGAAAAAGTGAGGGCAAAACTGAGCAAGCTCGAAAAGTAAGGGCAAAACCCGTGGGAAGGAACCAACTAGGGGTAAAAATGCAATTGTCCCTTTTTGTTATGTCGACCGCAGGAATGAAGACTGTGTCATGCCCCATCTTTGATGGTCATGATTATCTCAAGTGGAAGGCCATGATGAAGAAGTGCCTCATGGCGATGAACAGCGAGCTGTGGACCGTCACTGAGATTGGTCTTACCTATCTATGCAAGATGGCGGAGGCTGATGATATTCGCAAGTACACTCTACTTAACCTCACGGTGAAGGACATCATCTGCTCATGTCTGTCCCAAAATCAGTTCAGGAACATTATGCATCTCAGCCATGCGAAGCTCATCTAGGACCAACTCTCTGAGGTCTGTGAAGGTCATCGAACTCGTCATGATCCCTAGTTTGAGGATTTCAAGGAATCGCTCAAGGCGATGACTTTCGATCTGGAATCATCATCCTCTGCACCATGCCTTATGGAAAAAGGTGCCAAGGTAACTGAATGCTATCTATTTGAGTCTAGTGATGATGAATCCGGTGATGAATTTGACCCCAGCTATACCAAACTTTCTTCCCTTGCCACTAAGCAACAAAGAGCATTGGAAAAAGTTCAAAATATGCTTAATGAGAGCGATGATATGTTGGATGAAGAAATGGATCGCACTAAAACTTTGACTAAAAATCTTCAGAAACTTCAGTCCAAGTTTGATAACCTTCAGAGTCATCATAACACTCTCTTACCTGATCATGAGAAGATTTCTTATGAATTTGTTCAAAGAAAGCAAGATCTTGAGAAGCTAAGGGTGAGTTATGAAGATCTTCAGAAAGAGCGTGATTCATTGCTTGCTCAACAGATCAAGGTCAGCCAGAAGAATTCATTCCACCATGTTTGAAATGCATTGAACGTGAATCTGCTAATTCTTCACCTAAAAGTTCAAATGCTTCTATTGCTGCAAATTCTTCAACTATATCTGCTATCACAAATTCCTGATTTGAGGACGCTACTAGTATCATTGACAATGCAGGGCTGAAGGAATTGTATGTGACAGGCATGTGCAAAAGCCTCAAAGGGCATCAAGCACTTTGTGATGTGCTTAAAAAGCAGATCCTCAACAGGAACCCTAGGAAAGAGGGTATTGACTTTGAGAGGATACTCAATGCTGATGGGACCTACTGGAAACCTGAGCATTATCCCAAAACCTCATGGATTGCTGCAAAAGGACCTCCAGCATATCCATCCACTTTATCTGGCTTTATATGTGAATCTTCATATTCTTCTGATGAGTCATTTGACTCCAACTATAAACTGTTCAAAAATCAGAATGGTGAAGTGTTTGCTAGATATGTTGGCACTAACTGCAGGAACGGTCCCCCTATGAAGAAAATCTGGGTTCCCAAAAGGTGCCTTGAAAGTCTTCAGGTGAATGTCATCATGACACCACCTGTGAAGAATATGAATCCCAGATCAAATTCTTCAGATGGACCAAAGTCTTCATATGGATCCAAGTCCTCATATGGACCATGTTCCTCACGTGGATCAAATTCCTCATATGGATCGAAGTCCTCGTATGAACATCATCGTGCTAACACTTTTGTTTCGCAGGGAAAGACTAAGGGTTATGAATATGTGCATTATTCTTCAAATCATTATGTTCATAAGTCCTCGAAGAATTTCTCTCCTTATTCATATGCCTACCCTAACCCCTCTTATGTGAAACAAAGTGGACTGGCATCTATGCCACCTTTCTCTTATGGAGCTCACAAAATGATGAACTCTTTGCCACCCCTCCAGATGTGGGTGGTGAAGAAAAAGAACTAATCTCTTTTGCAGGGTCAGGTCTCCAGACGAACCTAAACGTCTGAAGAATTTGCTAGAAACCTGAATATGCTTGAAAGGACGCAAGCTAATCATGAAGAAATGAATTTTCATTTCTCACGTCCTAATACTGTTTTATCTGTTCTATTGCTTGATGAAATTGGTCTGATGAATCTGATGTCATATTCTTCACTAATGAAGTATATGAGTTTGTAAGATGTACTAATTCATCTGCAGGATGATCAACCCAAAGCCACTGAGTGGGTCCCCGACAGTGGATGTACAAATCACATGAATGGTGACAGGAACTTATTGATGGACACTACTTTATCTCTGTCACATCTGAAGCATATCACCTACGCTGACAAAGGCAAAAGCAAGGTATTGGGTCTAGGTAGGGTTGCGATCTCAGAGGATCGACACATGGACAAAGTCATGCTTGTCGAGTCCTTTGGATACAACCTCATGCTTGTCTCAATGCTTTGTGATCTTGATATGGTTGTTGTCTTTGACAAGTATCATTGTGTTGTGATCATGGAAGCTAACCGTTCCAAAGTCTTCGAAGGCTTTAGGAGAGGAGACTTGTATATTGTTGATTTCTCTACAGGACCACAACCTGCTACATGTCTACTTGCAAAAGCTTCAGAAGGCTAGCTATGGCATCGACGACTTGGTCATGCTGGCATGAGGAACTTGCACACTCTCGCGAAGGAGAAGCATGTTATTGGCATCGAGGATGTCAAATTCCTCAAGGATCACCTGTGTGGAGCTTGTCAAGCTGGAAAGATGACCAAGGCCAAGCATCCCTCAAAGACCATCATGACTACCACTCGTCCATTTGAATTGCTTCACATTGATCTCTTTGGCTCTACTCACTATGCCTCATTCTCTAATGCTGCATCATTATATGGCTTTGTTATTGTTGATGATTATTATCGTTACACATGGGTGCATATCAACACTTACAAATATGAAGTGCAGGAAGTCTTCCAACGATTTTCCTCGAGGGCTTCAACCAACTTTGGTGTGAAGATCAAGCACATCAGAAGTGACAATGGGACCGAGTTCAAAAATACTGGTCTTGATAACTATCTTGATGAACTTGGTATTACTCACAAGTTATCTGCTCCTTATACTCCTCAGCACAATGGCGCCGTGGAGTGCAAGAACATGACTCTTGTTGAGATGGCTCGCACTATGCTTGACGAATACAAGATGCCTCGTCATTTTACGGCTCGAGGCAATTGATCTGCGTGCCACATCATCAACAGGGTATATCTTCACAAATTCTTCAAAAGATCTCATATGAACTCCTCAACGACAAGAAACCCAATGTGAGTTATTTCAAAGTCTTCGGTGCTAAATGTTGGATTAGAGATCCTCATCACAATTCTAAATTTGCACTGAAAGCACACGAAGGTTTTATGCTTGGTTACGGAAAGGACTCGCACACCTATAGAGTCTTCAACACCGTTCATTACAAGGTTGTTGAAACTGTAGATGTGCGGTTCGATGAAACTAATGGCTCGCAAAGAGAGCACCTACCTCCTGTGCTAGATGATCAGTCACCTGAGGAAACCATCAAGCTCAAGGCTACTGAGGATGTAATTCCTACCGAAGAATCTGCTGAAGAAGTCATTCTAGAACATGAAGAACATCATGCTAGTGCACCTGAAGAAAATGGCTCTGAAGAAAATACTGAGCCAACTCAACATCGTCAACCCGCTCATCCTCGCGTTGCAAATGAAGTGTAGATCGAGAAAATCATCAGCGACATCAACGCACCAGGTCCTCTCACACGCTCAAAGACTTCACATTTGTCTAACTTTTGTGGGCACTTTGATTTTGTCTCTATCACATATCCCACCAAAGTAGATGAGGCATTTCTAGAGCCTGAGTGGATTCAAGCTATGTAAGAGGAATTACATCAGTTCGAGCTCAACAATGTGTAGGAAATATCAAGCGACCAGACCCACGCAAGCACAATATCATCGGCACCAAATGGATCTACCGCAACAAGTAAGACGAAAATGGCCTTGTGGTGAGGAATAAGGCACGGCTTGTAGCTCAAGGCTACACACATGTTGAAGGAATTGATTCTGATGAAACTTTTGCACATGTTGCTAGACTTGAGGCTATTCGCATATTGCTTGCTTATGCTAACCATCATAATATCATCTTATATCAAATGGATGTGAAAAGTGCATTCCTCAATGGTAAGCCTAAGGAAGAAGTATAAGTTGCTCAACCTCTAGGTTTTGAAGATCCAAAGCATCCTGGCAAAGTCTTCAGACTCAATAAGGCCCTCTATGACCTCAAGCAGGCCCCTCGGGCGTGGTATGATGCTTTGAAGGAATTCCTCATGAAGAAAGGCTTCAAACCTAGTTCACTTGACCCAACTCTTTTCACCAAAACCTATGATGCTGAATTATTTGTGTGCCAAATATATGTTGATGATATCATTTTTGGACGTACTGACCAATGTTATAGGGATGAATTTGCATATATGATGAGTGAAGAATACCAAATGTCTATGATGGGAGAACTGAAATTCTTCTTAGGTCTTCAAATACGTCAACAGCACAACAGCATCTTCATATCTCAAGAGAAATACCTCAAGGATGTTTTGAGGAAATTCAGCATGCAAGACTGCAAAGGCGTCAAAATCCCTATGCCCACAAATGGCCATCTATGCACTGATGAAAATGGTATTGACTTCGATCAAAAGGTATACCGCTCCACGATTGGCTCTTTATTGTATTTATGTGCATCTAGGCCAGATATTATGCTTAGTGTTTACATGTGTGACCGTTTTCAAGCTACACCGAAGGAGTCATACCATAAGGCTGTGAAGCATATTCTTCGATATCTAGCTCACACTCCAACACTTGGATTATGGTATCCCAAGGGCTCGGCTTTTGATCTCATTAGAAATTCAGACTCTGACTATGCTGGTGATCGTGTGGACCGCAAGTCAACATCAGGCACATGCCATTTCCTCGGACGATCATTGGTATGTTGGTCCTCGAAGAAATAGAACTGCGTATCACTCTCTACTACTGAAGCTAAGTACATTGCTGCTGGTTCGTGATGTGCTCAATTGCTATGGATGAAGCAAACCCTCAAGGACTATGGCATCAATGTGAAGAATGTGCCTCTCTACTTTAACAATGAGAGTGCCATCAAGATTACTCATAACCCAGTTCATCACTCAAAGACAAAGCAAATTTAGATTCGTCATCGTTTTTTTCGTGATCATGTGTTGAAGGGCGACATATATATCAAGCACGTGAAGATTGAAGAACAGCTAGCCGATATCTTCACAAATCCCTTGGATGAGAAGAGATTTAGCAAGTTGCGTTGTGAGCTAAATATCTTAGAATCTTTGAATGTCCTTTGAAAAGGACAGACATCCTAATACTTATGCAAAATTGATGACTTAGATGTGCAACACACAAAGTAGCCTTTTTCTTCAATCAATGAAAACTAACCCTGTAAGTGTGAAGAAATTAACGAAGAATTTGATTCTCAGAGCCCTACAACAATTGTACGCGGCGTCGGAAATCATCATTCTTATACGGTGGGTCACGCCACCAACAAAAGATGAAAATCTTCAATTTGAGTTTTTCTTCAGTTTTGAATTTCCTCAGTTGTTCAAATTCTTCAACTTTGCAATGTCTTCACTCTTTCCGTCGTTGTTCTTCATTGACTATATATATTTAAGTTTTTAGTCCTCTACAACATTCACTTATTGCTAATTCTTCAAGTTGCCTTTTCTGCTAAGTGAGTGTGATCGGACCCTTCCCCCTCTATGCTAAACTAGACCCAAACTGTTCACAAATTCTTCATGTGCGTTCTATTTGAAACCCGTTCAAAATCTTCACTATGTCCTTGTCAGCTGAAGAATTTGCGAACAAAATGTTAAAATATTCTTATCTAAATTTTCGGCTTTTGCCGCTCAAACCATTCCACATCCCACGATAGGATTTATCTATTCACCCACGATTGCCACCGCTCTGTACGTGGGTGACACATGTCGCTAGGATGAGAAGGGTCAGGGGCACGTTCATCCATTTTCCTCGGGCGAGCGGTTTTTCACCCCGGTTATAATACCCCTCACCCTCCTCAGACTGCATTTACCCCGCTCGACCTCACTCCCCTCGCTCGAGCTCCCAAGACCTAGCGCCGCTGCTACTTTCATCATCGCCAGTGAGGAAGAGCTTCACTGCCTCGACCTCGTCGCCGTCGTACTCGCGCAGGCCACGGATATCTTCAATCTGCCGTCGCCGTAGCTGTCTTCCTCTGCCAAGTTAGGGCGTGGAAGATCTGGACTGATGAACTTCCAATGTAAAACTCCTAGTTCGTCGTTTTCTTCGTCAAGGGTAATTAAAAGTTACTTTTACTGCCCTTGTTGATTCTGATGATTTCCACAAAATCTTCAAAAGGTGTTTATTCTTCAACTTCCACACTTTAAACACCTCACACAAGCATATGTTCTTGATCTGTTTCTCTAAGCAACATTTTTCTTCAAGATTCCTCAGTTGTGTGGATTTGTCAATCTATACAACTCTGGAACCTAAGTAAAAGAACGCCTAGTGAAATTCCTCAAGACACCTCTAGTCAAATTCCTCAAACTTGTTCATTTTCCAAAAACTTCTGACAACGCATATGACCTCTCCAAATTCTTCGCACATGTACTCTGTTCAAAGGTACACATGTCCGCTGCTGAATCTCTAGGTTCTCATCAACTTAACTCATTTGCAGTGTTCCTCGAAGACAAATTGCATACCTCTTCAGAGAACTCAAATGTTTAAAATCCTCAGCTGAAGAAAATGGAAAATGGGAAGAAACCTCAGAAGAGAGGCAAGAAACTGGAAGTAAACACCGCCTTTGAAATCCCTGATGACATCTATGCAGGGTATTGCACTCCTGATGAGGCAATTCATGGAAAGGAAACGAAGAATGAGCGCAAGGTGCGCATTCAGAGGATTGAAATAAGATGGACACGGGAATGGAGGGAATATCGCTATGTTACTCCCAAGTACATGAAGAAATTCGCATTACACCCTACTTGCCCAAGACCTCCACTGGACCTGGCCAAGAAGCTGATCCCACCAGCCTCAAGCATGGTGAGGACTATCCTGATGAATGGGACAAGCGGCAAGCAAAACTGGCCAAAATGGCGAAGGAACCAGTGAGGAAATTTAATGAAGACTCTGCTGTTGCCGCTGCTAAGGCCTCTGCTTGCAAGCCCAAGAAGGCTATGCCTAAGAAGCTAGCTCGCAAACCACCAAGTTCCTCAGCAATGCCCTCAGGGCCAAACTCATCTATGCCCTCACAGCAAATTCCTCAAGCTACTCCAGTTCCTCCGATTGCAAAGCCCTCAGCTCCTCCGGCAAAGTCCTCGGCACCTGTGCATCTCGCCTCTTGTCAAAGGACCACATGCATCTCCATTGCTTCAGGAGCATCTGCAAGTTCTTCAGCTCCTCTGTGGTCCTCAACAGGCCCCACTTTGTTGAAGACCAAGGCCACTGCTGGACAAGGCACTAGACCAAGTCCTCACAAGAAGCAGGTTGCCTTCCACGTGCCGTCAAGTGAAGACGAAGCAGATGATGATGAACTTGCTGATATCATCAGAGACAGACAACATTGGGCTGCTAGAGCCAAAGGCACAGATGTGCCTCTTCTGTTGGATCCCAAGCTGATCCTGGACTTCATTTATCTCTGGCACAAGGACCCCAACGCTCCTATGCCTAACTTCAACCTCACACCTAGCCAAAGTCACATGTTGACCGCCTTCATAGGCGAAGAAAAATGGAAATTTGAGAAGGCCAGGCAGCTGAAGAAAGCTCAGTACAAGAAGGAGCGCTTTCTGAAGAAGCATGTTGTCAAAATGACAACTGATGAACTTGTTGCTATGCAAGCTGAGATCAAAGGACTCAGTGATGAATTTGACGCTTACCGTGCAGATGGGCTGGGAGCCAAAGTCAGATTCGTCAGGATGGCGAAGGGATTCAACTCCAATGTTGCAGCCCCAACGCAACGTGAATCTCCTCAGGCTGAAGCATCTGCATAGCCTACTGAAGAACATGCTAGCACTGCTGATGAAGATCAGGCTGCTAAAGAAAACGAGAGCTTCAGGGCTGATGAAGCTATTCCAGCCTCTGAAGAAAATGCTAGGGCAACCACTAGTGTTGCGCCTAAAGATCAAGCCAGGCCAGCTGAAGCATCTGCTGCTGCGTCTGAAGAGACTGAACAAGCCAGGGCAACTGCATCAGTTACGCCTGAGGAAATTGCACCAATTTCCTCTGCTCCTATTGCACCAACACAAAGTCCTATCCTTCCTTCTGCATCAAATGTGAAGAAGACCAAGGCTGCAGAGCGAGCAGCTGTGAAGAAAAGGAAAGCATCTGCCGCCTCAGAGTCTTCAGCACCGAAGAAAATGAAGACTTTGACGAGCTCTTATGACAATCCTAGTGATGATGTTCCTGTTTCTAGCATGCCATAAAAGAAGATTGTACCCTTTGGTGAAAATTATGAAATTCCAATGAATCTGATGAAGAAGATCCTTCTGCTGCTTGGACAGAGAAGTTTGATGAAGAAATTGAAGTGGATAATATCCCTTCAACCCCACTGGTATCCTCGCCCATGCCTCAGTTCACTGCTGAAGTGCGTTGAAGAAATTGATGAGGAAGATGAAGACGTGGACATTGGGTGCACCACTCCAATTCAGAATGATGACTACTGGGAAAGTCATCACCCCAATTCACCAATGTTCACACCTCTGCAACAGATTCCTCAGTCCCCGGTCCAAACTAAAGAAATTCATACGGGCTCTGAAGAACCTCAAGCTTCTCTTCTTACCATCCCTGAAGAAATTCCAGCCACTAGCGCTGATGTAAATGTTGCTGAAGAAATGGAAACCCAGGCTCCTACTGATGACATTGCCACTAAAATCCCTCAGCCTGCGGTTCCTGAGACTATGATTCTAGAGGCTGTGAAGACTTTGACTAATACTCCTCAGCCCAAGCCAAAGAATCCTTTCTCAAAGAAACAGAAGTTCAAAGCCGATGATTTCTTCCATGAACATGTGTTCTTCACGGAATATAATCCCTATGACTCTGCTCGTCTTCGACGCAAGCGGTTCTGGACAGCAAGTCATATGAACTTCTACTCTTCACTGCTATTCGATAAGGAGAAGATCTTTGACCATGAGCATATTCCTCATGTGGATATGGAGTCGCTGCCTTGCTTCGCCCCAGTCCTCAGTGTTCTTCATGACGCTGGGCTGCTCAACTTCTGCACCGACATATGTGACTGGAATGAAGAGCTAATTCTTCAGTTCTACGCTATGTTGCACATCACAGGCAACGCTGAGGATGTGAATTCATTGGTGTTGGACTGGATGACTGAAAACACTCACTTCAAAGCTCCGGCCTCTAAATTACTTCCTGCCCTCCCAGTCAGTCCTCCCCTTGAAGGTGCAAGACTCATCTACCATGAACATGAGCTATCTGATCATTTCATGCAAGTGTTGACGAAGCCTCTGAAGCCTGGCCAAGCCCCAAGAACCAAATTCCTCATGAAGGAATTGCTCTATGTGCCAAGGACTATATATAGAATATTGACCAAGACCCTCAGTCCAATCAAGGCCACGGCTCTAATGAAGAATATGGCGTTGGCATCATGAAAAATCTGCTATTCAACATCATCCATGGAGTTCCTATCAACTACCATGATTTCTTCATGAGGACTATGGCCAATGTTGCTCTTTCACCGTTTGAATTGAAGCCTTACGCTCCCTGGATCATGCAATTTATCAGATCAAGGTCTTCAATCAACTACAAGGCCGATACTCTTAACCATGGCAGCTACTTGCCCCCAATTGAAGTCCTCAAACAGACAATTTCCTCAGCTAATGAGAAGGGCAAGGCCACTATTATTGATGAAGGCACACATCCATTGGATGGACAGTTTCGCAAAGCAGCATCCTACTCCACCAATGATGACTCTGCCACTCATGATTCTGCCGCTAATGCTTCAAAGTCAAACCTCAAGGCACAGCTCCAAGGGTGATGACTGATCGTGAGCTTCTCCTCAGTCTTCATTAGAAGGTCGATCGCAACCATAAAATGGGTCATGCGACAGTTTGGTTCAATTCTTCAGAACATGACCATCACTCAAAATTCAGTGAAGAAGAACCATTACTATCTGCATGAAGTATTCGATCGCACCTGGGCTATTCTGTCTCATCTCTACGGTGAAGAAGATCTCAAGCAGATGGGCTTCAAGCAGGAATTTGACTGGTCTCATCCACCTTCGAAGAAATTCAAGAAGGTCAAAGTTCCTCACTTGGTGGCCAGCTCTTATTCCTCATCGCGTGAGACTGATGAAAATGAAGACTTGGACGACACTGCGGCAGGCCCTACTTCAACAACCGACCCCAACAATGTTGGTGCTCCTCCATTGACTTCATGATGATATTCTTCAGGGGCGTTAGTCCTCATTTTTCGTCCCTTTTGGTCATTCGATGACAAAGGGGGGTAAATTTGAGTTAGTCTTCAAGCGGATCTATATATGGGTGTTTTTTTGCTAAGTTGCAACTCTCATTCTTCTGAAATCTTTGTTGGATCGAGTTGTAAACTTAAACCTGATGGTGGTCTGATACTTCTGCTATGTTCTTCTGCACGCTATTTCCTCATATATGTTAATGCACACATGATGAATTACTTCAGTCACCATATTTCATCATGCACTTCAAATTCTTCATATCATATGTTAAATGCGTGTATGAATTACAAGATATAGGGGGAGATCTCCATGATTCTACTCCTCAATGTGCATTGCTTCTCAAAAGCAAATTCCTCACATATGCACATCTTCAGGAGGGGGGGGGGGTACTTCTATATCTTGCAATCAAATTCCTCAAAATTAGTGTTTACACTTCATATGTTTATCCCCGTTGAAAACTTAACCTATATTGTCATCAATCACCAAAAAGGGGGAGATTTTACGTGCATCTAGTGCCCCTTAGTGATTTTGGTGTATTGAAGACTTATAGGTTAAGGGACTAATGTGTTTGTGAGTGTACACAGGTCTATAAGTCTATGAGGAGTTTGATATTTACAGAGAAAGTCGACCCCTGAAAATGAATGTCTTCAACTGAAGACTTTGGCTTTCTGAAGACTTTGAAAGTGAAGAAATTGGTGTGACCTTGAAGACTTGATATTCGTGCGAGGAACATGAAGTGTGAAGACTTTTGTTTTTGTAGTTTCTTTTTCTCTTTCTTGAGTCATAGGAAACACCGTACTGTCAAAGGGGGTCGATGTAAAACTAAGGAAAAGTTTCCAAGTGATGCTCGGCTCAAAATCCTACACCTGCTAATCCTTTCGAGTGAAGCCATTGGAAATCTCATACAGTTCAGTCAATTTCTTCAGTGACAGAGACGAAGATCTTCTGGTCTCTGAGGAATTTGTTCTGAGTGAGGAGTTAGGAATTCGCCAGTGCGGATTGCCTACAAGTGAGGAACATGATAGCCCTGGGGAATTTAATACTCAAATATCCGATTGTTGTTGTGCTATGCACCAGCTGTCCCAAAATATCTACCCACCTAACGGTCATATCATTGAAGGGCATTTATGTCTTATCATGTCGGGCTGCTCCCTAGGCTATAAATAGCCACCCCCTACAACCACTAGCTGGTTGGCTGCCCCGAGAGAAACTGACACTTGTCATTGAGAGCATCCCATCCTCCGAGGACTTTGAGCGAAAATCATCAAGTGAGGAAAACCCAAACCCGAACACCTACAAACACAAAGTGATTGAGCATCACTGAAGAGATTGTTCCTATGTTGAACCGATGCTTGTTACCTTTGAAGACTGTGCATCTTCTAGACGGTTAGACGTGATGGTCTAGAGCATCCAAGAGGAAACTGTGGATCGCCGAGTGACCGAGTTTGTGCAAGTTTGGAAGTCACCTGAAAACTTACCACGAGTGAGTGGGCGAGGTTTATTTGATCTTAGCTCAAGGATAATACGGTGAGGACTGTGTGTCCTCGGGTTTAAATACCTAGCCACTCCAACCAGACATACGACTGTCACATCAGTTGGAACTGGTCTACCAAATCATTGTCTTCACCGAGCTAACTGGTTCTATTTCCACAACCCCTTCATTTCCTCATTCTGTGTCGTTGTACCTGATCGTTACTATTTGAAGACTTTGACTGAAGACTTTCTAAATTTCCTCAGTTCAATTTCTTCAGTCATTTTGTCTTCAGCCTGCTTATCCTGTGTTTATGCTTCATGTACTCATTGCTTGTTTTCATTTCATCATGTTGACTGTGCCACTTCTTTTTTATGCTTATTTTTGAGTACTTATTCCGCTGCTAGTTGTTCGTGACTTAGGAATTTCCTTACCCTGAAATTCCTCATTGACGAATAGTGAGAGAGTGAACCACCACAAAGAAAGTGAGCGCCACAAACCCAAATTGAGCGACTCTTCGCCTAGAGAGAAAAACTTAGTCCTCCTAGCCACAAAAAGAGAGATGAGAGAAGTGTGAGAGAACCCATCGAGTGTTATCCACTTTGTCCTCCTATGCAAAGATGAGGTGGCAAAAACTAACACTCCTAATTCACTTCCTCTGGTGTTTTCTAACTTGTTGCAGGAATTCGAGGATGTCTTCCCCGATGAGCTACCTCCCGGTCTCCCTCCTCTACGTGGAATTGAACATAGGATCGACCTCATCCTCGGAGCACCTCTTATGAACAAGGCTCCCTACCGCGTCAACCCCGAAGAAACTAAGGAGATCCAACGACAAATACAACAACTCATCGACAACGGCCATGTACGTGAAAGCTTAAGCCCTTGTGCCATTCCGGTTAATCTTGTGCCCAAGCAAGATGGTAGTTTTCGCATGTGCTCTGATTGTAGACCCATCAATGCTATCACCGTTAGATATAGGCATCCCATACCTCGCCTTGATGGTATGTGTGACACTCCAAAAAAAATTATTTATTTTTTAACAAAAGCCTTGCTTGATTTAAAGAAGGTCTTTTAAATCCTTCCAAAAACCTCTCTCTCTCAAAACTTTTCCCCTTAGCAAGGACTTTGTGTTTGTATCTTCTGCAACCCTGGTGTTTGGTTATTAAAAACCTTGATTCTGAGTTTCCCATCTCAAAAATATTTTTGGAATTTATTTTCTTTTAAAAAGAAACCCTATGGGTTTTGGAGCTACTCTTTTGTTTTGAACCATCCTTGGTTTTACCATGCCTCATGTGGTAGATTCTCCCAAAACCCCTCCCTACACTTTGGGGCAACCTAAACATTCTGTCCCAACAAGTTCAATCCATTTTTGGATTTTAATTCATTTATTTTACTCTCCAAAACAATTATGTCCAATATTCTAAGCCTAGAAGATTTACAAAGGAAGTGCTTGATTTATTTTGAGTTTTGATCTCAAACCAACTCCTCTGGATATTCCTTAGCACCCCCAACCTAGGTCCATCAAGATCCACTCTTCCTATTTTCAAAATTTTCAAGTTTCAACCTCTACAAGTTTGGACCAGATTCATCATTTTTGGTGAAATTCATATTTTCCTTTCTCCAAAAATTCCACCAAAATTCAGGCAGTCCCCAGGTGCTTTGAGAGACCACCACACCAAAGATCAGCCCCGGATAAATTTTTCTCATGCTTGAATCATTTCATCAAACACTTGGCTAGCACTGTTCCTGTACACTTTCAGTAAAATTCAGAGTTTCAGAGTTATCTTCA